>CM076577.1:545519695-546079855 GCA_034641835.2 Pinus albicaulis
GGGGATAAATAGGTTCATAGCTTTTATTCCAGGTATACTATTGAGTCCTACGACCTCTCCCACCACAACGACATCCCATAGGAGCACAATCAAACCCTGTAACATGATAAATGTTCACACACTATTTAAATATAAATTAATTTAACTTTGAAAATACGTATTAAAAAAATGTCTACATTTAAAATTACCTGGTCCATGAATTCTCTCATTTTTTGAGCTTTTGTTCAGAGGATGATTGTCCCCTCTGAGGAAACAAACTTAGAGCTATTATGCCATGTATAAAACATCAAATTTCTAATCTTGCATAAGTATGAGAGATGGGATAAATTCTAACATTAAACATATCTTGAACAATATTTAAGTATGCTTCTCACTTGAATGCTCCTGGATGAATCAATGAGAATCAACATGGTCATCCTCACGCTAAGAGAATTCACCTAAGGATGATGATATTTTTTCACATTAAATATGTGTGAATGAATAAATTATTCACATGTTAAACGTTAAATTTATATACTGTCTAGACTTGAAAATGTTAATTAGAAATCGAGCTTGTACCTCTACCATGTGAATTAGACCTATTAGAATCACGTCTACTTGTGCCTAAATCACTATCAACATATCTATAAGCATGGGCTATACAATTTACAAAAAATCATCAATCATGAGTATGAGACATGTGCGATAAATCCTCGTGCATTAAACATCTCACTTCAATATTTATATTCAATTTTTACTTAAACCAATTCTATTAGAAAATTGGTTGCTTCTCAAAGGTAGAGTACTCAAATAATTACTGCCAACCTCAAGCAAGACCCATTAACCTATCAACAATGATATTTTTTCACATTAAACATGTGTCAAACAAGATTGTTCACATGTTAAACATTGAATTTATAGCAGAGTACTGAACATTTTTACTAGAAATAAATTGTGTACCTATAGTATGCCCAAAAGACCCGTCAAAATTTCATCTAATATTTTTGTTAGAACCTAGCACAACTCATCTCAACAAGGGGCCATTGGATGGATTTTTCGATGTCATTGCTCCTGTATAGAAGAGGACTAGTTATTAATAATAATATTGAAGATAGGCATTCGACAAGAATTAAATTTAAATGGATTTAAATATTTTTATTATTTAATATGAAAGAACAACAATGCTAGAAAATGGTTGGTATAAAATAAAAATGTATCATGACATGACAAAGTTTGGAGTTGGGAATGTTACGTTGTGTTATCAAAGCCTTGGTTTTAGCAAAATACCTATATGGGTAGAGGTCAATGTGGATTTTTTTGAGTTCATTTTTATGGTGCATCTCATAAATCATTGATGGAGTTCAATGACCAATGTCTTCATCATTTCAAAGATTTTCTTGATGTCTTCAATGGACTCACCTTTTTGGTGCTTCACATGGTTGTTTCTAGGATATACAAACAATTATATGGTAATATGTCCATGATGTAGCGTAACCACATTGTAGGGTAGTAGGGATGACATGACACTATTGATTTTGATAAGGGAAAGAAAATGGAAATGCATTGACACTACTTAGAAAGTTATTAGCATTTTCAGAAAGGGTGTAATTGGCATTTTGGCTAAATCCTATGAAGTTCATATACATTAAATAGGAAATTAGAAAGGTGCAATTTATCTTCATAAGAAATATTTTGGTTATTACTTTTAGGAAAGAGTCATTCGATATTGGGGAAATTTCACATACCTATGGGAGGAGACAAATTGTTTGATTGCTGAGGAAATTTTATTCTTGTTATTGATGAATACTTTTAGTTAAGTTATTGAAAGTTATTGCATACTCACAATCTATAATAATATGTTTTGTTGATATGATTTTTTTTCTATTTCCTCACATATTTTATTTTACACGTGGTACAAGTTAGTCTTTAACAATAATTGAATATAAAAAGGGTCACAATTAAGGAGGAAAGTTATGATTCTGAAGGATGTAAACTTCATCTTAAAGAGTAGAATTAGGCATGACTATAATCATTGGAATGGTGATATAGAGGAGAATACATCCAAAATATGAAAATATAGTTTAGTGCAACTATACTCGTAATGAATTGAGATGAATAATTCCTTATGTCCTAAATAATTTACAATATTCAAAAATTTTAGCAATAATGGTCCATTATGAATTTTGAAAATTTAGGGTATAATGGAACATGATAAGCTTAGGAATTGTAGATAAGAAAAACTTGGAGGTTGCAAAAATATACTACAATGATGAAATAGAAGCTAAAGGCATAGACATTAGTTTAAGTAATGAGGAAATAAATTATAATGGGAATAGAGGTATGATGGAGCTAGCATAGTTGGTAGAGACTATGAGGAGCATTAAGATAAAAGATACCTATTACAAAGATGATAATGAAATAATAATAAGATATAAGAGTAAAAAATCAAATAAATACTTTGTGGTCACAATTTTGAAAATACAAATGAATAATGGATCAAGTTCAATACTTAAGGAAGAAGGAAAACCTTATGCATTGAGGGATAGATACATATGATAAAAACACTCAATAAGTCCTAGTATAACTCAAAGACACCACTAGCCTATACATTTATCCAAAAAGCAGTATGCATCTGAAGAGTCAAGGAGTATCTAAGAAATACTCGTTTTTAGACATCAAAGAATAAGAATACATGAGTTGGTATCTTTCGAAATGAGTTTAGGAAGATTAAGCCACCAAAAGATGACAATGAAAACAAGGGAGGAGATGAAGTTGAAATTTGGTTGGTTAGAATTAGAAGATATTTTTACTTGCATAGCTACTCATATAATATAGAGGTCATGATTTTTGTTTAGAATATAACAGGAAAGACTCTATTTGGTGGGACTAATTGACGCAATTAAAACATATTGAATAAAAAATAATTTATTAGAAGCACTTCGAGAAGAATATTTAGCAACAATATCTTTTAGAATGATACTATGAAAAGAAGACAGAGGATTTATTTAAACTCAAGGTAGAAAATGTGACCATAAAAGAGTATGAAAGGAAGTTCTTGGAGTGTTGAGTTATGTGGTCTTTCTTAATGAGAAGAATGTGAAAATATATAAGTATTTAAGTTTTTTCTCATTGTTTTACAATTAAAAAATTCAATTTGATGAATCCAAGACTCTAGTAGAAAACGTTAGAAAGGCCAAGTAACTATATGAGCACATAAAGGGTAGAGAGACTGAATAATTGCACTGAACGAGAAATGATTTTTTGAAATGAGTAATTGACACTGAATGATTTCTGCTTTGTTTTTTTGTTGGTTTACGTGGGAAATTAAGATATCTAATGCATAAAGGTGGTGGTCATGTCGATACCAAAATAAATTTACCAAGCATACATTTTATTCAAGTAATTTAAATATAAATACATGAAGTAACTGATATAGATAGATGGATATATTATTTGATACATACAATCACTTGGTTGAAATAATATCTCAATCACACATTTATCTAGGAGAATAATTTATTAGATAGAATCTATCAACCAACTAAACCTAAAAAATCCCTAACTTATACTCTTTCTATATTTCTATACGTAATGAAGAATACTCTCCAAAAATATATCACATTGAGATTAGTAAGATTATGAAAATTAGATGTTGGAGAATGCAACAAACATTGAAACCAAATAGAGAAACGAGAATAGATGGTTAAGTTAGCTAACCAAAAGAGTCCTAAAGAAGTTTCCATGTGTCATCCAACAATTAAAGGAAATGTGCATCCTCAACGGAAAAAATAATCTACATGAAGGATACATCAACATTGAATAAGACAATGACAATGGTCATTAGTGAAATAGAGAATTTGAAAAAATCCAGATGTTCAAGTAACCAATGAAATTGAACAAGAAAAAATTTAGAAGAAGGAATAACCATTGAGTGTATATATATATATATATATGGGAGATAGAAATAAGAGATGGATATTTTGAAAATGTCACATGAAAAATTAATAACATTAATGATTTGGGTTTACCTTTTGCATATCAAATTTCTGACATATTTTAGAATTTGTAAATTCAGTATATATATGCAAAAAATAATACAAAAGCCATGGAATAACTAAGTTCTATGATGATGACATGTGGTTGTAAATGAAATATTTAGTTGTAATCATAATTGCAATAGTCTGCACAACAAATGAAAAATACCAAGAAAAGGACGATCAAGTTTTCTATATAGGAGGAATCTAGTAACCAAGAAAAGGGGTGAGACAATTGACATAGGAATTATATGATTTACAAATTTGGTTGATAATAAATGGAGGATTTTTCTTAATAATCAAGGTTGTATGCACTGATTCACTTAGCAATGAGAAAATGTTCATCTATTGCGGAAATGCCTTCTTATATAGATAAGTAATACACATTTATTATAGGATGATCTCAACTTAGAGTACTAAACAATCCTTACAGTCGCATTAATTAGTTATATTCATGGGTTGACGAAGATAGTAAAGATTAACATTAGAAATTTCGGGGGAAGGTGATCCAAAATTAAAAAGTGAAGGTTTCATGAAATGATTTGCAAGCTAGTTTATGTCTTTTAGGCAATATATTGTGATTGAAAAAGCACCAAAACTTAAGTAAATTTTGTGGAATTTAAATAGTTAAAAATGGAAAAACATTCAACATCAAACACATAAAATTGATAACAAATTTCACTCCTCCTGGGATATATCTTTGGGTCCAGCTTCCAATGGTATCCTTTTTATTATATTTTCAAATTCTCGATATATCATCATACAAGCTTCAATTTGCAAAAAAAAAAATTTCATCGTGTCCAGAATGCCCAAAAACCTCTATCTAGGCTCTTCTTGAGCTCAAAAAGGTTTACAACTGAGTCGGAAACCCTTATTTACCCAAAAATGGTATGCAACTTCACCATATAATCTCTCGGCTCTATCAAAACTTGCAAAAAAATGGTGATAGGACAGTTAATGGGTGCATTGTATAAGTAAGGCGAAGGTCACGTGTTCAACCTGCACCTCCCTCTGTTAAGATTTGATGATTGGTTTAATATAATATTTTTTTTAAAATGGGCCTCCGCCCCTCCGCCTGAAGCCCCCACTTCTGGTCTTCTATCGCCACATGGACATGGAACATGGGCATGGGTGGTGTGCCACATGCCCCAAGCCCCCCAATCATTCCACCGATGGTCGCATCGTTCAACAAAACCATGGGCCGTTGGCCCAACCTCCGTGCCTATCTCTGATACCTCTGATGAGTCATATGCAATCACGTGGAACCGTGGGCTATAACCACCTCGATTCTCTCAACTTCACCAGGTGTGGTCATGTCATGAGCCATGTAACAAGGTGCCAAGCCAGGTGGGCTAGCCCATCATCTCGACGTTAATTCCAAACAACATAAGGTTAAAATTTAAATAGAACCCACCAACAATGAATAACAAAGTGGTACTCGTGGCCCACTAGTTGGACGATAGTCTTGTGCATTGGAGGTCACTGGTTCAAGTCTTGCGGAAGATTAATACAGTCCATAATTTTTTTTTGATGAATCATAGAGGGCCACATGGCCTTCACAGATTGGGATGTGTGGTGCCCTCTGATTGGGGCACATGGTACAATAGGATTGGTCCAAATTCAACCAATCAAAAGCACCCAATTATTGCCTTCTGCACATGCCACATGTCAGTTTTTAATTGGCCTTTGTACCACTTAGTCATCCTGCTGACGTTAGAAACATGTTAATGTACAAACTTCCACATGGAATCTGTACCCTGCACAATCAACCCTGCTAGTTAACTTTTTGTTGTTTGCCAAAAAATTAAAAACATGATAACTTCCTCATACAGTGTCATATTGAGGTGTTTCAAGTGTTATTGGAATCATAATGACGATCTCTATGATTTGGCGCTAGTTTTATGATATTTTGAGCACTTTCTATTTTCAACATATTTTTGATCCCCTAGATCACTCCTCCCCATTGGAGGATTTTGAACCACCAAAAGTATATTTTTACTCAAAAAGTAAGTGAGGGTACAACTCCTTCACTTTCCCAATCTATATCTACCTTTATTTGCTTTTATTGGTACTTTTTAACCCCACATGAAGGTACTATACATTACCTATGCATGAAGTTCTTATCCTCCTATCAAGAATAGAGGCTTCCTACAACTCATTTAGATAGTTAGGAAAAAAATATATTATAGATGAATCTGAACATTCTCTTCTTGATAAACGATCATAGGAGGCTCATACAATCTCAAGTTTTCCACATTCACAATAGGATAAATTTGCATGTAAGGTGGAAAATATAATCATATCATTCTTCTCCAAAATTTTGAAAATACCATATTTGATTGGCTTGATATTTTTTCCTTCACCTTGTAATGTTTCCTTGTTGATGTACAACCAAACTTGATCTCACACATGTAAATCATGATGAACCTGATGCTTATCATGTATTTCTTTGTACTTGGCTTGGATTTTCTATAACTGTTCGTGTACCCTTTGATGTACTAATTGTATTTGTTCAATGAAATTATGGCTTTTTCCACATCAATATGTCCATCTACTGCAATATATTTAGCAAAGATGAAATTCAAAGGATACTTTGGAAAATAACCCATCCATGGTTCAAATGGAGGTACTTGTGTAGATGAATGCTTGGTTAGATCATAGGCATGATGGATGTAACACATATTCTCATCCCAAAGTTTAGGATGCTTACCACCATATACTCGAAGGAGATGCACTACTGTTTTGTTCACTAATTCTGTCTGGCCATCAGTTTATGGATGAAATATTGTGCTCTTCTTCAACTTTGTGTCCACGAGTTCCCATGAACTTGAACAAAAATTCCCGATAAATCGAGAATATCGATAAAAAATAATTGAACTAGGTAACCCAAAATGAACCCATACAGTTTGGAAGAACACCTTTGTGGTTTGTTCAGCTATAACCTATTTCTTACAAGGCATAAACATATACATTTTGTTGAAATGATCCACAACAACATATAAATAATCATGACCTTTCCTAGGCATTGGTAGTCCCCCAAAAAAATCCATATAAATACTTTCCCAAGGACGAGAAGGGATAGGATGTAGAGTGTACAAAGCCAATTTCCTATTGCTTGGATTTCTAGTAGCACACATAGAACGTCCTTTTATATATATTGATATAGTTTCATTCATGCGAGACCAATAACAATACCTTTGTAATTGAGCAACTGTTTTTCTTACACAAAAGTGACCAACAATAAGAGAAGTATTGGCTTCCCTTATGACATTGAATCTTTCACCATATGGAAAACATAACTTTAGAATATGATATAACAACTTGTAATGGACATGATAATCCTACTCTTCAACGTGGTTTCCTTGACTCAAAGTTTCATAAACATATTTAAAATATTCATCTTGAGCATATTGTTCAACTTAAATTTCATGCATGATTGAGTTATGCTTAAGAATGACAAATGCATTAAAAATAGGCCTTGACAACATATCTACAACTTTGTTGTATATACCTTTCTTATACCTGATTACCAAATGAAATTGATGCAAAAATACCATCCATCTGAAATGCCTAACTTTTTGTAGCTTGGTTTGTGGTTGTAAATATTGAAAAGGTTGATGGTCAGTATGCATAATATTTCTTTTCCCATTAAATAATGCTTCCATTTCTTCACGCTTTGTACCAAGGCATACAAATATTTATGATAAGTTGGATAGTTAATCAATACCGCATTGGAAAATATTTCAGAATGATAACATATTGGCTTACCATGTTGCATCAAAACTACTCCCATAGCATATTCGCTTGCATCAGTCTAAATTTCAAATGGCTGCTTAAGATATGGAAGTTCTAGAACTAGCGTTGTACTGGTTTTCTCTTTGAAAGTGTCAAAGGATTTCTGCTACTTTCCTCCCCACTAAAAGGCCTGCTTCACACTTGTCAAAGCATGTAATGGCCTTGTAACGAATGAGAAGTTAGAGATAAATTTTATCCAATATTGGGTTGCTCACAAAAAGCTCTTAACTTCTGTTACATTGTTGGGTTTAGTCCAATTAAAAATATCATAAACTTTGGAGGGATCAATCTTCAATTTACCACATCCTACAATATTACCAAAGTAAACCAAAGAGGTCTTCCCAAATTCACATTTAGACATCTTCAAATACAAACTTTCCTTTTTCAAGACATCTAGAACTTTCTTTACATGCTTGCCATGCTCTTCACGAGTCTTAATGAATATTAGAATATAATATAAGTATACTATGAAAAAATCATCAAGGAATGGTCACAATAAATCATTCATAACTCTCATGAAGGTGGCAGGTGCATTGCAAAGCCCAACCAACATAACTAACTTGTTAGGTCTCGATAATGCTAGTATATTACCCTTATTTTTATTGTTAGTGTAGCCCCCTATTTTTACTCTTGTGCCCATGTATCCCCCATGCTTTTATTGTTGTGCCCCATAGAAGCTCACTATTATTATTTTTGTGCCCCTACATTATTATTGATATGTAGGCTCTGATTATATTGTGACCCCTTAGACCCCTATTCATACCAATGAGGTCTTATCATTTGTATCATCCAAGAATTTTTCATTTATGTAATGTAAAAGAGGTTTCCCCCTCAAATATGATAATTTTTAAGTTGTTATCTATATTTTATTTTATTTTTTGAGATGGTTGCATAACATTTGGTATCAAAGCTTTGGATTCTAGGGTTTTGCTTCTTCAAACATGTCATTTTGGAATTTTCTCTATAAATGTTTTTTCTACGAGGTTTTCGAATCTAAAATTCCAACCACATGTAGGAGAAATATTGGTGAACTTCGTGTACAAATTTCAGATATTGTTTCGCTATATTTTCGGACATATGATTCGATGAAGTTAGGGTTTTTGTAGGCTTCATAATTCAGTCTCAAACATGTGACCTAGGGAAAATCGTCATAACTTTGGTTCCAAGCATCATATTTGAACTATGTAAAAAGTGGATGAAATCACACAGACTTTAGTTTTTATTGTAGAAATTTCTAGGCCAAAGGTTGAAATAGTGACACGTGGCATCCCATATAACTTCGCTCTACTAAACCAGTCCATAATTAGGTCATCGTGGGAGATTTGAAATAACTCCATATTGAAGAATCCAACATTGGTCTTACTTATGGAATTGGAAAGAAAATCCCAAGGGCTACCGCAAGACCTAACTTAAGACATTGGAGATCCAAAATTATATATTTACAACCATTTCAAGGTTGAGCTCCTAAAAAGAAAGAAAAAGGTTTGTAATTTTTAAGTTTGCATAACTTTTGTTTGAAAAATCAGTTTGAAGTGCTTCAAAGGGAATATTTAAGCATAGATATTAGCATTTGTTTCTAAAATCACTTCAAGGTAAAAACAAATCATGATAGTCTTAAATAATTTTTGGAACAAACAGTATCTTCAGAAGAGTGAAAAAAATGGGCCACAAAGATGTTGGCTCTATGACTTTGAAATCATCTACAAAAAAGGGAAGCAAAATGTTATTGCATATGCACTCCAAGAAAGGATGAGGACGCGGAATAATTTCTTTGTGAGATTTGTATTAACCAACCTGATTGGATAACTGAAGAAATGAATGAATGGAAGAATGCCAAAGAGGCGTGGTCACTCATTAAAAAGTTGTAGCAAGATCCCAATACATATTATATATTTAGCTAGAAAAATGATTCATTATGGTACAAATATCACTTATATATTTTTAAGAATTCCCAACTCAAGAAAAATATTCTTTTGGAATTGCAAACCTCCTCCTTAGGAGAGAACTCAAGATTTTTAAAAACTTACCACAAGGTCAAGAAGGAATTATTTTGGGATGACCTTAAATCTGATATTCATAACTTTGTGGCAGAATGTTTGGTTCACCAAAAAAATAAAGTTTAGACAATTAAGACCCCAGGTCTGTTACAACCTTTAGCCATTCCAAGTAAGCGTTGGAGTAGGTATCGATGAATTTTATCATAGGTTTACCAAAGTTTGAAGGAAAGAGTGTCATCTTGGTGGTAGTTGATAGACTTACTAAGTATGCACACTTCTGTGCATTATCTCATCCTTTTAAAACTAATATAGTTGCTACTGAATTTATGGAAACATTTAAAAAACCACATGGAAACCCAAATATTATGGCAAGTGACAGAGATCCCATTTTCACTAGAAATTTTTGGATGAATTTTTTTCTTGTATTGGTACTCAATTAGATCATAGCTCATCTTATCATCCTCAATCTGACAAGAAAACTGAGATAGTGAACAAATGTTTGGAAGGAAATCTTCATTTATTTATATTTGATTAAAAAACACAATGGGTCAAGTAATTACCTCTAGCTTAATGGTGGTATAACACTTCCTTCCATACTGCAACAAAAATGGCCCTATTTATGGCACTTTATGGATATCATCCATAATCCATCACATCATCTTTAAGAGAAAATTAAAGGTTCAAACCGTGGAAGATCACATCGAGCATCAAAAACAAGTTCTAAAACTCTGAAAAGATAACCTCACTCTGGTGTAGAATCAAATGAAACAACAGGAAAATTAGCATCAGTGAAAGAAGTTTTGAAGTAGGGGACTTGTTATTTTTATGGCTACAACCATACAAACAAATGCCCCTAAATTAAGGTAAGAAGGATAATAAATTATCAAACAAGTATTATGGTCCTTACAAGGTGTTGCAAAATATTGGTACTATGGAATACAAATTGGAGCTTCCTCTATATTCCTGAGTACACCCATTTTTCCATATTTCATGCTTTAAACGGGTTATCGGTAACAAGATCCTAGTTCAAAAAATGTTCTCAGAACTTGGAGAAGAATGAAAAATCATATTTGAGCCTAAAGCAGTCACAGAAATATGAACCCGACAGCTACAAAATCTTTTAATTTCAGAGTATCTCATTAAGTGGAAGAACTTACCCACTGAAGACTCCACATGGGAGGATGAGAATTTTATACAAAAGCATCCATAACTACTCAAGTGTTGAGGACAACAATTTTTTGAAGGATAGGGGCATGTTAGGTCCCCATAATACTAGTATATTCCCCTTATTGTTATTGTTAGTGTATCCCCCTATTGTTATTGTTGTTCCCATGTATCCCCCATGTTGTTATTGTTGTGCCCTTACATTATTATTTATATGCAGGCTCTAATTATATTATGACCCCTTAGACCCTTATATATACCAAGGAGGTATTATAATTTGTATCATCCAATAATTGTTCATTTATGTAATGAAAAGGAGGTTTCCCCCTCGAAGAGGATACTTTTTTAAGTCATTGATTTATCTTTCCTTCTATTTTGTGAGCTAGTTGCATAACATAACCATTCAAACAAACCTTGTTTTGTCTTGATTTTATTTCCAAATGTCATCTTAAGAAATCCTTATATGATGATAATCGCTTCTCAAGTATAACTTAGTAAAATAAACAACATTATTTAACTGATCTAGCAAATGATCAATGCGAGAAAGAGGATAACGATTATTTATGATGATATTATTCAAATCTCAGAAATATACACACATGAGCCTAGTACCATCTTTCTTTGGAACCAAAACATTATGAGACCCACAAGGAGATGTAATAGGTCTAATGACCACTTTGTTAAGAAACTCTTGAATTTGATTCTTAATCTCTGCATTCTCCAAAATTGAGATTATATACATGCCAATATTTAGAAGTGGTGCATCCCACTGCAATTGAATATCATGTTTGGTTCATATTTTTGGAGGTAACCCTTCAGGTTCCTGAAACATCTTCTCATAAGTGTTAACAACTTCAACCGATTCATGCTTGAGATAAGAATCATATTGTTATGTACGCAGATCATAAAAGAGATAGATCAACGACTTCAAAATTAGCATCTTCCAGGGGGGAACCTCCTATACATCACATAAATGAAAAATTCTTGAATGGTACAAATGATAAGACCTACTTGGTATATATAGGAACCCAGGGGGTTACCATATATAATCAGATCTTACATAAAAATAATAATATAAGGGCACTGTTAGCCCCCTATAAATTCTTGACAAGCAAACAGGGGGCTAAATTGTTTTTGAGCCTTCAAGGAATGCATCTCCCCTAAAGACACATCATCCTTGAAGCCTCTTCATGCCCTCTGCCCTGTGATTTATTTACGCTGTTGTATCCATCCAAAAATCCTCTCTGATTGTGACAAATTGTGTTCCTAAAGGCCTACATTTATCCCTTGTATCCCTACAAAGTGTCCCTTTTCAACCCTTTTTTCCCCTCTGTTAAAGTCCCCCTTTTCACCCTAAATTCCTCCCCTAACCCATCTAAACTTTCCCAAAATCCCCTTTAAACCTTCCAAATACACTTTGTTTTGTCTAAATCCGCTTTTTCCCTTACCGTTACCCTTTTCCTGGCCTCAAATTGCATCGAAAAGGTTGAAGAACCCACATTTTGACATATATGGGGTTTAGCCCCCTTCAAGCCAGCCCCCTTTATTTTCCCTCCATGCGAGCCGGGCGCTAGACCAGGCGCCAAGGCGGAAGGTGCTTATCTCAATTGGTTATCGGGTGATTTTTCCGTCATCAATCTGTTCAGATCTGACGGTTGTCGCAAAGTCTCTTCGCACCCATCTCTTCCTATTTGCCGCCCGATCATATATCAATCGTCCATCTTCCCATAGATCGATGGTCTGTATTCCCTCCGCCCAGTGGCCCCTGCAATGTGCATTGTACATAAACCACTGATTTCCATCGCACTGCGTTTGGAGGTTGGGTGGTAATTTTTGTTTCGGATCGATTCCACTCATCGCATGACACGTGGCTCCGCGTACTATTCATAAACCGCCCTCCATCGCGCGTTATCGTTCGGCATTTTCCCCAGAGCGATATCGCCATGCGCCGTCCGATCTGAGGCAGCCACCCAAGGGCGATCACTCCGCGAAGTCACGCGAGGATTAATCAGAGGAAATCGTACCCCTGGCCCACTGTCCATCACCCTCGGACGTGTTTTCCACCGTCGATCTCCGCCGGAGATCGAACGACCCAGATTAAATACATGCCCACCAATTAACCCTGTATCGCCATGTACCCCTTTCCACGTATTTTTGTCGTATTTTGTCCGTCTCTCTTTATATATTCAAAAGGTCAAAATTCAAAGGTTTTTCACTAAAAATTTGATGCGCTCCGCCCACGTCCTCTAGACCATGTTCCACTATTAAGTTGCATTTTCCACCATGATCCTACACTTTTCCGCTATCTCACCAGTTTGCATGGCCATTCTCGTCATTCCCGTTGCATCCACCACTTCCATGTGTAGTTTTCTTAACAGGTTTTTGTGTTTTGCAGGGTTATCAAATGGTGAAAGCCGCCATGATTACACAGTCTTTATTATAGTGGAAAAAAACGTAGAAAGGACCATTTTTCAGAAGCCGAAATCATGAAGAAAGCCTGGGAAGGAGCCATGACAGGACTTGCATTAAAGAATAGGGTTTGAACTCTGTAAACCCTCCCCAGAGCCATTAAAAGCATAGATTTCACCGATAGAGACAAAAATGGAGCAGCAGAGAGTTTAAGGCATGAAAATGAAGATCTTTGAGCCTTAACTCAGTGGTTTAGAGGAAAATTACCAGATTGAAGACATCACAGATCACACAGAGGGTAAAGAATGCATAAATTAATGTATATCAAGTTTTCTACATCAGCAGAATGTTTTTCTCCATGAAAGGACATGGTACACATTATTGTTTTAGTCTACATTGTGTCCAAGTAAAGTTTTCCCCCTTGACAACAGTGCTCTTCTATCAGAAGCATTTGTTGCATAGTATGGTAGATCCTAGCATCATGATTCTATGTTGTTGTTTAATTCACCAGAAGTACTACAGAGTGCTGCAGAAAAGTACGGCTGAGACATACCTGGAGTAAAATGCAGCCTAACGAAGATCACTCTTCCATCCAAAGAGTACCAGAGATAAATGCTCAGAATTTAAAACAGAACGAGGCTTCGGCCCTCCTTCTCTTCTGAGTTTTAATGCCGCATTTAGTGTTTCACCTACCTCCTCTACTCCAATTGAGCTATAAATTCATGAAGAAACTTATTGTAAAGGTTTTTGTTGATCGGTTATCAGAGAAATTACAACGCTATTTCTTTTGAGACATAGTCTTTGTGTAAAGTTGTAAGATAGGCAGAAGAATATTTTTTCAGACTGAATATTCAGCCATTGGTAATGTTGTACTTGATTGGTGTTGCTCTTTAATATGACAAGCACATTTCTTTGGATCCTGATCTAAAGCTACAGTGATTTTTTTTTGTCTCTGTGTTTTATTTCATTTCATTTCATTTCTACTGGCTCACATCAGACATCTGGCATAGGATTTACCCTTTTTAGGTACCCTATGTTTCTGCTCTCCTTGCCTTCAATGTTTTTCTACTATATGTGTTATCTAAGGTTTGGTTTCAATTAATTTAACCGGTGTAGTGGATGTTATTGCCTGCTAGCTGATGTATGAATTAGTGAATCTGTTCTTAGATGTTCTTGTTAAGATTTGATTGAATGAATTGGGAACACTGGGAGGTCTAGAACTCTGTCTCTATTTCACTAGGATCCTTTCCAGTTAATCGAACCTTTTCTAAGATCCCTCAAGCTGGAGGCCAAAGCATTGAGAGTTCAAAGTCTCTCTCTTTGATCTCAGGTCTTTAACTTTGTGTTCTAAATATTTAATGTTTTCTTGTCTGAAGAGTTAGCCTTTGGATTTTAGAATCACAGGTGTTCAATGGTATGCCTTGTCCCTGGATCTGATTTCTAAAGGCAACCTTGGATGGTTTCCTTGCTTTCACCTTCTCTCTTACCATTTTCATATCACACAATCATATTTAAGATCCAATGCTTTAGATGACTAGCCCAACTGAAAGCCTACATATTGAATAGCAAGTAAACCCTTTCCTGACTCCATTGCCCAATGGTTTTGAATGTTCCCTGGGATATCTCTCCTTTGCCTAAAATCCGCTTTTCTTAGCCTTGTATTATATTGAACCCTTCTTTCCTAATTCCCAACAACCAAGAAAACAATCAAACGAACAAACCCCGAGCCTTATAATATCTAAACCTTTGAACTTCAAAGACATATACCTTTGAAAATCATAGAGAGATCCCTCTCTGGACCCAGGAGGGCTAGATCCTGAGGTTTGAAAGTGGTTTGATGTTGTCTCATCTTTTGGTACTTCCAACCTTGCCAAAACATGGGAACACCAACATAATGGCGACTCTGCTGGGGAAAATATGAGAGCCTATAACTGATAATATTTTTCTGTCTCCCATTGTCGTCACCACATAATGGCGACTCCACTGGGGAAATTCTGAGTATTTCTCACCTTACTACATCATAAGAACCTCATAAACCTATAATCTCTGGTTAGGTTTGCAGTTAAACATTCCTATTCACAGAGAAACCACTATACCATTTGTTGTGTTCCCCCACACTCTTAGACAGAGTCTGGAAAGGGCCAGGTAGCCTTCAGGTCTCACACTCTTTCAGAGGTGGCATATCTGGTAAAAGCCCTCCCAGTCAATCTCTGGTTAGATTTTGCTGTGTTTTTAGGATATCCTTGGAAAGGAACATCTCATAAGCACTGTGGTGGACAGTGTACCCCCCAGAAGCATCCTAAACCTTCCACCTGGCGACTCCATAATTCCTAAACGATTTAAAGACTCCACTGGTGATCAGTAGGCCTGCTGATTATCTTGGTTCACATTAGACTCCACTGGGAGACCAGAACCCATTACAACATCAACCATAATAAAAGTAGCAAGTAGGGTTAAGCTGATTGGTCAGAAAACAACATTCTGGCTTCAAGAACCATTCACACAAGAGCTTACCCTAACCCATACCCCCCTGAAATATTTGACAACCGTGAGAGCATCCTCAAGAGATCCCCTACACCTAAGAAATCAACTATTTCTAGCCACATCCATAGAGCTAACTCTACACCAGAAGACTTTACAGCTCTATCAGACCCTTTTGACCTAGACCTACCAAACAAACTACCAAGAAATAGGTCATGCAGTGTTCTAGACCAGCCAGATCTTGAGTTTCCTATTTCACCACATTAAAGAGGTAAACACATTAGGGACAAAGAGACCCCTCCATCCACACCCCCTGATATTCACTTCATTCAAAACTTGGTGCTCAGTCATCCTAGGTCTGCTCAACAGGATTTTGCTAGTCCTAGTATCCCTGTCATCCATATACCAGCTGCTCAAGCTAACCCTTTACCTCACCAGAACATCATCATGGCAGCCTGGTATGCACCTTTGGTTTTACCCCAACCTCTAGTACCCTTACCCAATGATTACCAATCAAAGATCCCACACTTCACTGCAAAAGAGTCTACCACAGCTCAGCACCATGTAGATAGGATGGAAGATTCTTTTGACTAAATGGAAATAGATGATGATACATTCAAAATGAGAATTTTTTCCTAGAGCTTAGGAGGTGATGTGAAGAAATGGTTCAAAATCCTACCTCCTAACAGTATCCAAGACCTTCCTGCTTTATATCAGACTTTCATAAACAAATGGGAAGTTAAGGCCAACCCTCTCCAAATCTAGTAGAATACAAGAACTTGAAAAGAAACATAGGAGAGAGCGTCCAGGACTACTCTAAAAGGTTTAACAGCGTTTATAATGCTCTTCCACCACACATGAAACCTCCCCAAGGTATGGTTCTAGTGAAATACCCTGAAGGCCTAGATGCTGACATGGCCTACCATATTAGGGAGAGGGATTACAACACATTGGAAGACATGCAAAAAGGAGCAGTGAGTGTAGAGGCAAAGCTCATTGAGAAAAAGCAAGATTGAGAACTGAGAAGAGGGTAACATATAGAGATGACAACGTAGCTTCCAAATCTGACCCCAATTATGACTGCATATCCAAAAACATGGAAAAGCTACAATAAATGATGGAAAAAGTGGTTGTCACAGTTAGTAACCAAAACAGAAATAAAAACCATAACCAGAACCAAAACTTTAGAAGAAACAATGCTACTCCCAACAGACAAAGAGAATCAGATCAGCAAGTTATTCCCCCATTCCAAGAGAACTTTTTAGATGAAGATGAGGGAATCATAGAAGAGTCTAAGGGAGACACAATAAACATGTTTGAAGTATAAAACTCAATCCACAACTGTTCCACAGAAAAATATCAGCCCTCACCCTCATATTGAGATGAGGAATGGTTAGAATCTGAGGATTACAGGTTAGGATTTGAAAATGCCATGATGCAGGTTAGAGAAAAATATGAACTTAGAAGTAAAAAGAGTCTAGAAAATATCAAACCAAAAACTTCTGGGGTTACCATCAAGAAAAGGCCTGAGAAAAATTCTAAAGTGACTGCTGAAAGTAACAAATCAACAGCTGAGAGTTCTGGAAAGAACAAAGAAAAAGACAACCAAAACACAGATAAAAAAAACCAACCAACTAGCAGCACTAGCATTGCAGTTTGTGCTCCTGATAAAAATTTCATCAACACTGTACATAACGAGAATCAACACACTAATTCAGCCACCAAGGCAGTGGCTAACAAAATAGAGTCAAGCATTCCAAAGAGTCAGTCCACTTTCAATCTGGAAAGTGAGATTGCAAAAATTAAAATCTCTGTGCCACTCTTTGAGCTGGCCACTCAGGATGTATATAAAGGCAAAATTTTGAAAGAACTAAATTTAGGTGAGAACAGTGACACTGTAACTCTGAGTGATGATCAACCTGCCCTTCTGTTTGGTCCAAAAATAGAAGGAAAGTTTCAGGAAGGGGTAGTGCCCCCTTTTTATATCAGTCTTAATATCCATGATAAGATCCTCCACAATGCAATGCATGATTCTGGGGCATCACACAACTTGATGCCTAAAGTAATGATGGAAATATTAGGCCTAGAGATAACCCGCCCCTATAAAGACCTATATTCATTTGACTCTAGCAGAGTAAAGTGTCTTGGCCTGATCAAAGATTTATGTGTAAGCCTTACCCAAATTCCAGCAAAATGTATGGTCATGGATGTTGTAGTGGCAGATGTGCCACCCAAGTATGGCATGTTATTATCAAGATCATGGGGAGCCAAGCTGCAAGGTACATTGTAGATGTATGGGGCCTATGCCACAATCCCAGTCTTTGGCCAACTTAGAAGACTGTACAGAGAGGTACAAATGAAATTCCTGGTCAGTAGCCCCGAAAAGCCTGAAAACTCACCTTTATACTCTGTACATACAGACTTTGACTCCTTCATCCTTTGTAATGATGAATCCTCAGAAGGTTCAGAGTCCAAAAACAGAGATACAAACAAGGAAACAAAGCCCATGGACTTTAACATAATGGCTACTCTAGACTCGGACGAGAATGATGTGGAAAATTTTGAACAGTGCACTGAAAAAAAAAACTCAAGGTGAACCAGAAACAGAATGCGGTCAGCTGATTAGTCACCCTTCACAAACACATACAGCACACCAAGAATGAATCGATGAGAAACCTGAGAGTGAAACCTTATGGGAAATGAATTTCGATGGGTCATGCACTTAGATAACTGCTGGAGCAGCGGTGTGGCTACGTAACACAGAGAGTGACTACGCAGAGAGCCATGCCTGTAACCTACACTTCAAATGTACAAACAATATTGCAGAGTATGAGGCTCTGATCCTAGGCTTAAATTTGTTGAAAAAACTAGGAGCCCGTAGGATAACTGTGCAGGGGGACTCTAAGCTGGTTATAAAACAGGTGAATGGTGAATACACAAAAAAACATCCCAGGCTGAGAGCCTACAGGAATGATGCCATGGATCTATTGAAAACCTTTGTAGAATACGATCTAGTGTTTGTCCCTAGAGGTCAGAAAGAAATTGAAAATGGACTAGCCTGCATGGCCAGTTCATATCATAAGCCTCCCTCTGACCAATAGATCATCATTCAGACCAGATTCAGACCTGCAGTGTTGGACAATAAAAAATATTAGCAGGTCTTTGAGGGCAATAAACAGATTGAAGATTTCCTGGTGGGCAGAGATGAGTTTGAATTTTTTGATTCAGACGCTAAGTCTGACGGAAGCTGCCTACATGAAGAGTCCTCAGATGAGGAAGAACCACCCTGTAACATAGAAATAAATGTTCTAAACAAACAGATTGGAAATCCAAACAAAGAATGTGAAAACGCAGATAGTGGAGAAGTAGAGGTGCTGCAGACCAAGGATAAGAACATACCTCGAGGTCTGGCACCTTTAGAAGACCTTTTTGACTTCGATGATGTAGCAAAAAATCCCACTATAGAACATGCAAACTTTGATGTTGAGGAATGCAACATAGGCACTGAAGATAAACCCAAGACGATCAAATTGGCTAAGTCCCTGCCTGCAAACATGAAAAATAAATACATTGACCTTTTCAAGGAATTCATTGACGTGTTTTCTTGGAGCTATGAAGACTTAAAGGCCTATGACACAAACATCATACAACATAAAATACCCTTGAAAGAAAATCAAAAGCCCTTCAGACAAAAACTTCGCAGAATAAACCCAAAACAATTGCCTGCAGTGGAAAAAGAGATTAAGAAGATGTATGAGGCAGGTATAATTGTGCTTGTGAGGTTCTTTAATTGGGTATCAAAACTAGTGGTTGTGAGAAAGAAAATAGGGGAGATCAGGCTGTGTATAGATTTCAGGAATCTTAATAGAGCCTCACTCAAAGACAATTACCCTTTGCCAAAAATGGAACATATTCTTCAGAGGGTAGTAGGCTCAAAAAGGATTTCCCTGCTAGATGGTTTTTCAGGTTACAACCAAGTCTTAGTAATCCCAGAAGACCAAATCAAGACAACCTTTACCACTCCATGGGGGACCTTTATGTATGTCAAAATTCCCTTTGGACTAATGAACACTAGTGCAACCTTCCAAAGAGCAATGGACATAGTGCAACTGAGAAAAGTGTTTGAAAAATGTAGAAGGTTCGGTCTGTCATTGAATCCTAAAAAGACTGTATTTGGGTTACAAGAAGGGAAACTTCTTGGCCACATCATATCTAAGAAGCGGATTATGATATAACCAAAAAGAGTTGAGGGAATACTACAAATTACACACCCGAGAAACATCAAGGAGTTACAGTCCTTCATTGAGAAAATCAATTTCCTCAGGAGTTTTATTCCCAACTTAGCTGAACACCTTAGGAATATGAAAAACATGCTAAGGAAAGGTGTAGGAATTAAATGGACTGTTGAGGCTAAGAAATCTTTTGAGTCACTTAACTCACACTCACCTGGGCCCCTGTCCTAATCAGCCCAGATTTCTCAAAAGATTTCTTGATATTTTCATTTGCCTCCGAGCGTACAGTAGCTGCAGTTCTGCTATATAAAAATCCAGAGGGAATGGAATAGCCCATTTCTTTCTTCAGCAAAGCACTCAGAGATGCACCCTTGAAATATAACATAATGGAAAAATAGGCCTATGCTTTGGTTAAGGCCTTGAAAGACTTTAGGGTGTACATTCTGCATTCCCACACCTTAGCTTATGTGCCAAATATAGTGGTTAAAGGCATCTTGTCCCAAGACCCAGATGGGAAGAGGGGAAAATGGATTGCTATGATCTTAGAATACGACCTTGAGATAAAACCCACCAAACTAATTAAAGGTCAGGGCTTAGCTCAACTAATGGCTGAATCAAATCTACAAGCCCTTAACATTAACATGGTAGATGCCTTGGATGAGCAACAGGGATTGCCTGATCCCACTGTAGAAGAGAAGTTTCAGAGCTCTCCTTGGTATTCTGACATTCTGTATGTGCTTACACACCTCAATACCCCTCTTGAACTATCAAAGACCAAGGCCAGATTCTTAAAGCTAAAAGCCAGAAGCTATTACATAATGAATGAAGGCTTATACTGGAAAAATCCAAATGGCCTATTTCTTAAATGTTTGCCTGAGTTTGAAGCAGAAAGGATAAAACAAGAATTCCATGCAGGAGAGTGTGGAGGACACCTGAACTGGAAAGCCACTTCAAACAAAATACTCAGAGCTGGCTACTATTGGCCTACACTCTTCAATGATATCCATAAGATGATAATTTCCTGCCACAAATGCCATATTTTTGAAGGCAAAGGAAAGCTCCTCCCCTTACCTCTACAACCCATCATTGCTAAAGGCCCCTTTATGCAATGGGGCCTAGATTTCATAGGGGAAATTCACCCTGCTTCCTCTGCACAACACAAATGGATCTTAATAGCCACAGACTACTTCACTAAGTGGATAGAGGCCATACCTACTAGGAATGCCACAGATTCAGTCATCATTAGGTTCCTAGAAGGTCATATCCTCTCTTGGTTTGGCTTCCCAAGGAAAATAATCACTGCTAATGTTGTTGCTTTTGGATCCAATAAAATGGTTGATTTTTGTCACAGGTATAAAATAGCACTCGGTCATTCAACTGCCTATTACCCACAAGGTAATGGCCTAGCTGAATCATTAAACAAGAGCCTGGTGACCATCATCAAAAAGCTGCTGGAAGAGAACAAAAATTCATGGCACAATAAGTTAGTGTATGCCCTGTGGGCTGACAGGCTCACAACAAAGAATTCCATTGGCACATCACCATATCATCTTATCTATGGAATAGAAGCAGTGTTTCCTACCAGCCTTGGAATACTAGTGATTAAACTTGTCCAAAAGATTCAGACAGAAGAAGATAGCCTGGTGAGGAGACTGAACTAAACAATTCATCTCCAGCAAACAAGGGAAGAGGTCTATAACAGAGCTCTAAAGGTTCAAGAGAATATAAAAAAGTTATTTGACAAAAGAACCAAAGCGTCTAATTTCAAAATTAGAGATAAAGTTCTGATGTGGGACTCGAGGAGAGAGGACAAAGGAAAGAACGACAAGTTTGACAGTTTGTGGCAGGGTCCATACATCATCCAAGCCACTGTGGGTCCAAATGCATTTTTTCTAGAAGAACCAGATGGTACTGAGCTGTTTGGGGGTCCTATCAATGGCAGGATGCTCAAACACTACTTCTGCTGATTTCCAATTTCTAGTTTCCATTCCCATTGTAAATACCATTGCTGTGTTTATTTTCAAGAAAAGAGAAAATGTTCCAAAAAATAGAAAAAGGAGAGGTTCAGACATGCTCAAAACATGAACCTCAGAAATGAAAATATTGGCTCTAATATGATCAAAACTTGAGCCAAAGAAAGTAAATATAGTTGGTTCAAACATGCCCAAAATCTAAACCAGCAGGCAAAGAAAGGGATCAACTCTAACATGCCCAAAACCAGAGCTGAATGAAGAAGAGAAAGTGACTCTAACAAGCTCAAAACTTGAGTCACAAAAGAAAGAATGATGCCTCAAAATTTCAGATTTCAAACCTTCAAAATTTTGTTTGCAAGTTTCTGCAAGTTTTTTCCATGTGCAACTGTCTTTATGCCTTGGATCCATAGCAAACTAGACTGTCTAATCCTAGTTTGACTATTTTTAAATTTTTGTTGTAGAATATAGAGAAGAAATCTGCTGGACAGTTTAATCCCAACAGATATTAGAATAGGTAGAGAAACATGTGAGGCCAACAGTTTAATCTGGTCTCATGGAGCAATAAGGGAAGAAATAGAATAGGTTATTTTCTTGATTGTAAAAAATAAAAAATGTTGTAAAGAGTCTGCTAGTTCAAATGCACCCTAGGAGAAAAATTCTAGGATTGTAGGATGGGTAGGTAGATTGTTTGGGAGAGATTTTCTGCTAATTTATGTCTTCACAATTGTGGAAGTTGAAAATCAAAGAAGAAAGGTGGCTCAAGTAGCAGGCATCTGGCCTACACCAAAGATCATTCTCTGAATTCTTGACTCCTTCAAGAAGAAGCCATCCCCATGTGGAGCCACTGTTAGCCCCCTATAAATTCTTGACAAGCAAACAAGGGGTTAAATTGTTTTTGAGCCTTCAAGGAATGCATCTCCCCTGAAGACACATCATCCTTGAAGCCTCTTCATGCCCTCTGCCCTGTGATTTATTTCCGTTGTTGTATCCATCCAAAAATCCTCTCTGATTGTGACAAATTGTGGTCCTAAAGGCCTACATTTATACCTTGTATACCTGCAAAGTGTCCCCTTTCAAACCTTTTATCCCCTCTGTTAAAGTCCCCCTTTTCACCCTAAATTCCTCCCCTAACCCATCTAAAATTTCCCAAAATCCCCTTTAAACCCTCCAAATACACTTTGTTTGGTCTAAATCCCCTTTTTCCCTTACCGTTACCCTTTTCTTGGCCTCAAATTGCATCGAAAAGGTTGAAGAACCCACATTTTGACATATATGGGGTTTATCCCCCTTCAGGCCAGCCCCCTTTATTTTCCCTCCACGTGACCCGGGCGCTAGACCAGGCGCCAAGGCGAAAGGCACTTATCTCAATTGGTTATCGGGTGATTTTTCCGCTGTCGATCTGTTCAGATCTGACGGTTGTCGCAAAGTCTCTTCGCACCCGTCTCTTCCTGTCCACCGCCTGATCATATATCAACCGCCTGTTTTCCCGTAGATCGATGGTCTGTATTCCCTCCGCCCGGTGGTCCCCGCAATGTGCACTGTACATAAACCACCGATTTCCATCGCACTGTGTTTGGAGGTTGGGTGGTAATTTTTATTTCAGAGCGATTCCACTCATCGCATGACACGTGGCTCCGCGCACTATTCATAAACCACCCTCCATCGCGCATTATCGTTCGGCGTTTTCCCCAGCGCGATATCGCCATGCGCCGTCTGATCTGAGGCAGCCACCCAACGGCGATCACTTCGTGAAGTCACGCGAGGATTAATCAGAGGAAATCGTACCCCTGGCCCACTGTCCATCACCCTCGGACGTGTTTTCCACCGTCGATCTCCGCCGGAGATCGAACGACCCAGATTAAATGCATGCCCACCAATTAACCCCGTATCGCCATGTACCCCTTTCCACGTAGTTTTGTCGTATTTCTCCCATCTCTCTTTATATATTTAAAAGGTCAAAATTCAAAGGTTTTGTATTAAAAATTTGCTGCGCTCCACCCACGTCCTCTAAACCATGTTCCACTATTAAGTTGCATTTTCCACCATGATCCTACACTTTTATGTTATCTCACCAGTTTGCATGGCCATTCTCATCATTCCCGTTGCATCCACCACCTCCATGCATAGTTTTCTTAACAGGTTTTTGTGTTTTGCAGGGTTATCAAATGGTGAAAGCTGCCATGATTACACAGTCTTTATTACAGTGGCAAAAAACGTAGAAAGGACCATTTTTCAGAAGCCGAAATCACGAAGAAAGCCTGGGAAGGAGCCATGACAGGACTTGCATTAAAGAATAGGGTTTGAACTCTGTAAACACTCCCCAGAGCCATTAAAAGCATAGATTTCACCGACAGAGACACAAATGGAGCAGCAGAGAGTTTAAGGCATGAAAATGAAGATCTTTGAGCCTTAACTCAGTGGTTTAGAGGCAAAGTACCAGATTGAAGACATCACGGATCATACAGAGGGTACAGAGCGCATAAATTAATGTATATCAGGTTTTCTACATCAGCAGAATGTTTTTCTCCATGAAAGGACACGGTACACATTATTTTTTTAGTCTACATTATGTCCAAGTAAAGTTTTCCCCCTTGACAACAGTGCTCTTCTATTAGAAGCATTTGTTGCACAGTATGGTAGATCCTAGCATCATGATTCTATGTTGTTGTTTAATTCACCAGAAGTACTACAGAGTGCTGCAGAAAAGTACGGCTGAGACATACCTGGAGTAAAATGTAGCCTGACGAAGATCACTCTTCCATCCAAAGAGTACCAGAGATAAATGCTCAGAATTTAAAACAGAACGAGGCTTCATCCCTCCTTCTCTTCTGAGTTTTAATGTCGTATTTAGTGTTTCACCTACCTCCTCTGCTCCAATTGAGCTATAAATTCATGAAGAAACTTATTGTAAAGGTTTTTGTTGATCGGTTATCAGAGAAATTACAATGTTGTTTCTTTTGAGACATAGTCTTTGTGTAAAGTTGTAAGATAGGCAGAAGAAGATGTTTTCAGACTGAATATTCAGCCATTGGTAATGTTGTACTTGATTGGTGTTGCTCTTTAATATGACAAGCACATTTCTTTGGATCCTAATCTAAAGCTAAATTTATATATATATAAAATAGGCGAATCCCCATGATACATAGGAAAAATGGAAGGCAATTTTATTAATAATATAATATGTATATATAATTTTTTGGCGAATCTCTCACGAGATTATATTATCTTGTAAAATCATGGCGAATCACCAGTACAAATGGCGAATCACTACTGCAAAATGGTGAATCATTGTCTAGTGGAGTTCGGGGTGTTGGTTCCAATGAAGATATGGTAGTTGAACCAAGAGTAGAAGGAAGAGAACCACCGAGACCAAGCATGGCACATGGTGACTCGTGAGGGAAGTAGTTCTCGTGCAGTTTGGAAAACGCATTCTTCTAGTTCTGCTAAGCGTAGTGTTGTTGCTCATGCTACTACTAGCACTGATATTGAGGTTGGAGAGGAGTTTGAGGAAGCATGGAAGGTAGTAGTGGTGGAGAATTACAAAGAGTACCCCATGATGGGCTCCATTTTTCCCTTTGGTATTTGTGCCTGCAAGACCTTCTGTCCATTGAACCAACAATTAGCCGTTCAACCAACAATCAACTTGACTAAGTTGATTAGGTACGAGTCAACTTAAACTAATCTTCAAAACTATGCTTTGCACTATCCCATATTTATCATACTAATGCTACACAACATTGTGCATTTGCACCTAACTCTCAATAATTCTTTTCCAAGAAAAATCTATAATAAGAAAAATATTTTACTATATTCTAAAAGGTGAAGATGTTGAAATCATGCCACAAAGTGAAAGGAAATAAAATATCTTTCCTCAAACCACCAAATATATAAAGAAAACAATAATGATTATAATAATAGAAATGGATCTATCGATCTATCGATATATGCATGATATGAGAACCATAAGCATTCAAGAGACTAATTTCAAACTCAACAAAATCCTCTAAACAAGCAACAAACAAACCACTAAAATTTTCAAAGATATCAAGGCTAGACATTAACACAATTTCATGTACTTGAAGAAGCCCATTGTTGCTTAGCGTTAGACTTCTTAAATTAGTTCTTTATCATTTAATACTATGACACTATCTATGTGAAAAGAAATAGGTCCCAACTTCATCAAATCTGATTTCATTTCCAATCAAAGATCAAAACTAGCTTCGTTTTCAATACCAATATAAAATCACACATTTTCCAAATATCAATAATTATTTTCCAAGAAAATATAAAACTCGAAACTCAGCAAAATTCCCCAAACACAAGCAACATATATACCATTAAAATTTTCTAAGATGTCAAAGCTAGACATCAAGGTAGTTTCATGTACTTGAATGAGCCCATTGATGCTTTGCATTAGTCTTGTTAAATTAGTTATTTATCATTTAATACTAGTCAAACGCTATCTATGTGAAAATAGGTCCCAAAATCATCAAATCTAGCTTCATTTCCTGTCACAAATAAGAATAAGCAAGACATTGTAAAAGGAAGTGGTTTTCATCCTTCACATTTCTAACATCGCAATGACATTTACTTGCATCCTATGAAATTCTAGGTCTTGCTCAATTCCTAAGCTCCTCAAAGTTCATTTTTATTCTGGTAATGATGTTTTTCTTCTTAAAACTAGCTACAAGAATATGACACTTGATCCTTTGGATTATGGTTAATGACCAATTTTTAATATTTTTTTTTTCTCTTATTCTCTACTGCATTATCACACCATGATTTCAACTTTAATTTATATGCGATAGCAATTTTATTGGTGTTCACGTTTTAGAGTGGCCTCCTCTATTCTCCACTAGTTTGACTAAGATTGAGAATCTTTATGCCAACTAGTTTTATGCCACACCAAATTTTGACTGCATTTTGAAGCAATCTTAGGGAGCCACTTGTTTTCATGTTACTTGTCTTGTCCTTCTATATTAGGTACTTAGTCATAGGAAAACTCTCAATGGGTGAAAGACTAGCTTCTATAAGATAGGATAGGGTATATTGCATTTAATAAGATCATAAACTATAAAAAACTTTTGGATTTTCTCAATTTCCCTCTATGATTCTATAGAGATGATGCAACAGCAAAATTCATCTCCATATAAGATAAAAAGATGAAGAGGTGTCTAAAATATGAGCTTCTTCTTCTTTTTTCCAAAACCAAAAATTTGTTGACCTACAATTGCACCTAAGACAAAAATTGGTTTTCCACTTTCTATTAATCATTTTCCCAACATTGTATTTCTAGTTAAGATTGTGATGAAGGTTGACTTCAAGACCTTATTGTATAACTTTCTTTGATTTGTTATTATCGCTCACAATTAACATAAATTACCTTTTTGTAATTGATTATGGAGCTGTCTTTAGTGCGACTTTTTGAAGTTTCAGGTGCCGAAATCCGGTGAAAAATTTTGAGGTAAAATCTTGGTTTTTGTTATTCAAATTGGTTTTTTGACTCTATATATGGATTCAGCGCCCTCAAAAACCTGTAAGGCACTTCGATTGTGCAAAGTTAGCAATCAAACTTCTCTTTTCAATAAATTCCTGCCAGAATTTAGAGAAATTACACCGTAAAATGTCACCGTAAAAGCCTTCAAAAGTCGCACTAAAGACTACTCGATTGATTATTACAACCTTTTTTTATTAGCGTTTACTCGCATAGCTATGCTAGAACAAAAATCCTTAATAATCCTCGCTTCTCAAAATGAGGTGGAGTCATGTCCGTAAGAACAATATCACTAATGTAAAGAAGAAAGGGGATGATTAATCTAGCTGAGGTTATGCAACCACAAGGCTAATTCTTCCAAACATGCCTCTAATTTGTCAATGTGAATGTCAATAAAGGTAGGGATAGGGGAGAATCTTTCTTAATTTCTATATTGCAATTAATTCCTTTTTATCAACCCTTAATATTCCTAGACATAACAATATCATTCTCATATAACCTTATCACAATAACTCTAAATGCAAAAGCAACCTTACACTTTTATAATATATTCCAAAGCTTATCTCTATAATAATAACTTATAAAAATAATTTAGCTATTAATCCTTTTTCCATATTATTTTAATATTGATATATAATAAAATTCCTTTTAAATGTTTTTCAAAATTTCAAAAAAGACAGAAAGTATGGAATGATTAATTTATATTAATATGATTTTATTTTCATAAATAAGACTAATTTATATTTAAAAATAAATTATATATATAGATAGATTAATAAAATAAATTAAAATACACTTTATTAATTAAAAAAATAATGTTGAAACTTTTAATAATAATATGATACTTTCGAATCTGATTTAATAAAGTTTAATCTTATTAAGATATAATTTCTTCAACATAAACTTATGATAACCATGACAACAAGGTTCACTTTATCTTAATCTTGTTATTATTGATTGTCTCATTTTTTTTAAAGCAATTTGATATATTTAAAATGAGGTTAACACAATCAATTTGATATAATCCTACCTTCTGCTACCAACTTTGATCCATGCAGTAGAAATGAATGTGGAAGCAGAGAAAAATGGTGGGAGAGATGCAATTATCACAAACCTCATAATCCAAACGCGAAAATTTTGGCATACCAGTAAATTATTGCAATACTTGAAGACATTGAAGGTTGATTGGGCAGATGGACTTATCACAGACTTCAGAGTCCAAAAGAGAATTTTTGGTACACCAATAAAGTATTGCAATAATTGAAGGCATTGACTCTTGAGTGGGCACATTTTCTCCAATGATGTTTATAACCACGTAAACACTGAGAAGAAGAATGGGAGGAGAGCAGCACTTTTCAAATCCAACCTCCTTGTCCACAAGTGTAAAGAATTTTAGGTAGGCCGGTATGGTTGGTGGAAGAGATGCACTTATCAAAGACCTCAGAATCCAAACGAGAGAATTTTTGGTACAGCGATAAAGTACTCCAATAATTGAAGACATTGAATGTTGATGGGGCTCATGTTGTCAATGTGAACACTATGAAGAGTCTGGTAGAGATGCACTCATGAAATCTAAGCCTCCTTGAGAATTTTATGTAGGCCACTATGGTTTAGAAATGATTGAAGGCATGATATGTTTAAAGTACAAATGAGTACTAAATGATCAGAGAAACAACATTAAAAATGAGATTACAATTGTCTGTGCTAGTAACCATTGAAAAATTAATTACAATTGTTTGTGCTAGGAGAAGAGTTGACCACACATCCTGACCAAAATTATAAAATAAGGGCTACATAAATGTCTGCTTTATCATTTTCTTTTCTAAGATCAATCTGTTGAATATGTCCTCTTACCTTGTAACTTGTATTGTGTATAATTATGAGTTCATTCATTCACAACTTCTAACCTCTACAGAAATTACAAGCATTCTTATCACTTCTGCAACAGAACTGGATTCAAGCCAGATTCCCTCAACCTCTATGTCTCTTAGAAGTCAACAATCCAACCTCTGATGAAGGCACTGAGAGAAGAAGCTACCCTTTACAAATCAGTTTTCACTGAGCTACTATTTGGTCTCATCCAGTGCTAGACATAAGTCCATAGAAATTATTAATCTACTGTAGACCTACACATCTGAAACACAGACAACTGCTACCTACAACCAGTGTCACCTAATTACACATTGGCGTTGCTTCGGAACAATCCCAAGGCCTTGATGGTTGCTGCTCTCAGAATGTACTGATGGTAGGCAGCAGCTAATGCAGCTCCAGAAAAAGGTCCCACCCAAAAAATCCACTGCACAAACAAAATCATATTCATCAGGCTTGTGTATCAACTTTAGCAAATACTTGCTCTGTTGAAGTCAGTCAAACTCCTAAGGTTCGTGTATCATCTTTATCAAATACTAGTTCCATTGAATTACCCTAATGTTAATACTGGAGCAATCCAACTGGTTTTAATGAAAAAGGAGCATAACAATTTTTCAAAAATTACAAGCAATAGACTCTTCATTATGGAATCTACTAGTGTGTCTTTCATAACACTTTAAAATTACAAACAAGAAAGTGTACATAGATCTAATGCATAACAGAAAAACACTACATCCACCAAAAAACCCTAACCAGGAAAACAAATAAGCCTTGTCATAATAATATGGCTCTGTGAAAGGAAGCATGCTCTGCACAATGAGATGTGGAGGAAAGAGGGAGCCATGGAAGCTGAGAGCTGTTGCTTTTATGAAAGGACTTGTGGATGTGACTTCTATAAGAAAGTTGGGAATCTCCTCTATGTTGGAGAGGGAGTAAAAGGAGTCTCCTTGAATAGGAGCATGATCTATTCTTTGATTAAAAGGAGAATAGGGATATCCTCCCCGATTAAGAGAGAGTTTTGGTTGGACTTTGGTTCTCCCTGTGTCATGTACTAGACTGGGACTAACAACCACAAGTCTAGTGAATGCATCATGGATAGGGAGAATGTTGACTTGTTCGGTTCTCCATGTGTCAAGTACTTTGATGGATTAGGGATAATGTGCTAGGTCAAGTAAATGGACATGGATAAGGAGAATGATGGATTGGATAAGTGTCTTGGACTAACATGCCCGGAATTTCCACTATTTTTCGAGCAAAAATGTGGCCCCGTTAGACTACTCTATATTTAAGTTGTAAGTCATAAATTCTAATGAGTGAGGTCAAATTAGAAAATCTCCATAGCTGCGATACCTATTTCTTGTCACTGTTACTTGGTCAATGGGCTGGAAATGTGACTGTTATAGGCACAAAAAGGAACACAATTGGCATACATTTAATAAACAATTTTTGGTGTCATAGAGCTGATGACTTATTGTAACTACCTTCAAGCCTACCTCCCAATTGTTATAAAAAATTTGCACTCGTTAATTTACATAAAACATAAGGTTATATGCATGAAAAAAACAAATTACCATCATCAAATTTCCATTTTGGAAGTTAGATAAATTTGAAATTCCAATAAATCTCAAGTTAATATTACATTTGTTTTTATTTAATTATTAAATATAATGATATAAACATTGCTGAAATCGACCAAGTAAAGACAAGACAAAGATGCACAATTTTGATAACTCAAAACCATATCAAATCCACCAAAAAAATCATACTTCTAACAACTTAGTAAATGCAAGGACTGAACAACATTCTCTAATAATTATACTTGCAGCAACTTTCAAGATGCAAGGACATTCTGTAATCTAATAATTATACTTGCAGCAACTTTCAAGATGTAAGGACATTCTGTAATCTAATAATTATACTTGCAGCAACTTTCAAGATGCAAGGACATTCTGTAATATTCAGATGAAAACCAAATAAAGACAAAGATGTACAATTTGAATAATGCCGAGCCATATCAAATTTACTTTTAACAACGTAAATGCAAGGTCCGAACAACATTCTCTAATAATTATACTTGCAACAACTTTCAAGATGCAAGGACATTCTGTAATAGCCAGATGAAAATTGCAACATAATGTTATTTTTCTCCAAGACAACATGTTTGTTTGGTTCGATACACTCTTGTCGTTTTCTCTTTACACCATTCTTAAATATTTAAACATCTGATCTTATTGTCTAATCCAACTGATGACAATAAATCTTTAAACATCTGATTTTATGATCCGATACCACTTATGACAATGATGACCTAAATCAACACTCATGGATCTAAGCAAAGCTCCTAAATACAGAGTGAGGAAGGAAAAATCAGTACTACGTATATGAGATCAATATATGGGTGAAATGACAATTTTCCCTTTGGCTCTTCCACTTTCAAGATGCTTGAAAGCCTCCCTAACATTTGAAAATGCATATGGGCAAATGGGATCAATCACTGGCTTCAACTTCTCGCACTCTATGTAGCCTCTAAGCTTCTCCAAGTTGCAACCACTCGGAGTCACAACGTAAGATTCTGCCCTCAGATGAGGTGAGGGGTTGGCAATATCTATAATTTTTGCTTTCTCTTTGGCAACCACATAAGATCTGTGTGAGTCTCCTGCAAAATTCAATTCATACTTCTAATCAATATTTTGTCCAGAACAAAGACATAAATCAGGAAAAGTGCTCAAAGGAAGTCCGGAATCACCATTGGATCCTTTTAGCCAAAATCTGCTTTTTGGCTTTTATAAAGAAGGAATTGTCAATGAAAAATGAAGATACACCTTACTTTTTACGAAGAAAAATGGCAAATGGTATATTATGAAGAATACAGATATGCAGGAGTAGATTCCTAATTTGATTTTGGCTTTCAAGGTTTTGAGCTCAAGAATAACTTTTGTTAAGCATCCTCATTCCCACCAGGTATGGGTGCTCTCCATCAGACATAAAAGATGCAGACCAGGATGACATCGGACATAAAAGATGCAGACCAGGGTGAATATGTGGATTCCAGTCAGCTGCCAGTAAGCTTTGCCGCTATACCAGAATCCAACTTTGTCCATTCTACATGATTAGTATTAGTGCGATTGTTATTTTTGCATTGTTGATAATGATTAAGACTTGTCTGGTAACGTTAAGTCTTAAAAGAAATAGAATTTGATCATAAATATTATGTGGCAACTTGGTAGGAGTGGTTGTTGACATGTATGGAAGATATAACAAAATGATTAACATAATTTGATTATCACAACTTGAAAAATAGCACGAATTTGAGTTAAACTTCTCCACACCATCACAATTTTGTGTAAAGGGGAGACTGAAACTGTATTAATTTTCCAAGATACTGATTTTGAATGTGAACTGGGAAAGAAAGACTGAAAGTTAAACTCCATGCTTATTAGGCATCCAAACTACCAAAAAGCAGTCAGAGGGATTGCCAAAGACAACAAGTTTTTATATAAAATTAGGATAAATTAAAAAGGAGGGAAAAGCCAGTGGAACCTACCAATGGTGTCAAAAACAAAGTCAAACTTTTGTGGTATTTGATCATAGCTTTGCTTCGTATAATCAATCACCATATCAGCTCCTAATTGTCTCAAAAAATACACATTCCCAGTGCTTGTAGTAGTTGCTATTTTTGAAGCTCCATATACATACTTGGCAAGCTGAACAACACAAATATTATTACAACTTCTGACTTGATCATATACAAAGGAAGAAGATTGTCAGAGGTTTTTAAAAGAAAAAGATAGTATTCACTTTTACCTGAATAGCCAGGCTACCAACACCTCCTGCTCCACCTACAACAAACACAGTCTGACCCCTTTGAAAATTTACTCTGTCAAAACCTTCCTGGGCAGTTTGAAGAGCTAGAGGAAAGTTGGCTGCTTCTTCAAAGGACATGTTTTCAGGCTTCAAAGCAATCAGACTCTCTTCCAGTGTTGTGTATTGTGTTAAAGTTCCACATTGTTTTGGCCTGCCTGTGTTGAAGTTTTGGATATTGCCATATACTTCATCACCCTTGCTAAATTTTGAGACATTACCTCCTTCATCAACTATTACTCCTGCCACATCACAACCTGGCACTACCTGAAAAAAAATTCAAAGAGACATGCAGTTTTGAAAATCCTAATTGTCTAAAGAAATCCACATTCCCAGTGCTTGTAGTAGTTGCTATTTTTGAAGCTCCATATACATACTTGGCAAGCTGAACAACACATACTTTAGCAGTTTGAAGAGCTAGAGGAAAGTTGGCTGCTTCTTCAAAGGACATGTTTTCAGGCTTCAAAGCAATCAGACTCTCTTCCAGTGTTGTGTATTGTGTTAAAGTTCCACATTGTTTTGGCCTGCTTGTGTTGAAGTTTTGGATATTTCCATATACTTCATCACCCTTCCTCCAGCAAAAGTCCAGATCAGTTATAGTTGGTCTTTTGTACAAGTGCTATTTTCATGAGTTGCATTGATATGTTGGTTTAGTCATTTTTTATTAAAGCAGCTAAGCTTTGTCTTATTAACTGCCCAGAGTCAGTCTGTAACTTAGTTTACAATCATAATTGTTGGTTAAATTTCCAGCTAATGGCATAGACGTACTGCCTTTATACACATAGATACAAAGGCAAATAGTCTTAGATCAAATTTTGGGACTGATGACTATGTATTGCCTACAGGTACAGCTGGAGTGATTTTGTAAATCCTTGTATATTTAAGTTTAGTTGTCCTTGTTGGTGTTAAAAAAAAAAAAAACAAACAAACAAACAAACAACTTTGTATGGCAAAAGCATGTGCTTGGGGCCAAGAAATGGTTATATCCAGCCTACTCGTCCAGCAGAAAGTGATTCTGAATAAAGATGCAGTGGGCAAGATCACTTCAATCATCCATATTAGTCCCCTAGTATCATGTCTACCCCCAGTGTTTTGTGCAAGTGATGATTTTGTATGGCTTTCTATGAGTGAATTTTGATGTTGATGTTGGAGAGTAAATCTTCTTCCACCAAGTATCACATGCAGTTTTACACCAAATATGGCATGTAGCATTCTAGAACCACTCTAATATTTTCTTAGTCCAGTTGAGGATCCATATACACAGGTAGATGGTCATGAGTTTACTGTCATAGTTCTGGCCTCACATAGTCTGCATTTGTTGTCACTGCTATATCAACAGTAGGATGCAATTTTGCACAGGTCTCTATAGCATTGTGCACGGGGTCAAAAAGGAAGTTACTTATGAGATCTTTGTTAATGGGTGAGCCCGTATCAACAGCCACAAAAGCCTACAGAGAGAATGTCTTGTCAGCCATACATAAAAACATCAACCATGCAATGATACAAAAAAGAAATAGAAAGGAAGTCTGCATGCAAAGTTAAAAAACTGGCCTGTTGAGTTAAAATATAGTCAAATCGAGGGGCCCATTTTCTCGACCCAAGCCGTGCTGTTGTTGAGCAATTTTCAACCATAAAGGAAACACCACGCGCATGCATGAAAGGATTTAACGAGTCCACAGCTTCAATAACACTCTCATTAATAATCTCTGAGTACGAATGACCCTTCTTCCTCAAGATCTCAATCTGCAACCACAAATTCAATTGATGGATAATCTCTGCAAGGTTAGATACAAAAATAAAAATAAAAATGGTTGTTACAAATTATACCCTAGACTTCTTTACAGCAGAATTACTTTGAATTGAGGACAGACGGTAAAATTTGTTGGCAGATTAAAGACATACTCATACATATTGCCGAAAATGAATAATTTATACCAGATTTATATAGACACATTAACTTAAACATCCAATGCCAATGTCAGTGGAAAAAACAGAAAATCTAGCACAATCAGTAATGCTCAGCAGCTTATAGTTATCACAGAGAAAAACATTAAGAGGAGTTGCCCATGTTGAGAAAAGAAGCTCAAGATGACAAGTCAATGGAAGCAAAATCCCATAACAGTAATCTCAAGACAGAAAAGCCCCGATGAATTTTTAGACAGACTGAAATGCCTTGGAGATGAACATGACGATGACCAGAAAAATAAAATTGATGATTCCATTTAGGAAGGCTTTATAATCTTTAACCATGGGTCAATGCAAGTATTGAAATCTGAAACCCTATTATATAGTTTTTCCTGAAAGGTACAATAATGTAAAACAAATTCTATTTGTCATATGTTCCAGAAAAGAACCATAAATAAATCAGTAAAGCTTTCTACTTGTGCCATCATCAATGCCACATAAACACCAGCAGTAAATGGATAAAGAGGACCCAAGTCACCAGCAGGCCATATTGCACGAACACGTTCACCAACTTTCCACATTCTCGTTTCATCAATCTTACCCATGGGAAATGCTGGGAGCCCATCCTTTTCCTGTAGGATGAATTTGAGCAATTAGAAGCTCTGGTTCAATAGATAATTTGCTCAAGTAAATTAAAAGACCAAAAAATCAGTGAAGTTGCAGCCAAGCAAAAAGCTTACAAGAAATTGACGCCCTGCCATGACAACACTTCGGATCTCATTGCCAGAAGCTACATCCTCGTAGCACTCATACAAAATTTCCATGCAGGGATAATATGAAGCGCTGTATGCCATCTCAAAATCCCTCCTTCCTCCTTCATTCAGAGAATTGTATATAGCTAACAATCCCTGCAAATTGTATAATAAGTTCAAATTTAGAATAACCATAAGAAATTCAAACCATTTCAAGAGCAATAAAAATGAAAATCAGTGTATGACAAATTGTATGTCCAATGTGCCATAGTAGAAAACAGCATCCTATGATCATTCTATAACCAATGAACAGAGATCCCTAAAATCTGCTTTTAGTTTCACCAAAATCAGAAAACACCTTTGTCGAGATAGTTTTTGATATGATCCCAGTTATTCCTTCCACAGTATTTTTGTAAGTAAGTTTTTCATCCATTCCACCCTCGGTATATCGTCTGAACAATGCTTCAACTATACCATGTATAGCTCCCAACAAGATCCCTGTAAATCATAAAAGACCAACTCAATCCTAGCATGCCAATTATAAATAAAACAGAACAAAAGGTCCTTAAAATAATAGTTACCACGCTCCCCAAAAATATCACTCTTGTACTCATCCTCCAGGGTCGTTGCAAATGTAAATGGTGAACCCAAAGAAACTGACCATCCCAAAGCAACATCTGTTGCTCTCCCATCAACATCCTGGACAAACACACATAAGAAAACTCCATAACTTATTGAAATAGCAATGAGTTTGTGATTTCATTGAAAGCATAAGCAGCAAAGAACTTTTAAACAAAATTGAAAATGTGAATATATATTTTCAAGGTACAAACACCTGATGCACAGAAAAACTAGAGTTTATTCCTGCACCATTAATCTCCTGGCCCTGGACATACAACTGTCTCACAGATGGTCCCATGCCCTTTGGACAGACAGCTATCACACTAATGTTCTTGGGGAAGTCATCCCCACAGGACTGCAAATGCCCCAGTAAAAATCCATGAGAGAGACCAAGTATGTTGTTTGGTTTCATTGCAGAAAATATTTGCTTGTAATTGTCTGCCGGCAAGATCAGAAATCAAATTAGAGGGGGTTTGCTTTAATTGTACAAAATGCCCACCAATCAATAGCATTCACAACAATAGAAACTACAGTATTATCTCTCCAATGGAAAGATTCTATATAAAATGTGCCACCGTAATATAGAGAATGTTGTGCCAACCTGTGCAGCATCAGATATCAAAAGTAACACAAGGTCACTGCCACACAAAGTCTCTGTCATTTCACCAAGTGTTCCATTTTCCTCTGAAAATCCTGCTGCACGTGCTTCAACAAAATATTTGGAGCCTTTCCTCAAGCCAACCTGTAAACAAGTCAAACCCTACAACTGTGATCTCCGACCATACCAGAATTACAGACAATGATTACAAAAAAAAGATGTATTTTCAATCAAAATAATATTGTAAACCAAAAACCAATAGACCTATTATTCATGGGAATCCTACCACAATCCTAGCTATCACGAGTTCATTGCATGAAATCAGACCGGAGAAACATAACAAATCAGGGCATAGTTCAAATAATTAATGTACCTTAGAGCAGAAACTTTAAACCTGAATTTCACCTATGTTGCACCAGGATTCCGGAAAACAGGAACATGGGAGCAGGGAAACACATTAAGGGGGCATATGGAAGCAAAAATTATCCCTGATCTGTTGCAGTTGGACTGAAATCACATCCAAGGTGGTCGGAGCCTTGACTTGACCAAGTGACCTAGATGGAGAAACCGCAGTTGCTTCCATGGAGTGATGACTTTATGTGGACTCCGAGTCCAAGTTTGGGTCTTCTTTCTGCCTTCGTTCCTCCATTTCACCCTCGAGACCACCCTTTCATGCATGACCACGTTTCCTTGGCATATGCCTACCCTTATCATGCCCTACTTCTACCAGGCTGGAGATCCAACCTCCCACTCATAATGTCATTCATAGTATTTGAATTCAATTGCACAAAACAGTTCCCCTCTTGCAGTGAATCCAAACTCTCCACACCTTTCTACTAAAAAACCGGTGAATATTAGTTTGAAATCAGCTACAGGATCTACTCGTGCCAAGAAAAATGGAAGTGAAACTAGGGTTTCAAACTTTCAAGAGAATGCAAGGCATATGAGCAATGTGGTAACTTGCAAGCTGAAGGTACCCTTTCTGCTAAAAATCTGGTGAATATTAATTCGGAATCAACGAGAAGATCTACTCGTGCCAATAAAAATGTAGGTGAAACCAGGATTTCAGAACTTGCAGGAGAATGTAAGGTAGATGAGAAAAGTGGTAACTTGCAAGCTATAGGTAGTCAGCTGACCAGTAAATCTTCCAAGAGAAAGCTGGAAAGTAAGGATCAGTCCAATTATGATACCTCCAGCCGCCAACACCTTCTGTCTCGTAAGTGAATACCACCATCCCAAAGACCAAGTCCCCTCTCCTTCCAACGATGTAGAGGAATCTCCACCAACGAATGCAATAGACCCTTGCTGAACCCTCTCCAACACCGCTGCCCGGTCTCCTACAGTTACGTAAATCGTAAATCTGAGGCGGCAGGCCGCAGGCGTACGCAACCCCTGCATCATCAAAGGGCGAATGCAGATCCAAAACCCTCCAAGTTAGTAAATCGGGGGCGAATACAACCCCATAAAATCACAGACCGGTGAATCGAAGGTGAATGCAACATTTCAGGTTTATCCGCCCTTATTTTTCTTGGCTAAACCATAATAATTATTTATTTTTAAAATAATTTTGGGGCTATTTATACAAAACTATACAAAATAGGTTCTATATAAAAAAATTTCCCCTCTAAAATCTAAAACCCCTTAAATTTTCGCCTTTGGGCACAAATTCGCCCTAAATTATCTATTTAGGATATCATCAAATTAGAATGAATGCGAAGATATTCGAAAACAACATTTCGAACTCATGAGGGTGTTATGAATTTTTGGTTATGCCTTTTGACATACCATTGCACCTTCTACATTTCAAGGATTGATGAACTCCATTTTCAAACCCTTCCTTAGAAAATTTGTGCTAGTATTTTTTGATATACTAATCTATCGCCGGATGCAGGAAGGATCATGTTCAACATGTTGACGGGGTGCTCAAACTATTGCGAGAGGAAGCAATTGTATGCAAAAAATCCAAATTTTTATTTGGAGTACAAGAGGTGGAATATACGGGTCATATTTTTATCTCATGAGGGTGTTAAGGTATACCCTAACAAAAATTAAAGCCTTTAAGGAATGGAAAGTCCCCACAACCATTAAGCGGTTGCGAGGATTTCTCGGGTTAATTGGGTATTATCGCAAGTTTTGTTAAAAAATTATGGGAGAATAGCAGCTTCCTCTAACAACATTATTGAAGAAAGATGCATTTTCATGGATTCATGGCAAACTAAGGCCTTTGAACATATTAAAGAGGCAATGTGCCTAGCACCGGTCTTAGCTATGCCGGACTTCACAAAACCTTTATTGTGGAATGTGATGCCTCGGGGAAATCGAATTGGTGTTGTTTAATGGAAGAAGGAAGACCCCATTTCTTTTGAAAGTCATCCGATCAAGCGAAAATTATTTACATAAAGCTATTTATGAGAAGGAAATGTTAGCAGTACTGCATGCACTAAAGAAATGGCGACCTTACCTAATGGGAGGAGAACAATTCAAGGTAAAAGCGAGTCATGATAGTCTTAAACACTTTTTGGAACAAAGACTATCTTAGGAAGAACGACAAAAATGGGTCACAAAGATGTTGGGTTATGACTTTGAAATAATCTACAAAAAAGGGAAGCTAAATGTTGTTGTAGATTCACTCTCAAGAAAGAATGCGAGGAGTGGAAGTATTGCTTTATGCCATTTCTGTTATCCAGCTTGATTGGATAAACGGAAGCAAGGGATGAATGGAAGAAGGATGAAAGTGTGGACACTCATTCAAAAGTTGACAAGAACCTAGTACATATGATAAATTTAGTTGGAAAAGTGATTCCTTATGGTACAAAGATCGCTTATATCTTTGTAAGAATTCCCAGCTAAAACAAAATATTCTTTTGGAATTGCCGCTTCTCCTTTGAGACACTCGAGTTTTTTAAACTTGCAAGGGTGAAGAAAAGAATTTTTTGGGATGGCCTTAAATCTGGTATTCAAAAGTTTGTGATGGAATGTTTGGTTTTCCAGCAGACTAAAGTTGAGACAATTAAGATCACGGGTCTTCTACAACCTTTATCATTCCAAACCAACGTTGGGGGGGATATTTCAATGGATTTTATCAAGGTTTACTAAATCCGAAGGAAAGTGTCTTCATGGTGGTAAGTTGATAGACTTACCAGGTGTGCACACTTTTGTGCATTATCTCATGTTCAAGCTAGTACGGTTACTCACACGTTTATGGAAACAATTCAAAAGCTACATGGAAACCCAAAGGTTATTGTGAGCAACGGAGATCCCATTTTCTTTAAAATTTTTGGACGGAGTTATTTTCTTGTTTGGGTACTCAATTAGCTCATAGCTCATCTCATCATCCTCAATGCGATGGTCAAATTGAGATAATAAATAAATTTTGGAAGGATATCTTCGTTGTTTGTATCGATAAACAAACACAATGGGTCAAGAGTGGTTACCTCTCCTTTGAATGGTGGTATAACACTTCCTTCCATGCGCAAGCAAAATGACCCCATTTATGGCACTTTATGGATATCATCCACCGTTGCGTCACATCATATTTAAGAGAAAATTCGAGAAGGTTCAAGCGGTGGAAGATCCTTGACATCGACAAAGTTCTCAACTCTTAAAAGGATAACACGAATTTGGCACAAAATCAAATGAAACGATAGGTAGATCAACATCGCAACAAGAGAAGTTTTGATGTACGAGGCTGAGTACACAGCTACAACCATATAACAAATGTCTCTCAAGCAAGCTAAGAAGGATAATAAATTATCGCCAAAGTACTATGGTCCTTACGAGGTGTTGCAAAAAGATTGGTACTATGGCCTACAAATTGGAGCTTCCTTCTTCTTCACCAGTGCATCCAATTTTCCATGTTTCATGTTTAAAGAAGGTTATAGGTGAAAATCTTCCCGGTTCAAGACAATATTGCCGAAGACGGTAAGGAAGGAAAAATCATATTGGAACCGGAAAGCGATCCACGGGAAAGCAAAGAACTCGACGAGCCCAACAAATTGATCAATTTCGAGTATCTCCTCTCCGTCGACTTACCAGAAGATTCTGTAGGAGGATGAAATTTTATACAGAAGCACCCAGAGCTACTCAAGCGTTGAGGACAACACTTTTTGAAGGCAAGGGGCATGTTAGGTCCCTATATTACTAGTATAGTCCCTTATTATTGTTAGTGTAACCCCTTATTGTTATTATTGTACCCCTTTAACCCCCATATTTTTATTATTGTGCCCTTAAAGTATTATTGTTAGGTCGGCTAGGATTACATTGTGGCCCCATGGATTCCTATATATAGAGAAAAGGAGGTTTTGTAATTTATATCATCCAAGAATTGTTCATTCATATGTTATTGGAGGTTGCCCCCTTGAAGTGGCTTATTTCTAAGGCATTGATATCTATTTTCTTCTATTTTTGGAGTGGTTTCTAGCAGTTAGTGTGTTTGGTGCACGCATGTACAAAATCACACCAACTTAAAGAGGTGTGGTTTACCCTCTTAAGTTATTGGCCATAGGCGGAGAAAAGATATGGAATCAGAAAAGTTAATGGAATATGCTAGAACATAAACATATTAGATAGAGAAATTGCATGCATATTCAAACATAAGAATTAAACTAAAACTAAAACAAATAACACAAAGCTCTGTTAGAGTCAAACAACTTCAATATTACAAACGACGATGCTTACGTCCCCTTTATTATTGAGTCTTTGGTAAGAAATTAGAATGAAACTTTAACCCACTTGCCTTGAGGGGCCTTAAGAACTTGGGGTTCTAAGTCCTATCCTAAGACTTCTTCTCCCAAGGCTGCCCCTTCAGCGTAAAGTCTCCCTCTCTCTACTGTAATTGGTGAAGTTGTTGGATGGCCAACAAGCCCAGGGTCCCCTCTCCATCTCTGCTTTGGATTACACACTACGGTATTTCTTGGGGAAATTATGGCCAAAATAAAAATGTGCTCTCAAGTTGTTCATCTCTTGGTGGCCTTTTATGGGAGAATTAAAATCCTCCTTCCCTCTCTTGGTACATTGTGGATGGTGACCCATGAGAGGAGGTGATTCCATTGTGTGCCACATTTATTCCATTTGTGCTCCCTTAAAGTCCTAAGGAGGCTTGAGTGCATTCTTCGACGGCTTCAAGTGTGGAATCAGTAATACAGAGTGTACTTTTGTAGTGGAAAGTGACTTCCACCACTCACGAGTTGCACACTTTTTGGTTCAAGAGCGCGCAAAGATGCGCTTATCAAAAGGATTTTGTCATAAGCATTTTATGACTAGTTCAAATTTGATTTTCCTCGGACCTTAGAGATTTTTAAATACTTTCCAGTTCTCTAATGTCTCTCGGCCTTAATAATCTTTCTACTGACATTAAATAATGTCATCATCTTTTCTTGTACGGTTACCAATGTTAATAGTTCCCCCCTAATGTATGAGGTCTAGGAGAGAGCGCATGCTTGAGGGAAATACATTATAGTGTCTTATGGATAGTCAATAGATGTATAAATGTCGGAGCGAGGCCTAGCGAGCCAATAGTTTGTAAAACACTCGGAAGTTTTGGAGATTTTTTTAATGTAACATGATTGGACATGACATGTATATATACATATACATATTTTGGCGATTTCGATTCTTGTGTTTTAAATTTTTATGTATTTTTTATGATGGAAAAAATATACACTCATGCATGACTCCTTCTATAATAGTATGACAAATGCCAATCTAACACATAATTAAACGATGAATCAGCTAATGTATTAGATTCTTTAGGAATGTGCTCAAAAGTAATGATTTGAAATTGATGTTAAGTCGTACCCATAAGTGATAACGTAATAAGACTAGATGAAGGATGCGATAAAAATTGTTCAAATGCATAACGACTAGTTGGGAATCTAACGACTACCATATTGGAGATGTCGCGAGATGCGGCTTCCATGAGGAGTTGTATGACCGACATGTACTCAGCACTATTGTTGGTAGAATTTCCCGGAAGATTCCCACGGAACCAAGCAATTTTGACTCGGGTGTATAGAGGACCCAAGCGGTGATGCAATGTGCCATGTGTGATGGCCCGACACCATCCACATATCCAATATATGGTAAGGTTGTTGAGGAACGGTGTGTAAAATAAGAGAGATTTCATGCGAAAAACACTCAAAAACCAAAAATATCCAGACACTAAAAATAAAAATAAAGGCGATATACATAAAATTACAAAGCATATGCCTAGTGGAACACTGGGTGAAATACCTCTTGAGGGATAGATCTGATTTGCGGGGCTCAATGAGTGGAATCCCATTATAGTCCTAAAGTTCATAAAGATCCTTTTTAAAGGACTTTCGTGACGACGTAAGGACCAAGCCATAATGGTTGGGTGTTCCTACCCCTAAGAGGTCATGTCTGCGATTGTACGGCGAACGAGATTGCATTCTTGGAAAGAATGAGGCTTGAAAAATTGTCGTATTGAGCCTTTACTGCGTATCACTCACAGTTCCCAAAGAGGTGAGGAAGGAATCCCAACAAAGGTAACCACAAACCAAGCTTTTGACTTGGTATCTAGCCCTACCAAGTCGGAGAGGGCTCTCACAAAAAATCCAACAATTTGAATGAAAGGTTTTAGGCTAGCTATGAAATGCAAGGGTGTTAGATGAACGAATCCCTCTTGCGGACAAAGAGTGATCTCTATTATCATAAGGATATATAGAAAAAAACAGGACAAATGTAAACCATTTTCTCTAGACCATTATGCTTACGAATTATTAATTAGCTATGGAAAGATGCTCTGAGTCCAATGCTTATTCGATCTTCGATCCGGTCCTCAGAAGAATGTCAATCCGGCCCCATGTAAGACACCGCAATCAAAGAAAAGAGAAAGGGATCAAAAGCATACGAAATATGATAATTCAAAAAGCATAAATCTATCTTAGTGATTAAGGAATCCAAGAATTAAATTATCCAAAAGACACATGAACAACTTAATGAGAAAATAGAATCCATTTGTATTAACTTAGAATAAAGAAGAAACCTTACAAACGTGGTCACCTTGATGTTCATACAAGTTCCTTGGAGGGTCCACGAACAATTGTTTCCCTCGGTTTGACAAGACTGCGGCTCTCTTTATAAGCATAAAGCCATGGTCATAAGTTCGTAATCTCTCTCATGCCAATGATGAAGAATATGGAAGTATGTTCACTCAAAATTCCTCTAAAAAAATATTGAGTTCTTAGTACTCTCTCCAAAAGAAAGAAACAAGCACTTAGTACAAAATACAATCTATAATCTACCAACTCCAAAGTACCCTTGAGACTAAATCTGCTTCAATTTATAGCATAAGGGAGGTAGTTTCAGCTCCAAAATGGAAGGGATAAAGCCCTATCATCATGGGATTTTAGCTCCAAAAACCAAGGGATTACTCCATTCATGAAGGGATAATGGTTCATGAATGGAAGGGTGAAGCTAGACAGATAATGCTTCTAGAAGGCCCAATTTGAGAGAATATTCGACCGGAGTGAGCTTAGAAACTTTTCTCTTTTTTTTTTTTACGGGGGTTTGCAATTTTAATGAGCTTTATGTGTGAGATGTACCATAGTTTTTATAGAAATTAGGTACGGTACCACGAGAAATGACCACGAAAAGTGCGGAAGTAATATTTTGGGATTTTTAAGAGCTTCTTCCGGGTTCAGACTTAGTTTGGGGAACTTTATGTTTTAAGACTAAGGAAGCGATAAATAGGTAATGATGAACCCATATAGACCCTCGATGTCATGGTGACAAATTTAGGTGTAACAAATTTCCCCCTAAAGTGTAAAGCCTAAAAGTTTTGAAGAATTATGAAGAGGTACGGTGCTTTATCATTACGAGGATAGGGTTAATAAACACTTCGATCGAAACACGGAAAAACATTCAATGCAAGCATATATATATCATCGTTGAGGTGAGCATTGCCATACTGAGATTCAAACTAACCACATGCTACGATACATAAATGATTTTAGAATTACATGAAGTAGTAGACACGGCATGGATGCAACAATATATTATAAGTAGTCTACTATATGATGAATAATAAAACTCCTCATAATACGGATGGTGGAAACTATATCCGGGGGGGTCTTGATTTCCGCTTCTCGAACTAGTATGATTCTATCCATGTGATTAATTGTGTCAAAGTCGACATGGTAGAAACCACTTGATTACCGATCAATGATGTGAAATGTTAAAAAGTGTGAGAGAAACCACCAATGATGAAAATGGCTCTCAAAGTACTCGATTAAAATCTATAAAATGTGAATTTGTGATGCGAAGTTGAACATTTCACGAATCTTTTGATTGAAGGTCAATGATACGACACCATGCGTCCAAGGCAAGAAACATGCCATTAGGGCATGCGGATCCCAAGGTGCGGTGGGATTCTGGAGTCAGCTTTCTAGATGATGAAATTTGTAGTCGGTAGAAGGTGACTGTCGTAGGAAATCCCACGACACGAAACCATTAGATCAAGTTTTGAAGAAATATATAGCAAGGAATGACTCATGGATGGTTAACGCGGTGAGACAAATGTTTGCAATGAATGGTTTATTGAAGCCCGATCTCTTGAACACATAACGACACGCCGATGGTTTGGTGATGATTGACACAAAGCTAATACCCGAAACCAATGAAGACTTTCAATGTGGTTTGATTAATTGTTGGCCAAAGGATTTTCCCAACTTGAGACATGAATGTGACAAAAGTGTCGTGTTCGAAGAGTGGTATACAACTAATTAAAACAAAGTGTGACAAGTGGATTCATTTTCTCTCTTTTCCTCCACCATTTCTGGAAAGTACCTCTTTATTTTTGACAAGCTTGAGGAGGATAACATTTGCTTGTAATGAGTCCAAATTAGTATTAAAAATCGAACCCTAAGAAGGAGTGGTTCACTCCTACATTTATAATTTACGGATCCTTTCTTTGACCCAAGTTTTAACGAGTCCGGTATAGGTGAAGCTGGGGGTGTTTTTCAGTTTAGGGAGTCGAAAGAAAAACTTAAGAAAACTCCATGGGTGTACTTTTTCATAAATTTAGTCTCTCAAGCCCAAAAAAGGATAAAATAATGCAAGAAGAACTCTATTGACCATGATTAGTCAACGTATACCTTTTTGTAAATATTCCATTTCGGTTCGCAAAGGGGTAAACCTCTTTGAAGGATAATTTGTTCATTTCCTTTAATAGGTTGAATAGTCAAGTACTCGGTGATATTTTCATATTTAAAGAGTTTGAAAAAGGGCTTAAAAGAGAACTCCATGGTTTCGCTTTTTACGTAAGTTTTTAACGAGTTCGAAAAAGGAATAAAAATGTACTCTGATTTCGCTTTTTTGTAAGTTTTAATGAGTTCAAAAAAGTGAAAAAAAACATACTCATTGCCAAAATAATTATTTCACCCGAAAATCTGCAGCAATGCACAAAAACACAAAACATTAAACATACTTGTTTTAGATAGGTAAAAATTATTTGAAAAACCACTTTCCAAAGTGAAAAAATAAATAAAATATTATTTTATTTATCCAAAAAACTTATAAAAGGAGTTAAACCAATTCATTTTTACCATTTTCATCTAGAGTGAAAGTTGACGACTTATGGTGAAAAACGTTCCAAAGGAGATATTAGAAAAACCAACGAAATGAATCCAAAACCGTCGACTCCGGGTAATCCACAACTTATTTCTCTTCATTTTGTCCGTTTAAATTCTCTTTTTAGGCTTTAAAATCATTTATTAAGAAAAAATAGGTTCAAAAAATCGCCCTTGGGGTACGCGAGGTGTGTCAGGCTTGTGAGAAGCTCCAATAATTTTTCCAAAAGAAAATTATCGGACTCCCGCACTTTATGTATAACGTGTGTGGTAACACCAACATTTTAGTGCCAAAAGTGCGGAGGTGCCATGAACAAAATTAAAAAGTTAATTTCTCTCAAGTCAACCAAATTCCATTTTTGATTGTGTCTAATATTTTAATGCGTCCATTGCGAGTATCACGATGCTAGAATGGAGAAGACGTGAGCTTGAGAAATAGATGAGGAAACCATTGGAAGTTTACCCACACGACATGTATTAAGAAGGTACGGATTACACAAATATTGGGCAATGTGGGGCATGAGAGCTCAAGTAGAGTTATTGACATGGCTAGTGAACGAGGTGGGATGTTTAAGAACAATGTTTCATTATCGGTGATCACCGAAGCAGACTTGAGTTGGAGGACATTTACTTCCTTACAAGTTTACCCAAAAAAGAGGAGAACCTATTTCCTTGTTTGGGGCTAGGCAAGGTAGCCGGCCTATAACTAGCTACCAACAAGAATTTTTAATAAAGAGAGTTTGATCCAAAGAACCATTGCATTGATATAAAAACCATTATCAGACTTGAACTTAAAGTGGTTGCGTTCCATAGGTAACCAAATTGTGTGGATGCGACTCCACACGTGGCTACTACGCCTAGATGTAGACGGTAGTTGAATGCTACGGAGGCACATCTTCTATTTGGTGTGAAGGAGTATTGGCTAATGTAAAAGGCCAATTGACCGGAGCTAATGACGCAAGTTGAAAAACTTTGGATATGGAGCTATCGTAGTTTCTTTTCTCTAGAAGAGGATTCCATCTCTTTCTGACTTATATCGGTTGATTCTGGTGGGGTCGAGGAGAGCTCGGATGGTCAGCTGGGTGCAAGTGATGGCCCGTCATAGTGAGGGGTTTTGAGATAGTTCGATTTACACCTACATACTTTCATTGGCTACGAACCATGTCTTTGCCATTGAAGATTTTCCATATGCGGGGATAGATTTACGTAGTGATGCGATATGCCTCTTCCTCCCGGAGCTTAGTGGGACGAGTCGGGTAAATAAATCATTTTGATGTGTTTCTAACTCTAATTTTTTGTTTTTTTAAATCGTCCAATATTGATGACAAAAATTTCAAATGCGGATGTTGGTCCGCGAAGACCAACCAATCTCCGCTACTTTGAGGAAGGAAGCGAAACGGTCTTATCGCACCTCCGAGTCAAGTAGTAGAGATTCTCATCGATTTAGAACAAGGCTTACAGAGGTTAACCGAGAGACCTTCGAACTAGTATGGATGTTACTACGCCTCCGGAGGCATGTTGCTAGCGTTCACAGCCGAGTTTTGGAGATGTACGCAAGTGTACAGTGATAGTGTATTATCTTGATCATCATCACGGATAGTGGATGATCGTCATATTTTGATTTTTGTATTAGTGCCTTTTGGATCATAAGGTGTTTTAAACCTATGGTCCTAGATGATGTGATAGTTTTTGAACACATACTTTATCTATGATATGACTACTTTTGATGGCTTATTTTGTTCAACACTTATCAAATTTTCTTTTAATTGATTGTTTTGATGTCGTAAATGTCTATTTATAACATTATTAACTAATGCATCAGCTAATGTATTTAAATTTCTCGGAATGTGTTGATATTCAATATAATCAAATTTCCTTTCAAGAGATGAACCTTCCAAGAAATAATTTCGGTAACGGATTTTTAATTGCGTATACTCTTTTTAAGTGCAATACGTGAGTTACGAATCTAACCTTATGATCAAACTCCGAATTCCAAATGAAATGGCATCGGCTAATAACTCAATCAGCACAGCTATATTCTGCAGCATTATTTGTTGTTTGACCAAGGCTTACCCATGCATAGAAACTAACTCATCGGTGGGTGAATAGATACCCGAGGATGCGGAAGAGATATTCGTGTATTCGACGAGCACCATCAAGCAAGAAACCAATGTAGGCTTGAAGGGATGTCGACATCTTGCAATATCAAGAGTAATCAAGATAGCGGGGATGGTAGTCAATGCAAACTTAAACTAGACACTCATCTATTCTAATGCAGCTAATATAGAAAAAATAACTAATCTACAAGTGAGATCTTCACACAAAATCAAGCATAATACCTCTTAAGATAAATTCCATTTACGGGTTTATCTAAAGAAATTCTGTCATAATCAATCAATTCATAAGCCTTTTTGCAAGAACTCGCTTGACAATATAAGGATCGTGCCACATCGGTTCGAATTTCCCAGCTCCTAGCTTATCATTAGCTTGGTCATATACCAATACTAGGTCACCCTCTGAAAAAACCACAGTGCTTAACACTTCAATCGTCTTGAGCTTTAACGCATTTTTTATGAGCTTGACTACCAATGTGACGGTGCCGAGTCTCATATAATTGTTCCAAATACAAAAGCATTTTCCTCCTTAAGTGCTTGGTAGTAACTCTATGGCTAATTGGAGTAGTAGTATTTCGAATTCAATCGATGCTTTCTGACTTCTAAATCGTAGACTAGTTGAAAAGTGAAACTGTTGCGGTTTTCTTTGAGGTTCGAGTATACCCAAAGTGCGAGAAAAGCATGGTATGCCAATTTGATTTATGAATTCCGATTATCCTTTTAATCATAGTGGTTAAAACTTTATTGATGACTTCAACCTAGCCATTGGCACACGGTAATATGGGTAAATTTGTCATGGCGCGGCCAAGTTGGTCGAGGAAAGTTCGGTCATCATAATGTTTCGAAAATAGCTTCCATGGTCGGTAATGATAGCTTGAGGTACCAAATTGAGCGATCACATGATTGAATACAAAATTAGGCTTGTGATTTTCCATTTTCCGCAAATGTGAGCATGCTTACCTCGTCCCATTTGGTAAAATAATCTTCCACGAGAATAACCATACCCATGCCCCACACACAGGCACAGGTGGCGGTTACATGTAATGAAATCAATGCCCCATTTTGCAAAAGGAGTGATAGCAATTATGGGGTGAAAGAAGAGGGCCCCAGTGGTGCACGCATATTTCGATAAAAAATGCGATAATTGTGGCATTTTTGGACCGCAAAATACAATCTCTAAATAGCAAGGTAAAAAATAACTAGCGCGCAATATCTTTTGGGATGTGGCATACCCGGACATATGACTACCACATGCTCTAGAATGACGGTCATTTAAAACTCGTTGACCTCTTCATGAGTTAGACATCGTCGAAATACGAATCCGCACCATGACGATAAAGCGTGTCTCACGATAATATTGTATTGCGGTGATAATGGATCTTTCGTCGATGTGAATGTGAAGTTCAAGCGGCAAGAAAATTTTGGGTTTGGAGATAAATGATTATATCTCTATACCAAGGATCTAATGTCTTGATAAGAAACGGAGATTCATCAACGATTGGATGTTCTGCAGTTTCGGTCGATGATAGGGAAGTCACACATCGGTTCGGAAAACACCAATGATTTCTTTGATTTGGATTTTTCATATTCTAAATCAAACTCTGAAGATAACTATCCATTTAGATTACTTGCCCTAGAAATTGCTTAGTCGGGAATATACATCATCATGTTGCAATTAGAAATCGTATTTGTTATTTGTAACAAAATGTAATAACGAAATCGTTGGACGGCTGAATTAACGCAAGGCCAATTTCTCCACATGCGAGTATTTAATCTCTTGTCGGATTGAGATTCGACTAAGATACTAAATCACATGTTCGTTGTGGAATTCATCTTCTTGAACTAGCACCATTCCAATAGTATAATCGGAGGATGCTAAGTATAAAAAGTAATCCTAGTTGTAATTTGGGATGCAATAATGGTGCATGGGTCAACATGTGTTTTAGAGCATCAAAAGATCGATCGACGACCTCATCCCAAATGAAAGGAAAATTTTGTTTGAAGCACAGTAATGGTTAACTCAACATAGTTACGGATGAATCTACGCAGAGAGTTTGCTTTCCCTTGCGGCCTTCGGAGTTGGTGAAGTGTGGATGGAGAGGTAAATTGATGATAGCCTCAAACTTTGACGGGTCGACACGAATGCCTTGTTTTGAAATGAAAAATCCCGGTAACCTGCAGTTGTACACGGAAAACACTTGTGCGGATTCAAGCAAATCTTATAATACCTACATCTCATTAAAATTGCTCGTAAGTGAGTTGGATGGTCTTCTCTTGTGTAATGAATGAGCGAGGTGATCCATCGAGATAAGGTTGGACAATGTGTTTAATGTCATGAAAATCATAGGACATAGCCCTTTGAAAAGTTGCCTTTGACATTCTTTAATCCAAAAGGTAATTTACAATAATAAAATGTTCCCCATGGACAAATAAAAAGTTGTTTTTGGTTGATTGGCGGGGGAGTATGTTTGATTGTATGCAAAAAATCCATCCATAAATGAATAGATTTCATTTCTAGCACAATCGTCGATGATTTGGTCGATATAAGGGGTCGGATAATTATCTTTAGGACAAGCTTTTTTAATATCCCTATAGTCGACACATACTCGTGTTGTTCCTTGTTTTTAATGTGAGGAATGATGTTAGATACCCAATCCATTAATTGGATAGGATAAATAAAACTTGCTTTCAATAATTTCTCAACTTCGTCTTTGATAGTGGCGAATTTCATGGATGTATCGGATGTAATTTTGTCTAATCGGTTTAACATACGGGTAAGTTTTGATTTCATGAATGACAATATTTGGATTGATTCTTGGAATTTCTTCATAAGACCGAGAAAATATGTCGCGAAATTCTTGAAAAATGGCCTTATATGTAGCAATTTCATCCCCAATGTACAAGAGGCACCTATATGAATGTTTTCAATAATTCCTGGTTTCAACGATATGTCAATAGGAATTGTGGAAGAAAATATTCCCTAAATTCATAGGAATCTAGTTGTGATCATGTTGGATTAGGGTTTCTTGACATAATCAATTGTAAAAATAGATGAAAAATTATTTTCGAATCTATCAATCTCGGGTAAAAATGATGACCTATGATGGAGATAATCCCATGGTAAATCATGCATGGACAAGAATTCACGAATGCTTTTAAACGTTATAAAAAACTTTTTTAAAAGTTCAAAATTGATGTTATAGCTGAGTTTGAAGGTGAAAATTATTCTTCATTGACCATTCATTGGGTTAGAATGGGTTGATGGTAAATCAAAAAATGGTAATACTTCTTGATATGCTAATTCAAATGGACTCAAAGGCATTGCGCCATCAGGCAAATCCGATTCGATTAGAAGGCACTATCCAAGTATCATCAAATGGAATAGTGCTTGATGTAATCATATTGATATTAGCGATAGTACGCGATCGTTAGGTGGAGGCATAGAAAAAGTTTCCATCAAGCGGAATCTTTAATTAAACCTACTCCTACATCCTCATAAGGGATGATCGTTTTTCCAACATACTTTGAATACTATCGTAGAAGTTGGAGTCGAATGAATAATATGAGAGCTAATCGACTTTCACAATCTTTCCTTGATGAGGAAACATCGATTAATCAAAGACGAAAGACACGATATGAGTCATAGCATAAGACCAACTTCGACCTAGAAGAAGGTTGTAATCTAGAGAAACATTACCTACTTCCACATCTAAATTAATAGTTTTCCTTCAACCTCTATAGGTAGATCTTACAAAATTCCGAATGGGTGGAATCCTCTTCCATCAAAAGCTTTGAGGATTGTTGGTGATTGGTTAAGTGTCGGAGAACCAAGTTATTTACAACCGGTTTAACGACATAATACACGTGACTCCTTCATCGGTAATAATACGAAAAACAACGTACGTTTTTAATCTTGGGATGCGAAAAGCCATTTGATGAGGTCACGGTGTAAAATTTTCTAAATCAAAGACTATAAGGTTTGAATCCTAAGATCTCATCCCAATTGCTGATGAGTAATTTTCTTTGTCTTTGGGCATGCTTGCGGCACTTCCCAAGCTTGACATTCTTTGAAGGATATATTGCTAAATCCTCCACGATGTCGTAACATGGCCGACTTTCGCATGTGAATTGAAAGCTGATTTACAAGTACACCCCAGGAGCGGTTTGATTACTAAGTGGGGATTCAGTTTTTCGATGTGAAGCGGATTGGAAAGCGAAGGGGATGCGGCTAGTGTAGAATTAGAATTTTCTACTTCTTTACCGATGTGAGTTTCTGCACCATAATCTTGCGATCGAGTTGCGAGCCATTACTTGAGACATCATAAAAATATATGTTGATGTATTACAAAGAAGATCTATCATTTTACTATATTGAACTAGAAAAGGATCTTTTAAGACAACCGGATGGGTGAAACTTTGACGAACTTGGATACCTCGACCCTATGTGGATATTCCTTGGTGAAATGATCCTGCGTCACGAGAGATAATATAAGGATAACAAAGGTTTTACGTTTATCATCGGTTGATTCGAGTTTATAAGTTTCGTTACGAGACAAAGTCTGTTTATTCTCTTTCTTCCCTTTCTTCTTGTTGCCATATTTTTGACTTTGTAGTAGATGAATCTACAATGTGAATATCGATAGTAGTTTCCAAGAAGATTCTCCTTTTGGTGAATCGGGTAAAGTTATAATAGGAGAAGTAATCTTCAAAGATTTATTTTTGCTCTTGGTTGTACTAGCGAACCGATTACACCATCGGCGGCATGAGATGAAGGAGTTGTTGTTATACGGCAGACATGGTAAATAAGAATTTTCTCATACAAAGTTTTAGATGCAGGTATATACCAAGTCTAGATACTAGCTTGAGCAATAACTTGTTCTTCGATGACAACTCCTATTTTGCTTCTACATCTTCAGTGATTTTTGGTAGCAATGATTTAACAAACCATTCTCCCAATATTTGATACGGGATAAAAATTTTACCAAACGTCTTCTACGTCTCCATTCATGTATATGATCTAATATGTATGTAGATGTAGATTGTTTTAGTGAAGTTAATAATTATGTGCCATTGTCGTATACGACTCACAACTGAAAATGAGTTAAGAAGGCATTTGTTAGGGCATTGAAATTGTTAAATGAACCTCATGGTAGTTCAATGTACCACTTAGCGACTAATCCTATTAACGTTCTCTGAAAAAGTCTAAGTCGAATGGAGCAGGTTGATTAATGAGTTAGATGCGCACCAAAGGTGGTAAGTCATAACATGGTTAGAAGGATCCTCTCTTGATTTTTTCCTTCAAACTTTGGGATATCCTTTGAGCAACTTATAAGGCATTGGTGGCTAGTACGGATGATAGTATATAGGATCTTCATAAGGTAGGATAAGTCTGATAAATCCAAAGTTGCTATGAATGGTAATCGACGGGTAGGGTCTTGTGGATAACCTTGTGAAACTAAACTAGTCCCAAGAGGATATTTAGGATAACCTAGAATAGGATGTGCATTTGGGTCAGTTACCCTTGATAACTAGGAATCAACGGGCCATATTGGGGTTGAATAGGTGTACGTATGTATATCCGAGTATGGTTGTTGCGGGTAGACTAGAGTTTGTCTGGAACAAGTCCTTTTTAGTACGGCCCCGATATGGTTGATAAGTAAGCTGTGGTTGAATTGTTATGGTGTACTTGTACCGGGTTGTCCTGGGCATCTAAATAGCGATGCGAATTCTGGAGTCCCGGTTGCGGAATAGAAAACCTAAGGAATATGCGATGTTTCGAGGGCATATGTGATAGGAGGCGTAGACACGGGAATAGGTGTGATAGGTTGAACGAAGTACGAAGCGGCTATTTGTGTGGTGGAGTGCTAGGTGTAATCAAACCAAGTTCTTTGAAAAAGGACCGAGATGCATGTGTTGGAATTGAAGGTTGGACTAGTTGTTGGGGTTGATTATAACTAACGGTACATCTTTTGCTTGATAATAAGGTACTTGCATATTTGGTTGTAAATTATATATTGGACTTGGGATGGATCCCACACCATTCTAGGATATGAGGGGGGGGGGGGGGGTCCCATCGAAGGTTGTACACAAGACGACCGTCGTAGTGCTAGCCATCGGTATTTTACATGTTAGTGATGACTATATCTATAGGCCAGGTTTTCTGCATTGTTTTCCTTGCATGTGATTTTCATCTAGAAAACCCTCCTAAAAACTTTTCGCCCTTTTACCTTTCGGTCCACCCTTGTCAAGATTAAAATCCGTATCACTATCTTTTCTAGCTTCGACCCTCTATTCTTCTTATCGACTCCAAAAGCAAATCCAAGCTCTGTTTCAAAAGTCTCCCCTATGTTAGGAAGTGGCGCTTTAAGACATTTTACCCTTGGCAATCATCAAAAAGCCAAAAAAGCCTCCATCTGCTACGGACCAATCATGACCAAACTCCTACTCTGCAATCAAGAAGTGAATCCTGATAAGTCGCGCCACTTATATCCCTAGGTCTCGACCTTTCGCAGACACGAGTCTCAAGCTGATTAGTAGGTGTTTCACGGTGTTTTATGGTTTCTACAAAAGACGAAATATAACTTCATCTCGGGGAGTAAATGCTTGAATCTACGGTTAGAAGAGTGTTTGCTTATAAATGTGTATCATGAGCACGAGATATGTACGCAAAAGCAGAAAGTCACTCATCGGAGCAGAGTTTTCCTTCCGGTGAAAATCATAGTAAGAAAAGGACACCAACATCACGGCAAACTAGTAGAGGTGTCATGGCCCGAACCTCCTTCATTTACAAGAAGAGGTTAGGGCGCCTCCTTCATCTACAAGCGAGAAGGCGACGCCGGTATTGACTTTAAAGATTGCAAAAGTCCGAGGTTTGCCTTTCTTTGAGCAGGTGAAACAATATCTCCCGAGTTTTATGAGTGTAAGTGATAATCACGGCGAGAGATAAAGTCTAAAGTATGCAAGTTCGAGAAAACGAGAGTTTGGTCGATAAGAGTCATTTGAAGTTTCAAATTATGTGAATTGTTAAAATTTAGAAAGGCATGTCATTAGTAAAAATTCCAATCATAAAGCGGCCACTGCTTGTCCACAGATCAAATTGAGGTCATGACAAAACATGTCATTACACGGGCGAGAAGGAAAGATGTTTGTTTTTCAAAAGGCGGCCGGCCTCCATAGCCACGAGCTATATTTCAAATAATTTGTCCTTAAGATGACCAAAGCAAATGATGACATCTCGGTTCCCCTCGGAAAGCGGTACGGTGAGGTGGGTGACAATTTGACTAGGGTTGTTAGAAGCATAGTGGTGATTGCAAGTAGAGCCTTATCAAATAATCTTTAGATACTTCCATAGGTAGAAAGGCCTCCTCCATTTATGAGCGATGGCAAAGCATTGCATATTTTTGATTTGGTCAAAAGGTGCGGTGGAAGGAGATACAAAGGAGTAAATAGAAGTACGTACACGAGGTGAAAGATGGTGTTTATATTTCAAAATGAATTACACATAGGAAAATGTCTTTGAAAATACATCATGATGGACGAGGAAACAATATGAATATGTATGCATTGATACCAAAAAGGAGCGATTTCCTTAAGGGAAAAGGGTCAAACAACACCTTTGTCACCTGCCAAGAGGACTAAGGGAGCTCCTTTTGAGTAAACAGAGAGAAATATAGTATGAAAGCATGCAGCCATAAGATGGCACTAACGAGTCCGAGGAGAATCTTATAAATCACCTAAGAAGCGAAAATTATCAAACAAATTGAAGAAGACAGACCATCTTTCCTTTTAAATGACAAAATGGGTTTCAAAGCTCTTCAACGGACCTTGTGTGGTTTTCTCTTTTTAGAATATCACCAAGAAAGTAGACGGTGGACAAAGTTGAGCTTTGGAATGGTTCTATTACAAAAAGGTCGATGCAGTCAAAGAAAATGATAAGTTTGTGTTTCAACATTGTAAATAAATATACCGGTTATGAATAGACAAAGAAGTGGTTTTGATAGATTATCGGTGTTTCGGAGTTTTGAAACAAAATGCGGCTTTCTCATTATTCAAAAAAGGGACGGATATATCATAGATAATGTGCACTACGGGGGAGGGAATTATTTTGGAAAAAAGGGGCGCCTTCACGAAATCAAAAAACCATAACCAAATCCAAATTAGGTCGACAATATGGACACTGCATTAGAGAAAAGGTTGAGGAAGCTGTTAAAAGCGGGAAGTATCAAAACGAGGTTGACAAAGCAAATGCAATACGCTTTCGGGAAACAAGTCGGTCTTCATATATTTTCTTGGAAGGTTTAAAGAGGGTTGTTTTACATCATATATATACGGTATTATTAAGACACGATGGCGGAGATGATGTGGAGGCTATGAAATTTATTTTTCAAAGTTTCAAGTTCGATGTTAAAGTGTCACCCAAGGGACAAAGCTAGAAGTCACCTTTATAACACCTGTGCATAAGTGAGACAAAGTGTGACCTTTCAAGCCATTTTTGTTTGTTACAAAGAGGTTAATCCATGATTTAAATCGATCTAAAAAAGCATAGAAATCTCCAATACACGCATTGCTCGAGGTTCAAGTATGAAATGCACCGAGGTTATTGTTGAAAAAGTGTCAAAAGGATCGTGGAAACCTTGCAAAAGCCAAACAAGAATTCCACTTTACCTTTAAAAGACAAGATGGCCTTAAGAAGTTGAGTGACATATTAAGGAGTGAAGGTCGAGGGTGATCTTTTCATTTTCATTTGTCAAACGGAGCTCTGTACCTCACTTGGCATCAAAACAAGGATTCGGGTCAAATTGCAGTAATTTGCCCTGTCTATAGCCGAGCAACGCGCTTGCCATTTTGCGCGACGCGCCTGGGAGTGAGTTTACACGGGCGGTCAGTGTTGGCGCGACGCGCCTGTACACGGTGCCCGCCCGACCCGACACCCGACCCGACAAGGCCACCCGTAGGTAAAATGCATGCCGTTCTTTCTCTGAGGAGTGCCGCGCAGGCCTAAGGAACTCCAGAGCCACCTCCAGTGCCTAACAAGAGTTGTGCTTCGTGTTTTGAGGTATTTACACACTTTGCCCCTAAAATTTGTGACTGTTTGATGGTATTTGGAGCCAAAATGAGGTTTGAAACGAGCTTATTCACTGATTAAACTGCTACAAATTTTCACCACTCTACATTCAAAAATTTCAAAACCTCGTCACCATAGCTGAAGAAATAGTGTTTGCTGCGTGAGATTTTGAGGTGTAAAGCTGTAATAAAATGATGGTTGTGTCATTCAAAAGCACCTACAGGAGATAACTGGTTTTGAAACTAAGAGCAGGATGTTTTCAATTTAAAAGGATCAGGGATCCTACACTTTCACAAGCATCAATGGACAGAGGTTAAATCCATAAACTACAGAAAGGGTAGTTTACTCCTGAGTTTTTCAACTTGAATGTTTTTGTTCATTCAAACTTATTTCAACACAAGTTGGTGTTCAAGATAGGATAGAGGTTTTTCCTACAAAGAAATAGTGTTTTGGCTTAAAGGGAGTTTGTTGATGCAAGATCTTTGACTGCAACCTCCAAGGAAACCTCTAAAGAGGTAAAAGGAAAAATTTTGTATAAAGAGACAGGGCTTATATCTAAAGGAAAGCTTTTCACACTATCTTCAGATTGATAAATGGATGTTTCTTATAAAGTAAAAGTCTTTTTCTGCCAAAGCCAGGGGGTTAATTTATAAAGATCCATTGATTGTTTTAAAAGGAGAAAACTCACATAACCTCTGCCTAAAAAATTTGGAGTCTTTCAAACTCTGTCATCTTTGCTCAGGACTGTGACAGTGACTGTTTAATAGCACTAAGGGTTGATTTCACATATGCAAGTTAGTTCAATGTTGGCACACTTATACAAGGCAGAGTTTTAATAATTGCAAAATCTCCCATGGGAAAAGAGTAAGAGGTATTGAGTGACATCTTAAAACTCACAAGAACAGGGTCATCAAAGCACTTCTCACAGCAAACTCCTTTTAGCAGTTTACCTTTCTTTTTCACTGTATTATTTCCTACTGAGAAGTTGTTGACTGAGTTATTTTCAAGGTGGAAGGCCACTTTCTGAAGAGCAGGTTTTTAATGATTGAATTTTACCTTGGAGACAGAGATGTAGGTGTGTTGATTGGCCTCTAACAAATTCACAAGAAAAGGTGACTTTTTAACACTGTGCACAGGAAAATTACTCAGCAGTCTGTCTCCTCTTTACTATAGGGTATCTTATTGAGGAATTTTGCTTGACTGAGGTACATTCAAAGGTAGAAGGCTGGTTTTAAGAAGAGCAGAAGTTGTGTATTACAAAAACTTGGTGCAGGACATCCAAATCTCATTATCTATCTATCAAAGCAGTAAAGTGACACAGTTTGACTCCAACAGGACATTTTACATACAGTGAAGGCAGCTTACCTCTTCCAAAGCATATTCAGGTCAAAATGCCTCCAAGGCAAGACAGCAGGAGCGGTCCACATAAAAGATATGAGCCCATCTCTACAGAAGAGATTAATGCTCATCCATCTGTACTTTTCAACTTCCATGAAGTAGGCTGCCTTGATTTCTGCCAGAAGATAGAAGAAGTCAAGAGTTTTTCGCCATTAACACACTTGTGCGCCCTCAGATTCAAAGAAAAACACTTCCAAGTGGCGGGTCTTGATTTCAAAATTTCTCCAAGGTATGTGTCCAAGGCCACCAAGATCTCGTATCATGGCGAAAAATGGTTCAAACAAGCTCATCTTGACTTAGTGGATTACAAACCTTTCATCAAGCCTGAACATAGAGAGGTTGTCACTGCTATTTTCCCTTTTTTATATCTCCTTGACAGCTATGCTCCGCTTATGAAAGTCATAATGAAATATTTCACTTGTGAAGGGAGGTTTAATCGAATTTATGCCTACCATGTCCGATTGTTGATGCACTTTACTAGAAGCAGGAATCTAAACCTCCCTTACTTTTTGTTCAAAAGCATAGAGAAAATGGCATCCACTGTCCAAAAGAAGGCCCCAGCTCAGCAAATCCCTTCTCTTTTTCATCATTCTTTGATCAAGATTATCTTCCTACACCAGCTAGAGAAGAAAGAGGTTTCATGGGATTCATTCATCAGCCATCCAGATTTTGCTACTGTTCCTCCTGCCCATATTTCTCCTACTCAGCCTGTCCATCGCCCGGTGCCTTTGTCCAGTAGACCTACTCCTAGAAGGCTCAGGATGTCTACAGGACAGTTAAGTCAACAAGAAGAAAGAGATGAGCAACAGCAGTTAGATGATGAGGAAAAACAGCAAATAGAAAGTGAAGGACAGTAGATAGATGATGAAGGACAGCAGGTCTATGATGAGGAACAGCAGCAGTTAGATGATAAGGAACAGCAGCAGGTGCAAGATGAAGAACAACAGGTTGGGCAGGAAATTGAGATACCTCCTGAGCCACAAATTGGACAAGACATTTATGAAGAGTAGCAAACTAATGTTGGTGAACAGGGGCAGCCAAGTGAACAGCAAGAATAAGACATCCGGCAGCCTCAAGGAGAGCAGCAAGTTCAGGAAGATGTCAAAGGTAAATTAGTTGTTTATTTTTCTCCCAAAAGAACAAAACTCAACACAGCAAGGAAGAGAGGGTCTAGGGCTACCACTCAAACAGTGAAAAATTTTGTTCCTAGCAAGAGGAAATCGCCCAAAAGGACATCTTCTATCATGCCAAGGAGGAAAAGCGCAAGATTGACTTTCAAAGGTAAAAGCAAAATTGGAGAAAGTACAAAACATGGAGGTGAATTAGCTATCATCCCTATCCAAAGCGATGACAGTGATAATGAGGCCCGCCTTCTCGAAAACCTCCTAATTCATAAAGAGGGACAAATTGAGGCATTAGAGGAGGATCTTCAAAGGGCAAGGAATTTCAACCACTTCTTGGAGATTGAAAACAATCAGATGAATGTGCACACAACTGTTCATGAGGCACGAGCGATCAAATATAAAAATGAGGCAGCTAAGGCGCAAGCGAGAATAGAAGAGCTAATTGGAGAGTTTGATGAGGAGGAGGAGGAAGACCAGCCTAGGCAGAAGAGGCCTAGGACCATCAGGCTTAAAAGAGCCTTGGAAAAGCAGATAGAAGAAGAGCAAGCCCAGCTCCAAGCCTTTCCTCTCACTGCACTCCTTGAGCAGGAAATTGAAGAAAACAAAGAGGCTTGGCTTGAAAGAGCTAACAAACATTTGGAAATGAAGCTTGAGAGGGCGAATAGAGATTTAGAGCTACAGAGGAAGAGGACACATCACTTCCAAAAGCTGAATCAGTTTGCCCGACGCAAACTAAAGGCAGCCCAGGAGAAATTGAAGAAGGCAAAGGGGAAGCGCCTAGCACGGAAAGAAGGGAAAAGCATATCAGCCCTTGATATGTTGGCCTCAGCTTTGGAGCATGTTGCTTGGACCCTTGAGGGTCATGCATGCCAATTTTGGGCCTTTTTCGGCAACTTTTTGTTTTTTGGCATTTTTTGGGTTTTTGGTCAAAAACTCATAATTTCGCCATTTCAGTTTGAGGTTTTGTCAAGGGAGGAGAATGATACCGATGGATGCCATAATTCTATGAGCAGGTCCCCAGCAATTTTCAGAGCATTCGGAGATCATTCGCCCCCTCAAATTGGCGAAAAATGCCCTCTTTTTGCACATTCTGCCCGCCATATCAGCAGTCTGCTATTTTCTGGTTTTTTACACACAGGTATAGTTTTTGAGGACTTCCAGGCATCAGATTGAGATGATTTTAGTTGCTCCGGAAAGTAGACATAGAGAGATTTCCAACGAGCTATCATGAGCCTCGTTTCGACATCGGGAAGGCTGCCAATTTCCTCCAGCAAGTCAGGGGACCTTTTTTAGACATAAATATGAAGTATTTTTGTAATTTTTGAACCTAAAAAATCTGCTTTTCCCAAATATGCGTTAAGCTATTTTTATACTTGGGAAATGATGTAAAGTCAATATAATTTCCATTTTTAGCAGTTTTTTAGATATTTTATGGGATATTTTGTGCCTTGGGCTTTGCAAAGCCTCAAGGACAAGTTTAGATATTTTGACTTGGCCAATGGGATGGCTAGTTGCTCCATGAGGTTTTCCTCCCTCAAGCCTATTTATTCCATGGGTTTCATTGTAAATCAGAGGCTGAACTTGAGAGAAGAATCAATATATTGGTCATATGAGCTTTGAAGAACATATTTGTGTTATGATTTTTGGACTGCCTCTTGGATGCTTTTGATGAATGATGAAGGATTGGTGATGGATTCCATGACATGGTAGAATGGTATAGTGTTTCTTGCTATGTTTTTGTCTTCTAGTTTTCATTCATAATACATGCTTCTTGCTGCTATAGATCAGTAGAGATTAATTTTGAGATATGCCCATGGAGGCACCTCAAAATTCCTGAATCTTCATAGCTTGATGTTTTCTTCTTCCTTAGTTATGCTAAAGAATTCTTAACTGCTCTTTAGTAACTTAAGGATATTGTTTGCTAGTTTTATTTACCGGTTCTATGCATGTTGAGTAGGATGTATGGTGTGCCCTGCTTACCTATAAGTTGTCCATAGTTCTGTCCATAAAACTTTCTCTTTGACTGATTAGTTGATCATCTTGTTGAACCAAGGAGGCCTAGTCCCGATCTAGCCCTTTGCCTAAAACTATGAAAGCTTGTTTGTCAAAGTTCCCAATGACTTAGAGACTATGTTTAGGCGTTCCGGCATAGTTTATGAGTTGTTAGTTTGTCTTATGTGTTTTCCCCAAAGTCTGATAGCCATTTCCCGAAGTTAGAGGGTCTTATACCTCTATGTATGGCTAGAATGTTTGATTTCTATGTCTTAATTAGCTCATAGTTACATTTAGCATGATTAATGGCTTGCTATAACATGTTTATGTCTGCTATCAACTAGTTACACTTGAAATCCCTTGTCTTTCACAAACTTGTTGTCCATTTAATCCATTTTTCCCAAAGATCCCTTCTACTGTGAATCAAATCGGCCCTACAACAACCTTGCATCATCATCTCATAGCTTCCTTGACCTGTTTGACCCCATAGCCCAATTGATCTGACTTCTTGTTATCCATTTTTACATCTTTGATCAGTTTTATCCCTCACAAACTAAAAAACCAAAAATCAAAAGACTCACTTCATAACTAGCCTAATATCAGAACACCATAAGCGAACACACCGATATCTTTTACACATATAGAGAGAGCCCTCTCTGAGTCCAGGAAGGCTAGGTCCTTGGGCTCCAAAGCTTGGTTTGATGTTACATCGTCATTTGGCTCGCCAATCAGCCAAATCACGGGACCCTAACATAATGGCGATCACGGTGGGACTCTGAGTATTAAACAAACTTAGTTTCCCTAATCTTTAGAGACTTTTGAGAATATTAGTTGGTTGACTTATCCCACCGCTCACTAACATAATGGCGATCACGGTGGGACTTATTGAGTTCATGATAGTCTAGCAAACTTTTGTAGACTCCTTAGTCCTTCAAATTTTAACTTAAACCATCAGCCTTTAGAATCATTTAGTGTAAACTCTCTTCTTCACCATCTTAGCAAAGTGATGAATCAGGTTTATAACACTCTTACATCCTAGGCTGCACATAAAACTCAGAAAAAACCACAAAAAATACTCCCTTAGATTGGTTTTTGTCAACATTGGTGGTGGACCATACAAGTATATCTCAAAACAAACTGATAATCCACTTGGCGACTCCACTAACCTCTAGTAGGCCTTACTATTTTACCAAACTATAGGTTACTATACAACAGACCTATCCCATCAATCACTAACATAGCGGGAGATGGTGGGACACTAAGTAAATAATAGTCCAGCAAACTCTTATAGACTCTTTGGTCCTTTAGGTACCATAAACAAGCAAGCAGTCCATAGACCCATTTTTTAGAGTAAACTCTTTTTGTTCTCATCACCCTAGCAAAGTGTTGAAACAAGTCTAGGATACTTTAACAAACCATAGGCTGCACATAAAACTCAGAAAATCCAAAAATATTCTCAGATTAGTTACTGGTGGTGGACCATAGCTATCTTCACAAAAACAACCCATTTCCACCTGGCGACTCCACTAATCCATCCCTTTTATTTTTGACCATCCTTCACCTTAGTAAAACTTTAGAAAAACCACTCATCCAGAACATTCACCATTACCATTCTCTCTAAACTCTGGATCTAAAATCTGGCTTCACGAAGAATCAACACCAGATCTCATCCAGACCCAAATCCCCCTATCATAGTAGATGACCCAGAAAAGATTCTGTGGCAAGCTTCTGAAACTGATCATCTAGCTACTGGTAGATCCATCCGTAGAACAAGATCTGTACCTAAACATCGCACTATCCTACTAGATTCACCTTTGGAACTAGAGTCATCACAAACTCTTCCCAGGAGCAAATCATATAGTAAGATAAACTTTGACGATCTTGAACCCCTAAACCCACCACAGAGTCGTAGTAGAGAAGTTTCACCTACCACTCCTCCTGATTTCCAGCTTCTCTATCAGTTTGGCTCTTATCATCCCAGATCTGCTCAAAACCAGATCACTGGTCCAAGTTCATCCGCCACACCTGGTCAAACCACCACTGTTCAAACCACCTCATCTCAGCCTACTAGTCCTCATCTTGTACATCATCCATTAGCTCCAGTCATGGCAGCCTGGTACGCACCTTTGGTGTTGCCACCACCTTTAGCTCCTCTCCCAAACAAATATCAGGACAAGATCCCACACTTTACGGGAGAAGACACCACCACACCTCAACAGCATATAAGTAGAATGACTGATGCTTATGAATACCTAGAGGTACAAGACGAGACTGTCAGAATGAGAATATTCGCACAAAGTCTTGGTGGTGAACCCAAAGCATGGTTCAAAAGCTTAACTCCAAACAGTATCCATGATATCCCAGAACTACATCAAGTCTTCAGAAATAGGTGGGAAATCCGAAGAAACCCCATTCAAATCATGTCAGAATATAACAACCTAAAACGGGAAAATGGGGAAAGTGTCCAAGCTTACTGTACTAGGTTCAACAGTGTATATAACTCCCTCCCACCTCATTTCAAACCCCCACTTGGTCTAGCCTTGGAAAAATTCCCCGAGGGTTTCGATCCGGACATGACATATCATCTGAGAGACAAGGATCCCCCTACCTTAGAGGAAATGCAACAAATAGCCATAAAAGCAGATGCCAACTTAGCAGAAAAAAGGGCTAGGACTAGAGCAGAAAGAAAGGTCACATATAAAGATGAGGTTTCCACTTCATCACCTTCCCTAGATCCCAGAATAGATGACTTAGTCAAAACCATGGCCAAAATGTGGGAAAGGATAAATGAAAAAGCTCCTGTTAGGGACAACTAGCCAAACCCTCCAAACAGAAACCGAAACCAAAACTTTAGGAGGGAGCAGCCACAAAACAGACCAAGGGAAAATGACCAACAGATTAGGCCACCATTCAATGAAAACTATGTGGAAGAGGATGATAGGGATACAGAACCTCTTGATCAACATCATTTAAACCTCATAGGATCTGATAATGAGAGTGAGGTGTACCTCACAGAAGAAGAACAAGCGTTCTTTTCTCCTAATCAGGATGAGACCAACCATGAAGATCTCGATGACCCTGCCATAGATTTTCAGAATGCCATTATGGAAGCCCACAGGCAGTATGACCTTAGAAGCAAAAGAAACCAAGATAGTTCCAAGAAAGGTAACTCAGATACTGCTAAAGCCCCTGATACCATCCTCAAGAAAGCATCAAGCATTGACAAAATTAAAGTTGAAAAAACTGACCAAAACAAAGCTAAAGTTACCCAAGCTAGGCCTCTCTCAGATACTCCTGGTACTTCTACTAAGGTCACCGAAGCAACTATGGCCAACAAAATCCCGAAACAAGGTCAAAAAACTCAGAACATAGAGAGGGTCATAGCTGAAAAAGCTGAAACAAACACATCTAAACTTCAGTTGCCTTTTAGCTTTGAAGGCAAAATCGCCAAGATCAAGATCACCATGCCTCTTACTGAACTCATTGCCCAAAACTCTTATAAATCCCAAGTACTAAAAGTCTTGAATCTAGAAAATGATGCAAACATTGTTAATCTCACTGATGACACTCCTGAAGTATTGTTTGGTCCAAAGGTAGAGGGAAAATTCCAATAGGGAGCTACTCTTCCATTTTAAATTAGCCTAAACATCCATGACCAAATCCTCCACAATGCCATGCTAGACTCCGGCGCCTCACATAATCTTATGCCGAAGGTAGTAATGGAAAGATTAGGCTTGGAAATCACAAGACCATACAAAGACTTGTATTCATTTGATTCAAGTAGAGTCCAATGCCTGGGTTTGATCAAAGACCTTTGTTTTAGTCTGGCCCAAATACCCGCTAAACATCTAATCATGGATATAGTAGTGGCGGACATTCCTCCCAAGTACGGGATGCTTCTATCCAGATCTTGGGGAGCCAAACTCCAAGGGAATATCCAACTGGACATGTCATATGCCACTATTCCTGTGTTTGGCCAGACCAGAATACTCTACCGCGAATCACACATGAAATATATGATTAGCAGTCAAGATAGGCCAGACAACATTCCAATGTGTTCCTTGCGTTCCGACCTGAACTCCTTCATTATGCATATTGATGAAAACATGGAGGAAGAGTCAGAAAAAACTGATGTAGACTTAGATCCACCACATCAGCTGTCCCTAGTGCCTTATGATGAACAAGACACTCAAAACTACCATGATCATGAAAAGCTGTGTCTTGAGGAAGGTAAGTTTTCCCTTTCCAAAGTAGGATTAGAGCAAGAAACGCAAACTCTTATGTACTATCAAGAAAATTGCTCTAGCTTTAGTCAAACACCAGCAGTGACTTATGGAAACTTCTTCCGGGTAAAGGCTTTAGAAGACCTACACATCATAAACCTATTTGGAACCCGGGAGCAAGGGAGTTTAATGTTTCTACCATATCTCAAAGATTTACCATCATGCGATCCTCCTACTGCAAATAAAGCTTTAACTATAACCTCAACAGCTCAAAATCTTGAGAAAATGCCAAATAAACTCCTTAGGAACAAGAATGATAGTTGCAATCCTAGCATACTTGAACTACTGAAATTGGCTCATATTCTGTCTTTTCATGAAGAACTTAGAAATGCTAAAATCAGAAATCTCATGCAGAATACCAATTTCTACAGAAAAAGCAAGGGAAACTACTGTGTCAATACCTTCCCCTCAAAGAACAGCTTTGACAAAAGAAAACACAACAATCTGAAACAAACTGAAATAATCAGGGATAAAACAGATGGCCATAGAGTCTGCTTTGATTTTAGGAATAATACTGCATATCCCTATAACAGAAATTATGTTTTTTCTACCCAAGACCATGATTTACCAATTAAAGGTGCTTTTAATCGTGTGTGTTTGCAAGATGATGTTTCAGGTCATGGTCATAAGATTCCCTTGCAAAGTAGACAACTTAAAGATTTTTTCAAGTTTACGGGAGGTAGATCTGATTTCAAGTTCAAAATTGCAAAACCACCCAATGTCAGAAATCTGTTCATGAAGGCCATGTTCCCAATTTTAAATTTCTGCATCTGTGCATACCTTGATGATGTCATTATCTATTTTAAGAATGACCAAGAATACATGCATTACTTGAGGAAAGCATACAGTAAGGAAAGGAGTGGAAATCAGATATTCAGAGAGGTACAAAGGGAAGATACTGGGCGGTTTAGAGATTCTTGCATGAATCCCTATGTCATGTTAGAAAGAGAAAATTTCCCAAATTTTTCTTTTCAGGAGTTAAGTGGGCCAAGGGTGAGAGGAGATCCTTACGAGGATAAGATGCTTAAATTCCGTCATTTCCAAGATTTTTGAGTTTGAAACACTTTCATTCATTGTACATACCATTGTTTGAAATATTGAAAAAATAGAAAAATCAAAAACAGTAAAAGATAGGAAAGTCAAAAACAGTAAAAAGCAGAAAAGAGGGCAAGTGAAGATAGAACAAAGGCCCCATGTTCCAAAAAATAGTCTTTCAGAAAGCGAGCAAGTCTAAATGCCGCTACTAGTACTTCAATGTCTTGTTCAGCTATCTAGCCTAATCATAGATGAGCATGTTTAAATTTATTTGCTGATAAGTTAGTGAGTGCAAAGATAGTCAACATTGTGTAAGATTGACTTATCACAGAGCTTAGATTAGGGAGAGATTCTAGTTCCACATGCCTAAAACAGAACCAAAGAGAGAAACGAGGGATGAAAAACACATTGTACATCTTAGCCCCGCTTGTCTAGTTTCCTTTTTGTTGCAGAATAACATTTGTGTGCAGCTTGTCTTTTATGCCGCAAATGCATGACAAATCAGACTGCCTAATCCTGATTTGATCATTTTAAATTTCATGTTGTAGATTAGAGAATGAAATCCTGTCAAACTGCTTAATCTTGACAGTTGATCTAGCATAGGTAGAGTAATGAAGGAGTTCATCAGTCTAATCTGAACTCCCGGCAGATATAAGAGTAGAAATAGATAGGTTCATTTTGCAAAAAGAAAAATATACATTGTCAAAAGGCTGCTAGTTCAAATGCGCCAAAGAGAAGAAAAATGTTAGGAAAGATAGTGGGGTAGGTAGAAGTATCATTGATGTTAACCATGCTGTCACTTTTTAGAAATAACATCAAAAGAAGGGTAAATTTTGCGCCAATGGATAAGGCACTGGTCTTCATAAGCCAAAGATCTGAATTCTGGACACCTCCTGACGAGGAGCTGCCCTCCCCAAATGGAGCCACTGTTAGCCATCAATATTTTTTACATGTTAGTGATGACTATATCTATAGCTGAGTTTTCTAGAAGCTGATTTCCTTATGTCAATTTTTCATCTAGAAAACCCTCCTGAAATTTTTTTTCGCCTTTCTACTTTCCATTCCACCCATGTCAAAATAAAAACCTCATTATCACTATCCTATCTAGCTTCAGCCCTATTGGCCTGCCCATCAGCTCCAAAAGCAAATCCAAATCTGTTTCAAAAGTCTCCCCTATGTTAGGAAGTGGCGCTTTAAGACATTTTACCCTTGGCAATCATCAAAAAGCCAAAAAGCCTCCATCTGCTACAGACCAATCATGACCAACCTCCTACTCTGCAAATCAAGTAGATCACATCTCTAAGTCGCGCCACTTATATCCCCAGGTCTCAGCACTGCTTGAACCACAGTCTCAAGCTAATTAGTAGGTGTTTCACAGTGTTTTATGGTTTCTACAAAGACAGGAAATATAACTTCATCTCAGGAGTAAATGCTTGAATCTACAGTTAGAGGAACAACTGCTTCTAAATGTATCATGCGCCTGAGATATGTCTGCAAAATAGAAAGTCACTCATCAAGACCTTGCAGTTTTCCTTCCAGTATGAAAATCACAGTAAGAAAAGGACACCACTGTCACAGCAAACTGGTAAATTGTCATGGCCCAGAACCTCCTTCATTTACAAGCAGAGGGTTAGGGCGCCTCCTTCATCTACAAGCAGAGGGCGCTGGCCAGTATTGACTTTAAAGATTGCAAAAGTCCAGGTTTGCCTTTTACTAAACAGTGAAACAATATCTCCAGGTTTTATGAGTGTAAGTGATAATCACAGCAGAGATAAAGTCTGAAGTATGCAAGTTCAAAGGAAAACAGAGTTTGGTCTGATAAAGGAGGTCATTTGAAGTTTTCAAATTATGTGAATTGTTAAAATTTAGAAAGGCATGTCATTAGTAAAAATTCCAATCATAAGCAGCCTGCTTGTCCACAAGATCAAATTGAAGAGGTGCTGACAAAACATGTCATTACACAGGCAGAAGGAAAGATGTTTGTTTTTCAAAAGGTGCTGACCTCCATAGCCACAGAGACTATCTTTCAAATAATTTGTCATAAGATGACCAAAGTAAATGATGACATCTCAGTTCCCCTCAGAGCAGTACAGTGAGACAGTGACAATTTGACTAGGGTTGTTCTGAAGCATAGTGGTGATTGCAAGCAGAGCCTTATCAAATAATCTTCAGATACTTTGCTCAGTGAAAGGCCTCCTCCATTTATGAGCATATGGCCAAAGCATTGCATATTGTTGAAAACTGATTTGGTCAAAAGGTGTAGTGGAAGGATACAAAGGAGGTAAATAGAAGTCTGTACATAGGTGAAAGATGGTGTTTATATTTCAAAATGCATTACACATAGGAAAATGTCTTTCAAGAAATACATCATGATGGATAGGAAACAATATGAATATGTATGCATTGATACCAAAAAGGAGCAGTTTCCTTAAGGGAAAGGGTCAAACAACACCCCACTGTCACCTGCCAAGAGGACTAAGGGAGCTTCTTTTGAGTAAACATAGAAATATAGTATGAAAGCATGCAACCAAAAGATGGCATTGACAGTCCAGGGAGAATCTTATAAATCACCTAAGAGAAGAAATTATCAAACAAATTGGAAGAAGACAGACCATCTCCTTTTAAATGACAAAATGGGTTCAAAGCTCTTCAACAGACCTTGTGTGGTTTTCTCTTTTAGAATATCACCAAGAAAGTAAGACAGTGGACAAAGTTGAGCTTTGGAATGGTTCTATTACAAAAAGTTCAATGCACTGATCAATGCAAATGATAACTGTGTTTCAACATTGTAAATAAATATACCAGTTATGAATAAACAAAGAAGTGGTTTTGATAGATTATCAGTGTTTTCGGAGTTTGAAACAAATGCAGCTTTCTCATTATTCAAAAAGGGAGAGATATATCATAGATAATGTACCTACAGGCAGGGAATTATTTTGGAAAAAAGGGGCGCCTTCCTGAAATCAAAAAACCATAACCAAATCCAAATTAGGTTAGCAATATGGACACCTGCATTAGAGAAAAGGTTGAGGAAGCTGTTAAAAACTGAGACTGTCAAAACAGGTTGACAAAGCAAATCTGTCCTTTCAGAAACAAGTCAGTCTTCATATATTTTCTTGGCAGGTTTAAAGAGGGGTTGTTTTATATCATATATATCACCAGTATTATTAAGACACAGTGGCAGAGATGATGTGGAGGCTATGGAGTTTTTTTTCAAAGTTTCAAGTTCGATGTTAAAGTGTCACCCAAGGGACAAAGCTAGAAGTCACCTTTCTAACACCTGTGCATAAGTGAGACAAAGTGTGACCTTTCAAGCCATTTTTGTTTGTTACAAAGAGGTTAATCCATGATTTAAATCGATCTAAAAAAGCATAGAAATCTCCAATGCACGCATTGCTCGAGGTTCAAGTATGAAATGCACCGAGGTTATTGTTGAAAAAGTGTCAAAAGGATCGTGGAAACCTTGCAAAAGCCAAAAAAGAATTCCACTTTACCTTTAAAATACAAAGTGACCGTTAAGAAGTTGAAATGACATATTAAGGAGTGAAGGTCGAGGGTGATCTTTTCATTTTCATTTGTCAAACGGAGCTCTGTACCTCACTTGGCATCAAAACAAGGTTTCGGGTCAAATTGCAGTAATTTTCCCTGTCTATAGCCGAGCGACGCGCCTGCCATTTCGCGTGACGCACCTGGGAGTGAGTTTACACAGGCGGTCAGTGTTGGCGTGACGTGCCTGTACAAACGCGCGACGCGCTTGTACACGGCGCCCGCCCGACCCGACACCCGACCCGACAGGGCCACCCGTAGGTAAAATGCACGTCGTTCTTTCTCTGAGGAGTGCCGCGCAGGCCTAAGGAACTCCAGAGCCACCTCCAGCGCCTAACAAGAGTTGTGCTTCATGTTTTGAGGTATTTACAAACTTTGCCCCTAAAATTTGTGACTGTTTGATGGTATTTGGAGCCAAAATGAGGTTTGAAACGAGCTTATTCACTGATTAAACTGCTACAAATTTTCACCACTCTACATTCAAAAATTTCAAAACCTCGTCACCATAGCTGAAGAAATAGTGTTTGCTGCGTGAGATTTTGAGGTGTAAAGCTGTAATAAAATGATGGTTGTGTCATTCAAAAGCACCTACAGGAGATAACTGGTTTTGAAACTAAGAGCAGGATGTTTTCACTTTAAAAGGATCAGGGATCCTATACTTTCACAAGCATCAAAGGTCAGAGGTTTTTCTTACAAAGAAACAGTGTTTGGCTTAAAGAGAGTTTGTTGATGCAAGATATTTGACTGCAACCTCCAAGGAAACCTCTAAAGAGGGGGTTAATTTATAAAGAGCCATTGATTGTTTTGAAGGGATAAAACTCACACAACCTCTGCCTGCAAACTTTGGAGCCTTTCAAACTCTATCATCTTTGCTCAGGATTGTTACAGTGACTGCTTAAATAGCACTAAGGGTTGATTTCCCATATACAAGTTAGTTCAAGGTTGGCACACTTATACAGGGCAGAGTTTTTAATGATTTGCAAAATTTACTATGGAAAGGAGTAAGAGGTATTGAGTGACATCTTAAAACTCACAAGAACAAGGTTTTAATGATTGAGATTTGTCTTGGAGACACAAATATAGGTGTGTTGATTGGCCTCTAATAAATTCACAAGAAGAGTGATTTCTTAACACTGTATACAGGAAATCTACGCAGCAGTTTGTCTCATCTTTACTGATGGTGTCCTATTGAGGAATTTGCCTGGATGAGGTACACTCAAAGGTAAAAGGCTAGTTTTAAGAGAACAGGAGGTTGTGTATTACAAAGACACTTGTTGCAAACCATCCACCTCACATTGTCTCTCTGTCAAAGCAGAATATTGACACAGTTTCAATCCAGCAGGGCATTTTACATACAGTGAAGGCAGTTTACCTCTTCCAAAGAATATTCAGGTCAAAATTCCTCCAAGGCAAGACCACAGGAGCGGTCCACATAAGAGATATGAGCCCATCTCTACAGAAGAGATTAATGCTCATCCATCTGTACTTTTCAACTTCCATGAAGTAGGCTGCCTTGATTTTTGCCAGAAGATAGAAGAAGTCAAGAGTTTTTCGCCATTAACACACTTGTGCACCCTGAGATTCAAAGAAAAACACTTCCAAGTGGCAGGTCTTGATTTCAAAATTTCTCCAAGGTATGTGTCCAAGGCCACCAAGATCCCGTATCATGGCGAAAAGTGGTTTAAACAAGCTCATCTTGACTTAGAGGATTACAAACCTTTCATTAAGCCTGAACATAGAGAGGCTGTCACTGATATCTTCCCTTTCTCATATCTCCTTGACAGCTATGCTCCGCTTATGAAAGTCATCATGAAATATTTCACTTGTGAAGGGAGGTTTAATCGAATTTATGCCTATCATGTTCGTTTATTGATGCATTTATGACGGGTCATAGAGAGGCGACAACGGTCATGATAAAGAACAGCGACGAAAAGGATGAGCGTGACAGAGATAGAGGATAAGGGACAGCAAGGTCCGCGGTAAGGGGCAATGACGAGTCATTCAAAGGGTGTGGCAGTTAGATGGCGAAGACGGTAGATAGTTGATAAAGAAGCAGCAAGTTGACCGAAGGTTGAGTCTTATGCGGAAGAACCACTAATTAGACGAACATACCTGAAGAAGCATTACGCTTGATATTTGGCTGACGAGGGGAAGCGACCAAGTGAACAACTGGAAAAGATATCTGGCAAGCCAATTCAAAAAAGGATGTCAAAGGTAAATCAGTTGTTACTCCTCCTCTCAAAGTAACAAAGCTCAGCACAGGAAGGGAAAGAGGGACTAAATCTGCCACCCTAACAGTGACAAAGATTGTTCCTAGCAAGAGGAAATTGCCCAAAAAGACACCTTCTAGTATGCCAAGAGGAAAAAGCGCTTGATTGGCTTTCAGGTAACAAAATTGGAAAAGTACGGCTTGTAAGAGGTGAATTAGCTGTATCCTATACAGCGATGATAGTGACAATGAGGCCGGCAACTTCTTAATCTCTTCAATCATAAGAAGGAAGAATAGAGGCATTAGAAAGATCTTCAAAGGGCAAGGAATTTCAATCATTTCTTGGAGATTGAAAACAAACAAATGAATGTGCACACAGCTGTTCATGAGGCACGGGCGATTAAGTATAAGAAAGAGGCAGAAAAGGCGCAAGCAAGAATTGAAGAGCTCTTCGGTGAGTTTGATGATGAAGAAGAGGAAGACCAGCCTAGGCGGAAGAGGCCTAGGACCATCGGGCTTAAAAGATCCTTGGAAAAGCAGAGAGCAGAAGAGCAAGCCCAGCTCCAAGCCTCTCCTCTCACTGCACTCCTTGAGCAGGAAATTGAGGAAAACAAAGAGGATTGGCTTGAAAGAGCTAACAAGAATTTGGAAATGAAGCTTGAGAGGGCGAATAGAGATTTAGAGCTGCAGAGGAAGAGGACACACCACTTCCAAAAGCTGAATCAGTTTGCCCGGCGCAAACTAAAGGCAGCACAAGAGAAATTGAAGAAGGTAAAGGGGAAGCGCCTAGCACGGAAAGAAGGGAAAGCATATCAGCCCTTGATATTTTGGCCTCAGCTTCGGAGCATGTTGCTATGGACCCTTGAGGGTCATGCATGCCAATTTTGGGCCTTTTTCGGCAACTTTTTTTTTTTGGCATTTTTTGGTTTTTTGGTCGAAAACTCATAAATTTTCCATTTCAGTTTGATGAGTTTTCAAGGGAGGAGGATGATACCGATGGATGCCATAATTCTATGAGCAGGTCTCCAGCGATTTTCAGGGCATTCGGAGATCATTCGCCCCCTCAAATTTGCGAAAAATGCCCTCTTTTTGCACATTCTGCCCGCCATATCAGCAGTCTGCTATTTTCTGGGTTTTTTCACAAAGGTACAGTTTTGGGGAACTTCCAGGCATCAGATTGAGATGATTTCAGTTGCGCTAGAAAGTAGACACAGAGAGCTTTCCAACGAGCTATCATGAGCCTCGTTTCGACATCAGGAAGGCTGCCAATTGCCTCCAGCAAGTCAGGGGACCTTTTTCAGGCATAAATATGAAGTATTTTTGTAATTTTTGAACCTCAAAAATCTGCTTTTCCCAAATGTGCGTTAAGCTATTTTTATCCTTGGGAAATGATGTAAAGTCAATATAATTTCCGTTTTTAGCAGTTTTTTAGATATTTTATGGGATATTTTGTGCCTTGGGCTTTGCAAAGCTTCAAGGACAAGTTTAGATATTTTGACTTGGCCAATGGGATAGCTAGTTGCTCCATGAGGTTTTCCTCCCTCAAGCCTATTTATTCCATGGGTTTCATTGTAAATCAGAGGCTAAAATTGAGAGAAGAATCAATATATTGGTCATATGAGCTTTGAAGAACATATTTGTGTTATGATTTTTGGACTGCCTCTTGGATGCTTTTGATGAATGATGAAGGATTGGTGATGGATTCCATGACATGGTAGAATGGTATAGTGTTTCTTGATATGTTTTTGTCTTCTAGTTTTCATTCATAAATCATGCTTCTTGCTACTATAGATCAGTAGAGATTGATTTTGAGATATGCCCATGGAGGCACCTCAAAATTCCTGAATCTTCATAGCTTGATGTTTTCTTCTTCCTTAGTTATACTAAAGAATTCTTAACTGCTCTTTAGTAACTTAAGGTACTGTTTGCTAGTTTTATTTACAAATTCTATGCATGTTGAGTAGGATGTATGGTGTGCCCTGCCTACCTATAAAGCTTCCCATAGTTCTGTCCATAAAACTTTCTCTTTGACTGATTAGTTGATCATCTTGTTGAACCAAGGAGGCTTAGTCCCGATCTAGCCCTTTGCCTAAAACTATGAAAGCTTGTTTGTCAAAGTGCCCAATGACTTAGAGACTGTGTTTAGGCGTTCCGGCATAGTTTTATGAGTTGTTAGTCCTTCTTATGTGTTTTCCCCAAAGTCTGCTAGCCATTTCCCAAAGTTAGAGGGTCTTATACTTCTATGTATGGCTGGAATGTTTGATTTCTATGTATTAATTAGATTATAGTTACATTTAGCATGATTAATGGCTTGCTATAACATGTTTATGTCTGCTATCAACTAGTTACACTTGAAATCCCTCATCTTTCACAAGCTTGATGTCCATTTACTCCATTCTGCCCAAAGATCCCTTCTACCGTGAATCAAATCGGCCCTACAACAACCTTGCATCATCATCTCATAGCTTCCTTGACCTGTTTGACCCCATAGCCCAATTGATCTGACTTCTTGTTATCCATTTTTACATCTTTGATCAGTTTAATCCCTCACAAACTTAAAAAACCCAAAAATCAAAAAACTCACTTCATAACTAGCCTAATATCAGAACACCATAAGTAAACACACCGACATATTTTACACATACAGAGAGAGCCCTCTCTGAGTCCAGGAAGGCTAGGTCCTTGGGCTCCAAAGCTTGGTTTGATGTTACATCGTCATTTGGCTCACCAATCGGCCAAATCACAGGACCCTAACAGAATATTTGTACGTTGAAGTAGACTAGATAGCATTCACTTCTGCGGTTTTTCCAGGATTGGAGGGTTGTTGAGAAGTAGTATCGGTGGGAGTGGATTTCTACTTCACAGGGTTTGGATAAGACTTATGGGAAGTCTGAGAAATAGAACCAATGATACCGTCGACAGATGGTGTCGCCAGTGCTTTGGAAGTTCTAGGTCATGGAGCATCGGGCAAGAATTCATAATGCGTGCCAGACTGGGATTAAAATGGATCGAGGTACTAAGCATGAGCAGTGGCCTACTCCTTGGTAACACATGCCCCCATAGCGATGTCCTTAGCTATTAGACCGATAAAAGAGTTAGTGAACCAGTCAGTCAAAATTTTATTAGGGATTTCAAACTTGATCAAACGATGACACCATCTCCATTCATGAATGTGATTAGAGATATGTGTGGCCCGATCTTGTTTCAGGGATGTAAGGAGGTGCGTTCCCATTTCATAGCAAACTGGTAACTGAAAGTGTGTGAGAAACGCCATTGCAAGAGAGTTGAAATATTGGAGAATTCTACGAGAGAGTTTAATGTACCACTTTGCAGTGACACCAGTGAGAGTTATTTGGAAAAGACGTAAGTGACTGGAATCATCAATCAAGGAGTTAGAGGAGCACCATAGGTGGTACGTCATAACATGTGCTTGGGGGTCTTCCACGGACTTGCCTTCCAACTTGGGACAATCACCAGGAATCTTGGTGGGAATTGGGGGCTAATATAGATGATGAAGAATGGGATCATTTGTTAACTTCGAAACATCAGGCAGTTCCAGTGTAGCAAGGAATGGAAATTGATGGTTAAAAGGCATAGTAGGCCTTTTATAAAGACCAACTTTAGGGTTCCAACCAGGTCGGGAGAAATTTTGAGCCCATATGTTCTGTCCTAGAGGATTTTTTCCATAGGGGTTATAATTTTTGAAATTCTTCTCATATCCTGGTTGGGGACTAGGGTATTGATTTTGAATGAACCACTAAGGTCTAGCTTGAGCAACGTATGGATTCTATTGAGGGATGAAAGTAGTTCCTTGGGGTGGACCTTGTACCATCAAAGGTTGACCTTGGGAAACAAATGATTGGACTTGAGGGATTAAAGGTTGGCCCCGAGGTTGACCAGGATGTCCCTGAAAACCAGGTTCCTCTGAAGGAAGTGGAGCAAGCTTTCCCTGAAAACCAGGTTGGCCTGATGGTTGAGATGAGACTAGCTACCCCTGAAGACCAGGTTGACCCAGATGACTGATGGAGGGTTGGCCTTGTTGCACAAGAGGTGGGCCTTGCTGAACGTAAGGTTGGTTATATTGCATAAAAGGTTGTTCTAAGGTGGATAGGTTTTCCCTTGAGGAACATAAGACGTTCCCTGCTAAACGTAGGGTTGACTAGTAGGATCGTAGGGTTGTCCCTGTTAGACTGAAGGTTGTCCTTGTAGATGGAAGGGTTCTCCTTGCAGACCATAGGGTTGTCTCTATTGGTACGTGAACTGATTGGGGTGAATTAGATCTTGAGTTGTTTGAACATACAATGGACCTTATAGGAGAGGTCCGTGGTAATATACGTGATTACCATACTCATCGTAATACTATGGTAGATTGATCAGAGCCTAAGCTGTTGATAACCCTAGGGGAGGTAGTTCTGATGTTAAATAGCCATCATATATTGGTCGTATGAAAAAGCTCCCAGAATAGGATTAGAAGAGATAGGTGTACTACCAATAGGTTGATGGAATCCCGATATGTGAGGTTGTGATCCATTCACAATGGGTCCAGCAGACATCATGAAATAATTGGGATGTGTTCCTCGAATAGTAGAAACTGACGGAAATGATGTAACCACACTAAGGATGGTGCAGAGGAAACCACACAAACAGTGGGCTGGGTTGGGATAGACGTGACAACTGTCGAAATGATCGGAATCGAATAAGATGGACCTAACACAAATGACCCTGTATAAGGAGCCGTAGTACTTGACCATAACGAGTTCTGGTACAAAGATGAAGCACCAGAAATTATTTGTCCCAAAGGATGATAATGGTCTGGGAGAGAGGAAGGCTAAGAGGAAGGTTGAGTCATCTCATAAGGAAAATTTTTGGGAGGGAATTGATATTCTCTAGTAGATATGAGAGTCTCTTCACTACTAATGGAACTCTAGGCATCCATGTCGGATGAAGATATGCTGTCAGGGAAGAGCTGGTGAGCAGTAGAGGGAAAGCACTGGACATTGGTGTCGCAAGTGAATCCAAGCGTTGAGGGGGATCTTCTCTTAGAAAGAAAAAATGACCTAGGGTCTTCCAGTTGATGTCAAACGACTCCTCAGGGGGAGACCGAGTGGCAAGAGGTTTAATTCTTGGGACGATGACACTTTCAAGGTCTTGGGTCCCAACATAATGAGGTGTCTCAGAAGAGACTATGGGGAGAGACTCTTTACCATGAGGTAATGAATAGGAAGACGAAACAGGTGGTTCCGCCACGGTTACTTTGTCTCAAAAGAAGAAGAGAAAGAGATGGTCAATTTGAGGCTTTAACAACAATCATTAAGGAATTAATCATGAAACAACCAAGAAAATAGCTTAATGGGCGTGTGATCGTGGGAAATTAATTTTATAACATTGAAACAAGACTCTACCTTTTCATGTTTTAAGAGTCGAGAAAAGGAAAATAGGTGCCTCTAGTCAATTTTAGTTTAAACAAGCTCGAAAGGACAAGTGCTCTATGATCTTTTCAAATTTAAAGAGTCACGAAAAGATCAAAATGACTACTCAGGAACTCTATGCAAAAGGGTGTACCAAGCTCCCGTGAACTACAATATACACCTTGTTGATCAAATGAAAGATAAGTGACCAAGGACTTAACGTACGTGTAGTTAGTCTCCCCGAATGTTGTGTTCGATGTATCACGGTTACAGGGCGGAAGACTCAACTTCCTATGGAGAAAGGATTACAACCTAAAAGGGTATCCCTTTATATATGCGAAGGTACAAGGAGCACAAGTCCATGCTAGCATTGTCTGATGCAAGATTGCGAGCAAGAACTGCTAGGTTTAATGATGACGGAACACGTCACTACTCTAGACCTCTAAGTGTGAGTGTTAAGTTTCAATGCTTCCTTAAGTTGATTGAGTTAATTTTATGGTTTATATTGAAATTATGTTTCAATTTCAAGGCCCTACCAGATGTTATCTAAAATCTCTAGTGCATAACTACATGAGAGAAATAATACCATTTCATTTCAATGAAAAGCTAGATAAGTGAAGGAGAAAGGTTCACAACACAACAACAGGCAAACGAATGAAAGAATGAATCTTTCCTTTATGCTACTAACACAACCAAAGCAGAAAAAAAAAAAAAAACTCTTCTTTTGTCTTTCACTTTCCAATGAAAAAGAAACCTACTAACACAAAAAATCACTTTTCATTTGCAAACGAGAAGGAAGAATGCAATATTTTTGTTCTTTTGTATAAGTGAGAAGCAACAATTCAATGATACACTAAAAAGTCAAAACAAATACTAGCTTCGATTAGCTTCGAATGAAATCATCAAAACATGAAGATACCAATTCCAAGAAAATGTAAACATGCACTCAAAACTAGGCATGCATCTCCTTATGCAAAATAAAGGGCTTTTAAGTCAACTCAACAAGCAATGTGATTTATGCTCGGGGCGATGGAGGGACAATCAAACAGACACAGAATGAAAAGCTGGACAACCACACTTCACATACAATCTACCGAAAAGACCAAGAAACCACATAAAAGGTCGATAATAAATGACTAAAATGACTCACAAGAAGATCAAACACCCAATGAACATGCGATGAAACGAATGGTTCGAAACACCTAGAAACCCTAGGATGGATGTGTCACACTGTTCGAATGAGATATAACACAAATTGAAGCGAGTGAGACATCCAAGTTAGAAAACAAAATGCAGATGGATCAATCCTACAGGAAAAAACCAATCTAAAGGACAAGACACACTGGAAACTCAGTGGGAAAGCTCGAAATCCAACCCTACAGGAATCAACGTGATTGTTCAGCTATATCCAGCATCAAGTAGGTAAAATTGCACCTATGTAAAAGATAACTCGCACTGATGGGTGTGACTGTCAGGCAATTAGAAACACCGTGCTAGGAAAGGAAGGAAAAAATAAAGGACTGATTGAGCAAAACTAGGCTTACCACTCTAGGAAAAGGCTATATGGCTAGAAGTAGTCAAACAAGCTAAAAACAACAGAGAAACGAAAATTCGGCCAAAGTCAGACAGACACTCAAAAATTCAAAAATAAAAATAAGAGACAATAGCATTTACATTCCCCAGTATGGTCGCCAACTTTTTGTGAAGGAAAATCCCCTCTGCGGGCAGAGGAAATCCCTCTAGCCCTAGGGTGGGTCTAGAAACAAAGGAACATGATGGTTTCTAAATTCCTAGTTTATAAACAAAATGTGGATTGGAATAGATGTCCTACCTCAATCCAACTCTCTTGATATATTATGTTGTAGTGATTCCTCGATCTTCGTCCTTCAAGCCTCATGCTCCATTTGTAGCGACATTCATACACCTACACAAAGATCAAGCAAAAACTAAAATAATATAAGCATACATGTTCATTTACAACTATCCAACTAGTCAAGGAGAGTCAAAAACTTCAAATATTAACATAGAAAAAGATGGAACTAGAAATCAGTCATGTCATATTAATATATAAAAAGGGAGTTTACAACCTGCACCTTGACGCTGTAGACCTCCTTTGACAGGTTTAGTCGGTCACGTCTCAAAGTTTTCGTTTGTCGATTCAGATTGAAAAGGCGAAAGGTTCAAACTCTTTCTCACAACTATGGTCTATTCTCTGCTATCATCTCACGGTCTATTCTATCTATTTCTAGCTAGATGATTCAATGGAATAAAGAGGGATTTATAGGAGTGGAGGAGGAACTTTGGGATCCACACATGGTGGAGGAAAGGTCTATCCCTTTGGGAAGTTTCATTTTTGTAGGAACTAGAAGGCAAAAGGGAGAAACCCGACCTCATCCAATTGAACAAACATCCATGACTCTGCTCACAAAGCTTTTACACCTTAGAAGCTTCATTTCCATATTAAAAAACCTTCCAAAAGTAGCTCAGCATGGGTTATCTTCATAGACAGAGCAACCACAATGCCAGGCCCAGCGTAAATCTAGCCATCGGTGCGAGCCTATAACTACACAACCGCGTTGACCCAAAAGTACATGTTTTCAAGGGTTAACTCTTGGAATGGTCAGCAGAGATTGTGTTCCTGACATGTTAAGGGATTGAATGACAATCATTATGATGTGTGACAGTACTCAGGGGTCACTATGATAGTTCACCAGTATTTGGGATGGGGAATGCAGGGACGGTGAAAATTTTTTGTGTAAAAAACTACACAAGTACTTAAGGCTGCCAAATAAGCCTCTTGTAGACTCTCATTGAGTGAATCTACCACCTTATTCTCCTTTCCATCGATGTTGTTTATCTCAAAATAAATTTTTTTGATCAAAGGTAATTTCTTGTATAACATTTAATTTAGGCTAGTCAAACAAATATCTCACCCCCCATGGTATTTCATCAACACAAACCTTCTCTTCAATAAATAATGCCTCCACATTTTTAAAGCATGCACTATTGCTACAAGCTTTAAATCTTGGGCACATAATTCTTCTCATTTTCTTTTAGTTTTCTTTATTCATAAAAAGCCACATATCCTTCTTGCATCAAGAATCCAATGAGTTATTCCTTGTAAGAATCTATGAAAACCACAAATTCCTTCTCTGAATCTTCTATTTGTAAGATAGACACACATGTGAGTAATTTCTTAAGATGCTAAAAAATAGTTGCACATTCTAGTGTCGACTCTAATTTAACTCCTTTTCTTTACAAGGTAGTGATTGGATTCCCAATATTTGAAAAATATTGAATGAACAGTTGGTATTATCCAGCTAATCCCATGAAAGATTCAACCTTTATTACATTCCAAGGAGTGGGCCACTCCATTACTCCATTATGGCCTTGATATTTTTATAATATACATCCACTCCTTATTTTGAAATAGCATGCTCCAAGTAGTGAACCTGGGTTCAGAAGAATTTTCACTTGTTAAGTTTTCAATATAGCTTATTCTCCCTCAATAGTTGTAATACTATTCTTAGGTGTTCTTCATTCTCTTATTTTGTTTTTGAATACACCAGGATGTCATTCAAAAATATCAATACAAATTTTTCCAAATAAGATCTAAGGACATTGTTCATCAATCCCATGAATTTGGTTAGGGAATTTGGAAGCCCAAATGGCACCACCACAAATTCATAGTCGTCATATCTTATCTTGAAGGTTTTTTTGTGGATATATTCATATTTAATCCTAACTTGATGGTATCCATACCTAAAATATATTTTGTAAAACACTTCAACCCCTCTCAAATGTTCAAGTCATCAGTTATGGGGAAAAGGTACTTTTTCTTCACTATAGCTTTGTTTAGCTATTGATAATTGATACAAAATCTCAATGTTCCATATTTATTTTTGAAAAAAAATATATTGGGGCTCCTCAAGGTGATACTCTAGGCGAATCTATCCTTTTCTAGCATCTCTTTCATCTATATATTCAATTCCACAACTTTACGCGTACTCATGTGATATGGAGCCTTTGTTGTTAGCACTTTTCTAGGAATTAATTCATTAGTAAAGTTGATATCCCTCCTGGGTGGTAATCCCAGTGATTCTTCTGGAAATGCATCACTAAATTGTTTAATCACTGGGTAAATTTCAAATTAGTCATTGTTCCTTCTAATGCCTTAGTCACATGGATTGCATAAAACAAACAACCCTTTATACTACATCACTTTACTTGGAGCATAATTATATATCTAAGTGTGATTAATCTCTTTATCCCTTGCAACATTATCTTCTCACCAACATATACAAGGTACTCCAATGCTTTGATGTAACAATCAATCTTCTTTTTGTGGGATACTAACCAATTCATGTTGATTAAAAAATCATATGATCCCAATGGTAATAAATTGATAGAAGTTGTAGTGGTCATGCCACTCATCTCCACAAGGCATGACTCCATTATGTCTATCACCTACCTCTTAGTCCCTGTGGCTAGTTGAACCAACCATTATTTTTCATGAGTTTCTTTGGAAATTCATGTTTCTCTACAACCTTCAGGCTGATAAAACCAAAATTAGAACTTGGGTCAATTAGAGTTGAAACAAGTTGATTATAACCATACCTTCCATCTAGATTACTACAACTTGTTTGGATTCCTATCTATTGTCTAGTGCAACATAAATTTGGGGTATATTGTGAGCCACATCATTCACCATTTTTGCTTCTTTTATGTTGTACAAATTTGTGCTGGTCTATTGTTGTTGAGGAAAATTCCTCCATAGACTCGATTTCGTCACAAGTCCAACATTGTACAAGCCATTTCCTAGACCCTTCAACCTCTTCTTTTGTTGTTTTTGGGGGCTCTTTTTTGTCGATCATTGTGGATTTGATGTTAATTAATTCTTGGTAGAAGTGGTGAACTTCCCATTACCCCCTCCTTTCTTATATCCTAAGGAATTTTTCCATTTTCCTTTGAAGATTTCCTTATCTTTATTATTCAAATCTGTCTACAGTTTAGTTTTGTGTTTGGATTATTCATAGGAATATTTAGCCTTTTATATGGTGATATAGATTTATGCAGGAACATAATAAAATACATAAATACACATAAACGTAGAGATGTAGCATAAATAAGACTTCATTTCATTAATATCACATAACTGAAATATGCTTACAGACAAAATGGAAATAAACTATCTAGGGCACTGGTAGCTTATCTCTAAGAAGAGATGTGGTGGCTACAAGCCTCTGAATTGCGTTACAATGAGGCTCGAAGGACTATATATGATTTAGAAATAATGGAAAACCCTAAACATCCAAAAACCTAACCCTAGGAGATGAAACACCAAACTATGGGCCCCGTTGAGGTAAATTGGTACATCAATTTCCCAAGGTCGTAACTTTGACATACGATTTCCGTTTGATGCACATGATACCTCATTATAAAGCTCTATCTGAGGGCTACAAATTCTGAAAAAAAAAATATCAAGTCTTTAACTTATATTCTCCTAGGTGGTTTCCCCAAGAAACGCCGTTTAGGGCCTCAAAACAACTCTGAAAGTTCAAGACCCGAAAAACTGCCAAAAATAGCAAATTGTGCTACAATTGAGGAAACTAAAAAAAACTGAAAGAAATGATGGTGGGGTTCCAAGTGGAATAGGTGGGTGGCCACCAAATCCATCTAGATCAGATGGTGTCCTCTATTTTTCTTGGTTCAAAAAATTCAATCCTATCTTGTTGAAGTTTGCAACAAGAAACAGTGAAATTGGCATCTGGAAGAAACATGACAGCACCTACACTAAGTGTGGGAGCAGGAGGTCCAAGCAGCACCCACACTAAGTGTGGGAAAATGAGGTCCAAGCAACACATACATTACTATGGGACCAAAAGGTCCAAGCAGCACCTAGACTAGTGTGGGACCACAGGTCTTAGTAGCACCAACACTGGTGTGGGCTAAATTTGGTGCATGTCTATTTTAATTTTCCCTTAATTAAAATGGACAATAAAATGTAATCTTATCTCAAAATCACTTGTAATAGTTAACTAAGTGTGATAAACTCAGTTAGCTCATGAATTTCGAGTTGATGATAGTTGGTGAGTCATGTAAAGTAATTCTAGTTGTAACAGAGTTCAAAGTGTAGTGGTGCATTAGTTAATGCAAGTTATAATCAGTTTAACTCAGTTAAGTGAGTTAAATTTAGTTGTGCTAGTTGTAACTGTTTGATACACTAGTGAGAGATCAAGCGAATTAAATATTATTCAATTCACAATCAGTGATCTAACATGCAATTGATGATTTACTATTAATAGTTGCATGCATGTCAGTTCCAATGGAGACACAATTGAGACAAAGGTTAAAGGGAATTGTGACTATCAGTTCTCATATTATAAAATTTCCCAAATGCAGTTAAAACACCACAGGATTCCCATGATACTCAGTATAGTTGAGGAAGGCTGAAATTCCTAAAGAATAGGGATTGCATTCATCCATAATTGCGTGAGAAAGGCAGGCTGAAGACAGGCTAAGAATTTGCTAAGTGTTGTCCCGATTTTTTCTGGATCAATGTGAGATGATAGGAAGATTGCTTTGTGGAATATAAAATAAATTATAGAGGGGTTTTGAGCAGCAAGCTTTCCCCAAGAAATTATCTGCGTTGTGGTTTGATTGATTCTTCTTTCTGATTTCAGACTTCTGCAATCTCTACTTTGTAATATTATTGTTTCTGGAATTATCTGTGTTGTGGTTTGATTGATTCTTATTTCTAATTTCAGACTTCACGAATAATATTTTATAATATTATTGTTTTCGAAATTATCTGTGTTGTGGTTTGATTGATTCTTCTTTGCTTCATATGGTTCGTGATTGTGTTTAATTTTTGCATTTGATTTGTAGAAGTGATTCAGTATCTATCTTTAGTACATTGTTAGATTGGATTGAATCCATGATATACATATTTTTTGTATAATTTATACATGGTATTAGAGCACATGAAATCACAATAGTGGAGGAGAAGCTAAGTTTGTGACTGAATAGAATTCAAATTTGCAGAAGAGTTTCTTGGTGCTACAGGTGATTCAGGAGAGTATTCGCTCGAGGGAATATCTAACAATATTTCTTGGAAATACAAGATGGAGGAAATACTAGAAGACAATGGATTGAAGTAATTCATTGACAATGATGTTCCCAAACCCGCTGTGACAGATGTTGCAAATCTTGATGCATGGAAAAAGAAAGTTGCAAGGGCGAGGAGGAAATTACTAGAGGGATTACAAGACCACATTGTCTCAAGTATCCATGGAAAAGAGACCCCATATGTAATGTGGAATTCTTTGACAAATCTATTTTAGAGCAGCAGTGATCATAGGAAATTGGAACTGAAAGATAAACTCAGGAAGATCAATATGGAGAAAAATGACATTATTCTGGTATACTTAACAAAGTTTGACCAATGTCGAGATGAGCTTGGGAGTGTAGGAATTACTATCACAGATGATGAATTTGTGAGCCTAGCTCTTCTAGGACTTCCCAAGAGTTGGCATAGTTATCAGGACTTTGTCAATTGGAGGGAAAAGCTGCCAGATTGGGAAAGACTTTGGTTGGATTTGGTGTAAGAGGAATTTAGTCGGAATACCATAGATGAATCTTCATCTAAGAATGAAGATGAAAAATATTGTTCTTTGGCTGCCAAGGTGAAGAAGGGGAAAGGAAATAAATTTCATTCCAAATCTGAGACTGGTGAAGAAGGCAAGGAGCAGGACATGTCTAGAGTGAATTTTTTTCACTATCACGAGCATGCAAATGATTCCACTAACTATCCACAAAAGAAGAAGAACAAGAAGGCTTCAAGATCTGCAGCTAGTGAGGCTTTGGCCTCACAATTTGAGTTGGACTTCTCACTGATTTCATGCATGGTGTCAAGTGCGATGGGATAAGGGTGGTACTTGGATAGTGGTGCATATTTCCACATGACGAGAGACAGAGAAATTTTTAGTAGCTTGGAGGAGAAGGAACTCCATATTCATATCAAAATGGGTGATGATGGAAGGTATAGCACTACCGAGATTGGTACAGTTACTTTCTAGAGAGAGTCAGGTAAATCATTTTTATTAAAATATGTAATGCATGTACCAGGATTGAATAAAAATTTAGTTTTAGTTGCAATTTTGGAGGATAAAGGCTATGATGTTTTTTTTAATGCATAAATTTTTTTCCTTCGACACAAAGCAACAGAACATGCCAAGAATATTGGGATCCGTGTGAATAATATTTGTAGACTTGATGTAGATGTGATTTCTACAGAGCTTCCAACCATTGAGAAGTGTGAGAAAGCCATGAAATTGACCCTTGAGAGAGAGCTTGATTTGAATGTAGGTGAGGAAGACTTGGTTCCAATGAATGAACCTCAAGATGTGGAGCAACCACATGCTGAGGATCATGGAGTCGAAGAAACCACTCAAGCAAAGAAATTTTGATCCATATGGGCAGAGGGAGTGCATGTAGCTATACCTCCAGGTGTGAGGTGTTGCAACATGCAAGATTAATCCCAAGAAGAAATTTGGGCAGGGTCCTAGATATGGTGCAACTCATGGATTGAACCTGGCTACAAGGAGCCCACAAAGAAGCAGTAGAAGGGTCAGTTAGATTGATGCAGTTAGATGTTAGGAGGACATAAATAAGAGTGAAAGGTGCTAGATATTGGAGCACAGATCAGAGTTGGAAGCAGTGCAGAGTGCATGGATGCAGATGTCAAAAATACATAGAATCCAGTAGACATTTGAAGTAGCTAGCAGAAGTTAGAAGACTCTAATGACAGATGCATTATTTTGATTCGGTTTTTTGGAGGCTATTTAGTTTCAGAAGTGTTGCATGCAAAAGTTGCATGTGCGAGAAACACTAGAGAAGTGTTGGATGCAAGAGTTGCATGTGCGAGAAACACTAGAGAAGTGTTGCATGTCTCATGCAAGGGTTGCATGTCGCATGGAAGAGGTGCATGTCACATGAAAGTACATTCCTTTCTTGTTGAGAGGGAGTGCTAAAGTTTGCAACAAGAAATAATTAAATTGGCATTCAAAAGAAACATGACAACACCTACACTAAGTGTGGGACTAGGAGGTCCAAGAAACACCTACACTAAGTGTGGGACCAGGAGGTCCAAGTAGCACATACATTAGTGTGGGACCAAGAGGTCCAAGCATCACCTAGACTAATGTGGGGCCACATGTTGTAGCAGCACCTACACTGGTGTGGGCTAAATTTGGTGCATGTATATTTTAATTTTCCCTTGATTAAAATGGACAATAAAATGTAATCTTATCTCAAAATCAGTTGTAATAGTTAACTGAGTGTGATAAACTCAGTTAGCTCATGTATTTCGAGTTGAGGGTACTTGGTGAGGCATGTAGAGTAATTCTAGTTGTAACAGATTTCGAAGTGCAATGGTGCATTAGTTAATGCAGGTTGTAATCAATTTAACTTAGTTAAGTGAGTTAAAGTCAGTTGTGCTAGCTGTAACTGTTTGATACACTAATGAGAGATCGAGTGAATCAAATATTATTTAATTCACAATCAGTGATCTAACATGCAACTGATGATTTACTATTAATAGCTACATGCATGTTAGTTCCACTGGAGACCCAGTTGAGAGAAAGGTTAAAGGGAAGTGTGATTATCAGTTGTGATATTAGAAGGCTACCTAGATGTAGTTAAAACACCATAGGATACCCATGATACTCAACGAAATTGAGGAAGGCTGAAATTCCTAAAGAATTTGGATTGCATTCATCAGGAATTGCGTGAGCAAGGCAGGATGAAGACAACCTAAGAAAGGCTAAGTGTTGGCTCGATTATGTCTGGATCAGTATGAGACGATAGGAAGATTGTGGGAGATTCTTGCGAGAAGAATTACATTGCAATTGTTTCATGATTCCTTGTGGAATATACCATATATGATAGAGGGGTTTTGAGCAGCAATTTTTCCCTGGGAAATTATCTGTGTTGTGGTTTGATTGATTCTTCTTTGCTTCATGTGATTGGTGATTGTGTTTAATTTCCGCAATTTCTTTGTAGAAGTGATTCAGTATCTAGCTTTATTAATTTTTTAGATTGGATTGAATCCATGATATACATATTTCTTGTATAATTTCTACATACCTCAATAGCCATGCGGTAATCCACTGAGGTACCTTTGAATCTTAACCTTATCATCTCATATTTATGACACATAACTCAATGATTCCAGAAATTTGTTGGTGTATTCTTCAACAATGAGCTATCTCGACTTATGCTCATGGAATTCTTTGACATTTATATCATAATACTCTTAGATAAGTACTTCTCCCAAAATTCTTTCTCGAACTTTGTCCATGAAAACTATTTCTCCTTGATGTCCTTACCATTCCTCAAATCTTCCCACCATATATAATCTTTTCCTTTCAAACTAAAAATAGCTACTCTTGCCTTCATTTTATCATAGTATTCATGCACCCTGAAGTATTTCCTCATCCCAAACAGTCCAACCTCTACCTCTTCATACTTCTTCATCTCTCCATAGAAGGTATGGGGATTTTCTTTCTGGAAATCCTCTGGCATTGCAATCTTATTGTTTCCCCTTTGATGATGATGTTTATTAACTGTCGTATTTGATGATCGGTTAGGGCTACTTGAATCCCATTTTGAAGTGTTGATTAGGATTATGACTTCATTTTAATGCCTATCTATCTTCCTTAAGTTTTTTCCTCTTGCCCTATTGGTATCCAAACTTTTCCTACGGATCTTTAATGATCTAGGTTTGGACTTGTTCCTATCTAAGTAGTTGGCACTAAGATCTTGTTTTTTTACCTTTGCAGGTCTGATAGGCTCTCAAATATCACCACACTTACCTTTTATTTCCTTTTGTGTGATCCAACAGAATTTCCATTCTCTTATTTATAGCTCCTCATTTCAACTTTTAATATTCTAAGGTTATCCATCCACTTAGGAGAGTATTCCTATTTCCTTTTCCCAATCGACTCTTCTTTTTTATCATGTTGGGATCTATTTGTGTCATACTATGCCATCCTTCTACTCATCTATTTACTATCTTGTTGCTCCTTGGTGTTTTTTTATGTGTTGTTACACACACATAACTATTATCCAATCATAAATGAAAATAAACACAATTATCCATCACCTTGGATTATTTTCAATAAACATGTTGATGAAAAACCATCTCAAACATCAAATATCAGTTAGTATGCATATTTAATAAAAAATAAAAAATTTACTAATTCTATCAAATCAAACATGATATCAACTGTAATTTAAAATCAACACACATACGTTAATATAAAATAAAATATTAGATGAAATATTCATCTTGTGCATGTGCATGTAAGCCTCTTTAGGTCCAACGTTGAACCTTCACTTTGATACCAATTTATAACACACCCTCTCACCCCCTGGGTTATTTTCCAGATATGGAAGGAGTTACTTTAAAAATTAACCCGATATTTAAGGTTTGTTATGAAGACAGGGTCACAAAAATCCTATTTTCCAACCTCATCAAAATTTGAGAAAATGCCACCATCACATTTGGATTGTCGAGATATTTATGATGATATAATTTTTATCTCAATTTGATTCTTGGATTGAAATTATTCCCATTTGAATATTTATTCATTAAATCTTACCACATCAAAAAGCATGGCCATGTGGAAATGTTGAGTGGCATATATAGCACTTCCATGTTTCTCAAAACCAAGTGTGGTTCCCACCACATCATCGTGTCATAGTGCCACCACACCACCATGCCATACCTCCATAAATGTCTTGTTCAAGCCTCTGCAGTGCAATGGTTAATTTCACATTCTTTTTTGGAGGGTTTCTCATCTAGTGCTCTATGTTAGGACCTAAATGGGAGGCACTAATAGGAACCTTCTCATACCTTAATGCCAATAATTTAATGCCACAACTTTTGTTACCTCCGAAGTGGCAGGACCTATGACACCATCTAAAATCCACATCATCCATCTCCACATCACTTTCCTTCTCTGCTTCTTGTTGATGTTAAGGAGATGTCACCCTTCCACGTGGCATCCTCTGATGGTACCATGTTTCATCCAAAAATTTAACTCTTTGGCCATTCAACAAGACTGATTCTACTTATCATTTCACATGCCACGTAGGCACCATGTCAACATATGTCCACGTCACATGCCCCTTGTGGCATCCACAAAATCCTACCTAGCCTACGTGGCACCCTCCACTTCAACCTACGTTAGGGGGTCCCATAAGTCCAAGACCCTTTGTGTAGAACCACATTTTATGTTATATCAAATTTGGTGGCCAAGGAATGATCTTTCCATTATGACCACTAATATTTCCATTCCTTGGGATGGAAATATTCTTGTCCCGCCATCATACCACAACACCGCCATATAACAAGGTATTTTTCCAACTTGGTCACATTGTGATGTGAATTTTAACATCATTTAATGTGATTGTTTCTTTTCCTACACACTCTATCAATAACATCCACACCCCAGATGATCCGTACCTACTACCTTCCAAGGGAGGCGCGACACGACATTAATCTTCTAAAAAAGTAGCACTGAAATCTTTGTTCATGATCTTCATCAACAAAACCCATCCCCAAAGTGATTAATGCGTACCACTTAGAAAGGGAGGAACAATTTGAAATTTCACATTAGTCAACGGATATATTCCCATCCTTGTGCTCCATCTCCAAAGTTCTTATATATATTATATTCAAATTTTTATTCAGCCAAAATACAAGTCCACTATAAGAAATACATAAAATTAGAGACTCTAAGGATTCATGTGGCTCTATTGAGACTTCCTTGGGTCTGAGTGTGCCTTGGAGCATACCAAAGATGCAAATGAAACCTTAATTAAAATGAAAATCATTAAAAATAACATATAAATGGATACAATGATAACAATGGCTCAGAAAAGTAGTCTACTATTAAATATTGATACAGGCTAAGCCATAGTTTTCACTACTATTTAAGTTTAATTTCAACAATACAACATTAAACCTTTATATAGGACTTGTCTTGCAAATTACACACATTACATAATCCATCCTCTGCATAAACAAAGTGCATTACAATATTAATCTAGTTAGTGAGCCTTTCATTTCACAAGCATGTCAATCATCAAATTTTTGGTAATAACACTTAGTTGCATGACTCATGAAACTAGATACAATTTCATATAAAATCAAGAAGAGTTTCATATCATCCACATAAAGCTAGTACCCTAAATTATCCATCATAGCATACATGAAAATTTTCACATCAAGGCCATGTAGAAATTTTACATGACCATTCAGGAATAACACAAAGAAGTGCATTGATCGGTAACATACCAATCATAGTAATCATTCTATAATTCAAATATACACATGTCACAACACTTATCTGCATGGAGAGAGATGGTTGGAAATTGAAGGTGGGACTTCAACTCTCCAGCCAACCATAGGCTAGTTGCACTATAGTCTTTCTTGTCGTTATCCACCCCTAAGCCAGATCCACAATTTGAGGGATTTCTTTCTCATGGAATTTCAACCACGATCATCTAGGGTATTTCTCAGTTCTAGGAGTACGATTTTACTTTATAAGTGGTTTATCAATTTTATTTTCAAGGCAAGAATTATAGGATCTTGTAGCTCATTTTCTAGGTGGTTTATCATCTTACTTTGCAAGTGTTAAGTGGTTTATCAATCCTTTCGGAAAGAACTTAGTAACCTGATAAACCATTAGGAAACATATCAATCCACATCATGGAAGTAGGGAAACATGGAATCTCCTTTGTTGAATGCATATTATCTAGTTGTTTAGTGGTGGTAATTCCACTGTGCTAGCCAACACCACTCTTAGCTCTCCCTTAAATCGTGGATACTTTTGTCCCATTCTTCAAGCCAGACAAATATAATATATATTTATAATTGTAGTTAATAAATTAAAGGGCTAACACAATGGGTGTTACAGAGGGAATTTTATGGCCCCACCCTAGCCTCCCGACATTAAGGTAGATAGGAGTGACTTAATTAATGTATGTTTCCATTTTTTTGAATAAATATTGTTATATTCTTGATTTGTGGTTACTAAATGTAAACATGTTTCCTTTATTAAATAATGCCCACTAGGATGTCGGTACTTATTAATGATGGGACCAAAGTGGTTACAATTTTTGTAGTAAGAAAATAACTATAGAGGTAGAAAAATATGTGATTTTATGTCAATTACATGGATTTCCACATTTCTTCCTTTCCATTTAATTTACTTCCTATTAACTTTAAGTCTTCTTCCCATACCATTTTTTTGAAGGAAAAATCTATTAATAGGAGAGATATAGATTCATTATATTTTTTTCATAATAAACATCTACCTGGTTCAGTCTAGGTTATTTTCTTATAGTTATCCAATTCCAATATCTTATTGGGTAATGTTAACCAAATAAATATAATAGTCTTCAAATTTGCCCTTAATTTTGAAATAACCTTCCACCACCACTTCTACTCCCCTTCATCTTCCATAAAACTAGCCTTGTATCCAAGTTGACTAATACTAGAAAAGTTATTTTAAAAACACTCTAATTCATCCTCTTTTATCTTTATAATTGTGGAGCTCTATTTTAATATTTGCACATAAGAAAACCATCATTTTACTTCCTCTTATTGAATACCCAATATACCTAAAATTTTCCAAGCTTGATTCTAGATGGAAGAGATATCAAGATTTACCACCTCATTTGAACACTAGTATCCCCTCAAATCATATAATTTATTAGAAGTTTTTATAGCCTATATCCTCGATAACCCATCCAAGGATGTGTTCCTAATTTCACTTTTGTACCATTTCCACCCTCCATGCCAACCATTCCCCTATTTTTTAGGGAATAAATTCCAAAATAGCTTGAAAATAGAAAGAGAAGAAGATACATGCCTTGAGAAATAGACATAGGAATGAAATATAAACCACTTTAAAGGGGAAACCTCCTTTTACAATATAAAAAATACAAAAGCATGAGATTATTATAAAAATATGTCTCCTTAGTGCATGTGTGGGTGGGGGGGTTGGGCGGGGGGTGGGGGGGGGGGGGGCGCGGGGGAATAAAAGTTACACTGTCAATTAAAGGTCTAACCAACAACACTTGTATAACAATAATAATATAACTCACTATCTAGTTCTTTACGTTGGGATATACACTTAGCATGGATCTTTGTCTAGGGATTAACATGCCCCTCACCTTCAAAAAAGTGTTGTCCTCACTGAATTGAATAAACATGGATGTTTCCACATGAATAGCTCATCCTCCCATGCCACCTATTCCAAAGGAATATTTTTCCATTGATGTACTCATATTTGCTCAATTTCAGAGCTACTTAACCCTTATTTCGAGGATTTTTTCTAGTTCTAGTATGATTTTCCCTTCTTCATTAATAATTGGTGAAATAGTATGAACTAGGATATTGCCATAGTTTACCTTCTTTAAGCAAGAAACATTGAATACTAGATGTGCACATGAATATGGGGGCAACTTTAATTTGTAAGCCATACTTCCAATCCTTTGCAACAAGTTATAGAAACCATAATACTCAGGTGCTAATTTATTTCCCTTCTTTCGTTTCTTTAGGGTCATCTATTTCTATGGCTATAGCCTCAAAATTATGAAAGATCCCACTTCAAATTACGTTTCATTGTGATGTGGATTTTCTTGTTTTTTTTCCCATTTTTTGTTATAACAAATTTGCGCTTAAATATTTATGAACATGTTGTTGGTTCCCTATGTAGTAGTCCACTATTTAAACCTTTTCATTTCCTTTCATGTGTGATGTGATGGACGGATAATGATATCTATAAAGTTCCATAAATGGGGAATTTTTTTATGAAGTATGGAAGGATGTGTTATACTACCATTTCTCCGAGAGTAACTACTTGACCTATTGTGTCTATTTATTGGATGCAAGGAAATGAAGATATCCTTATAAATATTCATTCATAATCTCAATTTTCAAATTGGATGTAGGATGGTAAGATGAGATGTAAGCCAATTGAATGACCCAAAAACAAAAATTTTACAATCCAAAAATTTGAAGTGAAGGTTGGATTTTTGTCACTTACAATAATCATAGGGATTTAATGTAGCTTTTAAACTATATCCATAAATGTTGAAGAGATTGTTTCTTTAAAAGGATGAGAAAGAGATAAAAATTGGTAGAATTTGTCAGTTGATACACTAATATCATGATGACATTATTTCCTTTAGATCTCGATAAAACTATAATAAATTACATTAAAATGCCTTCCTAACATTGACATGCCATAACTGATGGTTGTAGTAGATCTGGGGTCTTGAATACCTATCCTTTATTATATTGGTAGACCATGCATTTAGCCACAAAATTTTAAACATAAATTTTAAGAGCCTACCACCTAATCTTTTTTTCTTAATAGCAAGGTAAGTTTTCAAGAACCTTGAATGTTGTCCTGTAGGAGAAGTGCGTGATTTCAAATGGACCTTTTGTTAGAGCTGGGAATCCTTACATACAAATATGTGATCTAGATACCACAACAAATAACTCTTCCATACAAATTTATCTAATGTACTTGGGTCCTATTATAAATATTGAATTATCTTGCATACCTTCTGATCTTTCTTCCATTCTATATTTACTTCTCCACACCAATAAGTTTATGGAATAGAAATATCATGTTCAGTTTCTTCTTCTTTCCTTGAAAGTGCATTTACCACCATATTATGTTTTTATTTTTAGTCAATAATTTAAAAGTTATAGTCTAGCATCTTTGCAACCCATTATTTTTTCACTTTTGAAGATAAGAATTGTTCCACGAAGTACTTCAAGTTATCATTATCTATTTTAATTTTAAAAGTCTTATAAGTAGATAAGGGAATCATTTCTTAATGGAATATAGTATGGCCAAAATTTATTTTCATTAATTGGTTACGGTAAGTTCCTTCATTTATGTTGGTTTCTTTTAAGGACAAGGGACCTTCCCTCTTGTATTAAAAATACACTAATGCCATGGCATGAAGCATCAAACTCCATAATGAATGTTTTTTTAAAGCTAGGTGTGGGTAGGATAAGATTTGTGCACATAGCCTCCTTAAATTTTTCAAAATACTTGGTTACTTATTGAGTAGAAGAAAATGCTTCCTTATTTAAAATTTATGTTTTATGTGCTTCTATTTGACCATAATTATTGAAAAACTTGTGGCAATATCCTCACAATCCTAATAATCCTCCAAGTTTCTTAAAGGTTTTGAGAATTGGCTATTACATCATAGCTTTAATTTTGTAATTAGGTTCCACTGACATTTTCTCAAGATACAAATAACCCAAATATTTCAATTATTTAACCCCAAAGTGATACTTGGAAAACTCTACATATTATTTTTTCTCTTCCAATAGTCTTAATACTTTGTCATCTTGTTGTGCATGCCCTTCCTAATAATTAGTATGGCATCCAAAAATACTAACACAATGTTTCTAAGGGTGGGTTTGAAAATATGATTCTTCAAGCCTTTAAATGTTTAAGGTGCATTATTAAGTCCAAATGGCATGACCAGAAAATCAACAACCTTTAAGTTTTCTATATGTTATTTAGGGAATGTTTTATTGCCTCATTCTAATTTGATGATATACTAAAAATGGATCAAACCTCGTAAAGAAAATTAATCCATGTAATTAATGTAATTCATATAATTATTGATCAATGATAGGAATAGGAAACTTATTTTTTATTATAATTTTTTTCAGTTGTCTATAACATAGACACTTACACCATTTTGTGATCATATCCATTGGTGAAGAGAAAACACTTTAGCTAGGTTGAATGATGTTGACCTCTAAAATTTCTTGAACTAGACACTCAATATCACTATTTTATGCATATGGATACCTATAAGGCCTAATGATAGGTCGTACACTTCTTGATTACAAATGAATAGCATGATCACGATCTCAAATAGGTGGAAGACCCTTGGGCATCTCTACAAATACCTTGGAATTATTGGTTGTAACCTTTTGTAGATCCAATCGATTAGAGGATATAGATGTTTGAGCATCTAGTGAGAATAATTTCACAACTACACCTTCATGTCCCTTTTTGAGTACTTTTATCAGGTTTTTATGGCTTATCACTTTAGATGGTTTCCCTTGGATACTTCTATTTTTATGAGGAAAATATCATGAAAATATCTTAAAAATTAAGGGACATTATTCCCAATGATTGTAACCATAGTACCCCTAATAAAAAATCAGCACCACCCTTTCAGGTTGCAATCATGGGGTTATCCAATAAATACTCACCCATATTGAACTCAATACTATGACACTTGAACAATTTATGGTACCTCCATCTACAATCGTGCTTGAAACTCTTGTGGTAAAAATAGAAATTATGGTGGTAGAATATTTATATCTTGAGGGTTTTTGGAGCATCAATGTTAGCTAATGCATAGTAAGATATTATTGAGTAGTTTCTTCTAGCTCTAGATCTTGTTTGTTCCAATTCCCAACCTTCTTCCTCTTAAAATTATATGTAGTATCATTTCTTCTCATTGAATTTTTTCCCCTTACGGTACTTGTTATCAAAATTTAAACATAATGTATCTTCTCTTATTTTGTCATTTTACTAATTTGTCAATATTATTAGTTGAGTGAGGTTAGGAAAGGGAACATGGTGCTCTCTATAGTTGTTAGTGATCATTATTCTAGTCGCCATATTTTATCATTCAACTTTCCTTTCTAGACTTGAAGCATGCCCCAGGGATTTAGTTTCCAAAAGATTTAGCTCATGTTGGATGCTTTCCTTTAAAGTGCTCACAAAGAGATGCAAAAAATGAATCTCTAAAATGTTCTTTACCCTATGACTTAGATTTTGGAATTATTGAATATGTTATATAATTGGACCTATTTATTGAATATTTAAGAATTGACTAAAGAGTACATTGCTCTTAATATCCCCATAATGTGTTATTAATTCATCAGTAAAAATGAACCAAGAGATAATATAATATTTTTTTCTTTTGCAAAGACATTGATACTAGAAAAATTAATTATTTTTTGAATACAAGGATGCAATAATTACCTTCTGCAAGGATGTCACTTGGTGTAGATCAAATAATTTTTCCACTTGGGACATGTTATAGGATATTTTCCACCAAGATTTGTCATATCAATCTTGGGAGTAAATTAATGCCTTTGTGCCACATTCAACCCCCAACGATGTGGATCTTGTAGTGATAATCATGATTAAGGGACTCAATCTTTATTTTCTCTATATTTTCACGATTTTCTTACATATTGATATAATCTTTAGGGATTTTCTCATTTAAGATAAGTAAGAACATGGTAGACAAGGATTTTTCAATTATTCCATATATTTCGTATTTTCATCCATCTTTTTTTTCCTTTGTGTCCTATTTAACCCATTGTTTTTTCCATATATTTACAAATCTTATTTTCCACCTCTTCAATTTGAATGAAAATTTTCTTCTGTTTATTTTTGAGTCATGGTTGAGATATCTATAGGTTTAGTTGGTGAAGAAAATTTTGAAGAAACCTTTAGAGCCATGTAACAAAATAACAATGCTCCTCTTTTTTGTCTTTATCACAAATTTTGAATCACCAAAAATACATCCTTCAACCAAAGGTTATGCCAATTGTAATTAGTTACACACTTTTTAAACTCTAATTTGGAGATTTCATGGATGGTCAATCTTCTTCCTGATGTATCTCTAAAATTTGAACTCTTTTGAGTCTATAATTTCAACCAGTAGTAAATTTTTTTTTAATGTTATTGATGTTTTGCAATGCAACATTCTCTTTGATCTCCCAATGGTTTAACCAGGCCTTGGTGTCAGCGAATGTTAACCATCATCATCATCACCACTAAAGTAAGTGCCTTCTTTAATTTATAAAAATTTCAAGATGGATTGTTTAAAAAATTATTTCGGTATTAAACACAAAAATATCTTTCATAGACAATATCTCCAAAATTATAAGAAAATATATCTTGAAATTTTAACCACCTATACCTTGATACATCACGTTAGTCTTGTAATTTTTTTTTATCTAAACATTTCTACAAAAAAGTTATAGTGAAAATTCCAATATTTCTTGATTGAAGGAGAAAAATCCTAGGATCATAGGCTCCAATACCAAATGTTAGGAATAAAATATCAAAATAGCCTAAAAACATAAAGAAAAGAAGCTCCATGTCTTCAGAAATAGATATAATAATGAAATATAAGCTTCTTCAAAGAAACAACCATCTTTTATAATAGAAGAAATGTACAATAATTAGATGAGAAGAGATGATTATAAAACTAGGTCTCCTTACTATGTGTGTGTGTGCACGTGTGTAAGAGATAAAGGGTATAATTTCAATTAAGGGATGTAGCTGGAAACACTAATATAAAAATAGAAATTTAACTCATTATCTATGGATTTACACAAGACTTTGTGCTTAAAATGGAGATTTCTCTAGGACTTAATACTATCCTAAGAAATTTCTTCACTAAGGATTTCCAAATTATAGAATCATTGACTGTTGATTTCACTATCTAAGCATGTACGTGCCTCAAGAGAGAAGATTTCAATATGCTTTTGTAGCATAACTGGTTGCAATAAACCATCAAATTTTATAGTCTCTATAATATTGACGAGAGAAATATATGATTTCCATAAATCATCAACTTTTATAAGTCTCAATCAGCATTTTGCAACTAAAATTGAAGTAAACAAATTTATGTTCTCCAAACCCCAAACCCTTACTTCCTTTGGCTTTCCTATATTATTCTATTTTATTAAAAAATTATCCTCCTTTTGTGTTTTCCCTAATGACATGTATAATATCATTCTAAAACATATTCAACCATCATATAAAATATCATTTCAATCTTCAATGTAAAATAGCATCATATTACACAAATATATAATACCATATTCAACAAAACAAATGCAACGTTGATATAACCCTTTATTGTCAAGGAAATCACCAATTAAACTATAATTAGTATAAAATTTTTAATTTCATGAGTACATTTTATTTATTTTTAAAACACTAGAAATATTATTATATAAAATTTTATCAATGAAAATTTAATAAAAACTCACAATATTAAATTTAGGTGATAATTTTTTAAAAATCTTATAAAATATTTAATTAACAAGAGTTAGATAATGTTAAAGTGATCAAACTTGTAATTATAATTATGTAATTTATTGTTAAAGTGATCAATATTGTAATTTTAATTATGTATTTTTTTTGACAAATTTTAAAATCATAAAATTTGAATGAAGCTTAAAATTTCAGCAATGCCGATTTAATCCGTTCACGGATTCTCTTATGTTGCATTCTAAGTGTAGCAAATTTTTCTACCAAAATCACCGACATCTAACTTAAAGGTACATGAATTTGGTTGTTAATGAGAGCGATATACTTATTTTTAAAGAATGTATATAAGTTTATATTTATTGGGTTTTAAGTTTATTGGTTTAAATAATGTTTTAAAATAATGAATTCATATTTAATATAAACATTATATATGAAGGATAATTATTTTAAAGAGTAATTTTAAATGTATACCCCAAAAAAAAAAAGTAATAGGGACACTACAAAAAAGAATGATGTGTGAAGATATGAATCATCCATACCAAGATATGAAAGTAGTTAGATTCCTTACAACCATTGACACTATATGAGAGTTGCATACCATCGTTCACATTTGGATAACTTGTTAGGAGGCTCATTTTAGACCTCAAAATTCCCCTAATAAATGTGACTTCTAATTATTTTTTCAAAACTTTTAACTTAACAATCGATGATAAGAAAATTCCTCTTCCTGATAAGATTAATTTACATATGCAAACATGCTAGTTATTTTTTAATGATTTGAATAAGACTACTTCAGTTACTGCCAAAGCTAAAAGCATGTTGAGTTAAGTGATCAAACAGATGAAGTTGGAAAGATTTAACGTAAGATCTTATTCCACAAAGAATGAGGAATTGAAGAAAATAAATTTTAAAGTTGGTGTTGATCCTGAAGACAGATCAACAATTCAAAAACTGTTGCAGTCTGTTGAATCTGAAATTCAGAGTTTGAAGAAGAAGCTTAAGCTTCCAACAGGTGACCATCCTATGGCTACCGAAGTAGCCCAAGTGAAGACAGAGAAATAGCAGTTGTTGCAAGCTCTTCTTGCCAAGGATCAAGAAATTGCTAAAATCAAAGAGACAGGTGAGATATTGCAGAAAATAATTGATTCTCATGTTTGTACAATAGTTGTTTCATCAAATTCAGAAGACCCTGATGCCCAATTAACTCAAGTCTCAATTGAGTTAAGATTGGCAGGAATTGATTTAAAGAAATTTGAGAAGGGTTTGGAAGGAGCTTCTAAAGTGATGGATGTTACAGAGAATGAGTTACACATGACCAAGGAAAATTCGTAAAAGTATAGGAAGGATTTTCAGAATGCCTATCAGGAGATCAAAGAGTTGAAGGAGAAAGTGAAGGGAAAATTTTCCCTTATAAAAGTTAGGGATATTATTTGGAATGACATCATTGATGTTGTCAAGAACATATGGGATTTACTGATCATTTTTGGGAAAGAAAAGAGTATTGTGAGGGACCTGGAAAGTGTTATTGTTGCAAATAAGGAGAAATTGCAAAACATGGCCATATATTCCAAGATATTGATTGATTTTATTAATTATAAAACTGATCAAGAACTGAAGGATTTTTTAATTTAAGACATGACTCGATATGTGTTGGACTTTAACAATATGATCATGAATAATTCATAAAGGAAGACTATAGAGAAAAATCTAAAGGAAGTTAAGGAAGCAATGGTAATATTTAATGTGTTGTTTGATAAAAGAACCAGATTTGGTTTTCCATCCTATTGGGTCCAGCAAGGGAATCTCCTCCATTGGGAGACATTTGAAACATTGTCGGTTGAGGCAAAGAGTAAAATTGGAAACACACATGAAAAGACTGATATCCTGAATGGAGCCACTATTGTGAATTTTCTGCATAAGGGCTTTCATTTATTATGGATGATGAAAACTTTGTTTTCAGAAAGACCCTCATATTCCAGGATCACAGATTTCAGAATGGCTCATGTCAAGCTTGCTAACGGTCTCAGCCCGAATGCAGAATTGTGGAGAAAATTCAAGGAATGAATGCCTCTGCAATCAAATGAGGCAGACGCATGAACTTCTTCCATTCCAGGATCTCAAGCCGTTGCCACCTCATGAACAAATGATATTTCAAATTTAATTTACTTTGTTTTATTGCAGATGTTTTAATTTTCTACTTTTTATTGTAATCGTCAAAGAAAAAAATTTAGGAAGTTGACAGTTCTGTAACTGTCCATTTTGTAATAAATGTATTTAAGACTCTTTCAAGAAATAAATGGGGTTCCGGACTTTCAACTTCAGAATTTTCGGCAATTTTGTACTTTATCTTTATGAAATTAATAAATCTTTTCAGAGAATTTTCCAGCAATTGATGAATTTTTTGAGTTCTTCATGTTCCATATTATGTATGTCTCTTATGTTGGAATAAAGTAATGAAGTTACTGGTGTCTAATTTACATATGTGAGTTAGTGTAAATTTCCTTAATAATGTGCTCCTTTATTCTGAAGTTATTTCTTGCAACCATTTTATTCTAAAACTAGAGATAATAGTTTCTATGATTTACAACATATTGTTAATGGTTTTCCACTATCATTTCATCTTCTCGTGCTCATACATATTTATCATTTAAAGGAACTTTGAGGATTTGTGTTATCATTAAAGATTAAAGGGTATAAATAATTATTATGGGGTTACCATATGAAGGGAAAACAATTAATTTTATTTTCAAGTGAAAGTGAATGTCTTAGGAACTGATCTCCTAACAAACAGACATTGTCTCCCAAGGAACAACAGGAAAACCCAATCCAAATACAACCAAGGGAATACATAGGTTAAAATACCTCCACCCTCTCCATACCATGATCTCACCTAAACCGGTGTCGAGATCAGAAAACTGAACAAAGCTTGGATTCCTCAGAATTTATTCACCAATACCTTGAGATATTTTCCTATCTCCACACTCTTCCTTTACCGCGTATCCCTCCATTACCAGTCAAGGGATTCCTAGACCGTTGGGAATTTTCCTGAGACCACCTCATTTAGATCCAAAATCTTCCTGCAATCCAAAGCTCAACCGAGAAAAATCCTATCACACCATGGCCATTCGGAAATGGTAAGGCTAGGCTAAAATCCACTTCAAACTCAGAAAAACCCATGCCAACGACAACAAGAGAACCAAATACCAACATACAGATACCAATCATGTCAAAACTAGCTAGGAAATCATACATGCAACCTGTTACCTGCAATTATTCCCGTTGAAGCTACTTGATCCTTTCCTTCCTTTTATTTTCCTTTCCTTTCTTTTGCTTACTTGATTTCTTTCTCTTCTCTGAGACTAATTCCAAAGCTAAACTAACAAAAGGTTGTGAACTGATCAAAGGAATCCATTTTATATTTTGATTCCTTTATTTTCTTTATTTTCCTTTATTTTCCTTCATTTTCCTCCTCACATGCAACTTGTGACCTTTCACCTCTCTTTTCTCCTAATTTTCTTTATTTTCATAAATAATGTGCCAAAAATACCTTTTTTTCCTTTCCAAAGGCTTAGCCATTTCCTTTTCCAATTTCTCTTAGCCATAAACACAACAAGTCATGCCCACTAGGATATTTTTCCCAACATTGAGCTTGGAATAAGTGTCCCTTGTGTAGAAATTATACAAACACTATTTATACCAATGGATTCAATCTGATCATGTAATATACTAAAATAAGATGCTGAATCCTTCTACAATTTTTGTAGAAAATAGACATGATCACACAATCACACCAAGTAAGAGAAAGAAGCAAATCCATCACACAACACATATAATTTTCTTGGGGAAAGCTTGCTGCTCAAAACCCCTCTATCTCTGTTGTATAATGAACCAAGGAATCGTGAAACAATACAATGCACTCTTCTCACAAGAGTCTTCTGCACTCTACCAACTGTCTCACACTGATCCAGAAAAAATCGACCAACGCTTAGCCAATTTCCTACCTCTGCTCGGCCTGCCTTGCTTGCGCAATTCTAAGAGAATTAAATCCCTATTATTAGGAAATTCAGCCTTTCAAAACTGCACAATACATCATGGGAAATCCTATGGTTGTATAGCTACATCTGGGAAATTTTCTAAAAATACAACTGGTAGATAAAATCCCTTTAACCTCTGTCTCAATTGGGTCTTCATCAGAACTGATGTGCATGCAACTATTAATAGTACATCATCAGTCACTTGACAAATCATTTTCTATGAATTAAATCTGATTTAATTCACTTGACCTCTCAAGAGTTCAACAATCAGTTACAACTAGTTAGACTGACTTTAACTCACTTAATTGAGTTAACTAATTTCTCATTCATTAAACTAATACACTAACTGCAACTTGGACTCCAAAACAAATAGAATCACTCTACATGCCTCACCAACCACTCTCAACTCGAATTTCATGAGCTAAATGAGTCTATCACACTTAGTTAACTATTATAAGTGATTATGAGATAAGATTACAATTTATTGTCCAATTTATTTAAGGGATAAATAAATTTGACACGCATTTCTTCTAATTTAAATAAGAAATAATTAAATCAAAATCCTCCATGGTAGCCATTTCTGGATGTTGTTTCTGGATTCCAATTTCACTGTTTCTTGTTGCGAATTTCAACACTCCCTCTAAACAAGAAAGGAATCAATATGTCTTGATCCGGTACCTTTGAAATGTTCTGCATGCAACACTTTTGAAACTGAATAGCCTCCAAAAAAAAATCAGTATAATGCATCCATCATCAGAGTATTCCGACTGTTGGATCCAACTGCATATGTCTATTGGACTCTCTGCACTGCTTACATCTGCATCCATGCACTCTGCGCTGCTACCAACTTTGATCTACACTCCAATATCTGACACCTGTCACTCTGATTTCTGTCTTCCTGACATTTGACTGCATCAATATAATTGATCCTTCCTTCTACTACTATACTGTGGGCTCCTCATAGCTAGATTCGATCCATCAGACACACCATCTCAATGAACCCTACCCAAATTTATTCTTGGGATTAATTCTACACATCGCCCCACCTCTCACCTAGAGGTATAGCTACAGGTACTCCCTCTACCCTTTTGGCTCAAAATTACCCCCTCCTGGAGGTCTCCACTTGAGTGGACTCTTCCACTCAGTCTCCTCTCTACTTATCCAATTGTGGGTGCTCCACAAACTTCTGAGACTACTTCTAAGGTTGCATGTTGAAAGATAATTTCTCCCTCTCAACCACCAAGTCATTAACCATTGCTTTTCTCATAAAAACCTTGCATGCATCCTCAACATCGAGTGCATACAGGTTATTGACTCTTGAACCAATCTACTTCATCTATCCCATGGCTATGTGTTTAAGGAACACCTTTCCTTTTCTAAACATCACATCATAACCACAGTTTTCCGATATCGCTATGGAGACAAGATTCTTCCTTAGGCCTGGAACATACAAAAAATCTGCTAGTTTGAGATGAGAGCCATTCTCCCTCTGAAAGGTAACCATACCTATGATGGTAGTGCTATACCTCTCTTCATCTCCAAACTCTATACTCTGCTGGAGGTCCTTGTCCTCCAATTCACTGAAGAGATCTCTATTCCTCGTCATATGGAATGAGGCACTGCTATATAAATACCACATGCATCCCATTACAGTGTTGGCCATGCATGCAATGAGAGTAAAATCAAGCTCAAACTATGAATCCAATACTTCACCTGCTGCAACTGCAGGCTCCTTCTTGCTTGCCTTCTTCTGTGGACAATTTTTAGCACAGTTCCCATGCTCGTGATAGTGAAAACATATGATCCTTGACAAGTATTTCTTGTCTGCTTTGGCTTGGGATTTATTTCCCTTGGCCCTCTTTGCCTTACTAGAAAAGGCACAATATTCCTCTTCATTAGTGTTGGATGAGGATCCATCCCTGGTATTCCACCTGAATTCTTCTTGTACCAAATCTGACCAAAGTCACTCCCAATATGGTAACTTCTCCCTCCCATTCACCGAGTCCTGGTAATTATGCTAGCTCTTGGGAAGGCCTAAAAGTTATAGGCTCACAAAGTCATCATCTACTACGGTCACACCAAAAATTCCAAGCTCATGTTGACATTGAGTGAACTTCACTAAGTATTTTGGTACCGCCTCACCCTCCTCCTTCTTGATTTTACTGAGCTTGTCCTTCAGCGCCAACTTCCTTTGGTTTCTATTGTTCTGAAATAGATCTGTCAAGGCCTTCCACATAGCTTATGGAGTTGCCTTGCCATGGAGAATCGAGACAATGTGATCTCGAACTCCTTCTAATAAGATCCTCCTCGCCCTTTCTACCTTCTTTTTCCAAGCATCAAGAAGAGCGACATCTGCTACTGTGGGCTTGGGAATGTCATTATCAATTAATTATTTCAACCTTTTGTCCTCCAGAACCACCTCCATTTTTTCTTTCCATGAAATATAATTAGAAATTCCCTCAAGTGCATATTCCAATATTAATCCATCGAAATCCATATTGATCCGCTTATCACCTCAAAGAAAGTATTTGCAAGTTTGAATACTGCTCAACACAAACTCAATTTCTTCTCCGCTATTGTGATTCCTGGAACTCTAATACCATGTAGAAATTATACAAACAATATGTATTCAAATGGATTCAATATAATCTTGTAATATAATAAAACAAGATACAAAATCCTTATACAAGATTTGTGGAAAATAAACATGATCGCATAATCACACCAAGTAAGAGAAAGAAGAAAATCAATCGCACAACACATATATTTTTCCTGGGGAAAGCTTGTTTCTCAAAACCACTCTATCTCTATTGTATAATGAACCAAGGAATCATGAAAAACTAAAATTCACTCTTCTCACAAGATTCTGTTGCACTCTACCAACTATCTCACACTGATCCAAGAAAAATAAACCAACACTTAGCCAATTTCCTGCCTCTGCTCAGCCTGCCTTTCTTGTGCAATTATAATAGAATTAAATCCCTATTAAGCTATGAAATTCAACCTTCCAAAACTGCACAATACTTTCTTGGGAAATCCTATGGTTGTATAACTGCATCTGGGTAGTTTGCTAAAAATACAACTAATATATAACATCCCTTTAACCCCTGTCTCAACTGGGTCTTCATTAGAACTGACATGCATGCAACTATTAATTGTAAATCATCAATCACTTGACATATCATTTTCTGTGAATTAAATCTAATTTAATTCACTTGACCTCTCACTTGTTCAACAATCAGTTACAACTAATTAGACTAACTTTAACTCACTTAATTGAGTTAACTGATTTCTCATGCATTAAACTAATACACTAATTGAAACTTGGACTCTAAAAAAAATAGAATCACTCTACATGCCTCACCAACCACCCTCAACTCGAATTTCATGAGCTAATTGATTCTATCACACTCAGTTAAATTTTACAAGTGATTATGAGATAATATTACAATTTATTGTCCAATTTATTTAAGGGATAAATAAATTTGACACACATTTCTTCTAATTTAATTAAGAAATAATTAAATCAAAAGCCTCCATGGTGGCCATTTATGAATGTTGTTTCTGGATGCCAATTTCACTGTTCCTTGTTGCCAATTTCAACACCTTGCCTGTGGTATTATTTTAACTCTATTAACTTTTATTACATGAAATTTTAAGTCGGTTTCTAAATACCCATCCCCCTTAGGGTAACACTGTCCTCAGTGTTAAACCACACCTATACCGAACAAAACCATTGAAAAGCGAAAACATGTTTCCTATGGAGCTTTATAACCCAGCTCATTGCAGTATTTACAATGACATCCTGCTCAAACCAAAACCATCATGAAAAACATGACAACATGTCAACCATACCGCTTATTGGATCTTTATAACTTAGCTCATTTTAGTATTTACAATAACAACCAAATATACTTACGCAGATTTTCTTCAATCAAAAAATAACCTTACTGTCTATGGAGATTTATAAATCCAACTCGATACAATATTTACAATATTATACAAATATACATATGCAAATTTACTCAACCAAAAAATAAAAGGATATGATTCTTGCATCTGCAATAAGGGAGTCCAGAGGCTCACACCTCCATCCTGAAAGTAATATCAGGATTCACCTCCTTCCGAGGAAGTCCAAAATCCACAGCCAAGATCAAATATGCATCTAATGTCCACTGCTACAATCCTATGTTGTATGTTCCCTGAGTGGATAGATACTGACTCATTTTTTAAGGGCACACTCCCAATGTGCATTTGATTTCATTTGGAAATGCTAATTGTTAGAAAATTATAAATTACAGAGAAATTGAATACATAAAATATGTGGAAACACAAACACAAAAAACATATAAAAACAAGAGAGACATAAATATACGTGGTTCACCCAATTTGGGCTATGTCCACCCCAAAAAACCAGTCCTTACTTTATATTATCCAGCAAGATGAAAAGACACAACCTACAACAGATCCATTGTAATATCATATGTTCTCTCTCACAATCCCCCTTTCTGTTTCTCGCTCCTAATACACATACAATGCCCAACCGCAATATAATACCCTCATAAAACAGAGGGGTTGCCTTCTATGGAAAAAAACCCTAAATTAAACATAACTTCTATGTTCAGATCATTTGCCTAATGAACGGCCCAGATTGACTAGAAATTACAATATTTTACAAGGAAATTTCACATTTTTTTTTAGCTTCGAGGGTGTTTCCCCTTAAACCCCCCGCCAAGGGGGGGCTCCATAGACTCACAGTCGCCCCCCCCCGGACCTCCCAGGCAGCGTTCAAACGACGGGCGGCATTGTCACCCCTCTAAGAACAGGGGTCCAATGCTATGATACATCTAAAGAAAGAAGATAATTAGGCTCCACACCCAACACTAATGACCAAAAAAAATCCATTCCCCGACATTCCCTTCTTTGCTACATAGTCCCTCAAGAAATCTGGTAACCCCATTCGGTGCAATCACTTACATTCCAAGGTCCCTGACATCCACTTTCCCAGGTGATCCATCCCTTGGAAAGGCTGCCTCACATCGTAAGGTCAAAAAACCAAGGCATATACCTGCCTCAAACCCATCATACCGTTCATAGCATGCTCATGGAAATAAATGGACACTATTAGGCACCAGTGCCCCACAATGGCCCTGCTCCTGAATGTTTTACCAACATACTATTGTTTGTTCCAAATCCTTTTTGCTACTATTTCTAATCCTTGCCGTCAGTTTCAACCACCCCAACTAGGTGTTTCCCTATTTCCTATACCAAGCACATAATTTCCATTAGACCCGAAAGGATTTGAAATATATTCAAATCATACCTCATTGGTGGCCCATCAATAAGGTACGCTTGAATTTTTTTAACTTTCTGTCACAACAAGTCAAACTAGCTCTTTGATCAAATCATCATGTATAAAAATATCACATTCGGTTAGCTCAACCTGTAACCATCATAAATCAGAATCATAGAAAACATGCATAATTAAAATTGAAATAAAATATTGATACTTATCTTTCAAACGATTCTTTAATTTTTCCTTTGTTCTTTATCCTTTTCGTACACACATTGAATCATTTTCCAAACCTAGCAAGCACCTAGTGCCTTCTCTTTAACCAACAAGGGAATTCAGAGACCGAATCGCCTCCTCCCTCAATATTAGCAACAAGGGTATCCTGAGACTAAACTGCCTCAACCCCCAATATAAAAAGCAAGGGCATCCAAAGACTAAACTGCCTCAACCCTCTATTGAAACAATAAGGGAATCTAGATACTAAATCGCCTTAACCCTCAATAGTAAAAACAAGGAGCAGAAAATAATGCACATGTCTATTCCATCACACTGTACAACACATACACATATAAAATGTACTGAAACACATACACGTATTCTCGGTGTACAACAAAACACATACACCTACACCTGATGCACAACATGACACATACACCTACACCTGGTGTAAAACACCACACATACACCTACACCCGGCGTACAAAACAATATACATACGCACATACCATGCAATACCACAAATACACATGTCGTGATACAACGACTGCATAATACCCATAACATCATACAAAATGGACACACACAACATGTACAACGTGTACACAATACAACATGTACAATACCACCTGTGCACAATTCCACTTGCAAAATGTGTACACAACACCACACGTACACAAGACCACCTACACAATGTGTGCACAACACCATATGTACACCGCACCACCTGCACAACGTGTACACAACACCAATTGTATGACTTGTACATAACACTACATGTACACAACACCATTTTCACAACATGCACACAACAACACATGCATGCAATGCCACATGTACCACATGTACATAGCACCACATGCACACAAAACCACATGTAAAATCATGCACATCACACCACATGCAAACAACACTAAATGTACAACCTATACACTGCACCAAATGTACATAAAACCCCATTTACAACATGTAAAATGCACCAAATGTACATAGCACCACATTCACAACATGTACATAGCCCCATATGTACACTAAACTACGTATACGACATGTAAACAACATTATATCATAACATCACATATAAAACACATACACAACACCATATGTACATAGTGATGCATATACAACATGTACACAACACCATATGTACACAGTACCATATATGAAACATGCATGCAACACTATATGTACATAATATTGCATATGCAACATGCACATAACACTATATATGCAACATGCATGCAACACCATAGATACATCATGTACAATAGATACACAAGAGTAGTATTGCACATCCAAAGAACACACTGTCTCTACTAGGGAACCTTACTTCTAGTTTCTCTTCCATGCTTTTCCAACATGCCATAGATCACATTAATTTCATTCCACTAATGTATTTCTTAGAATTACCTGTTATATTATAAACATAGACATCGTGTAATCACATAATATCAACTCATATCCACATGATACTGACATCATGGATCTGTTAGGGCTACTCTTCCCAATTGAATCATTATAAACCAATAAACTCTTCATGCAGTTCACCTGCATAATTAGTCATTCCTCCACAATAATGTGTGGAAATACTGAGAGAGGGGGGGGGGGGTGAATCAATATTCCTTTTCAATTTTTATTTTTATCAGTTATATGACTTATAATTAGAACACAAAATTAACAATGATAGAATACTAATTTTATTAATCAGTGATGAGGACTCCAATCCTCAAGTAAAATAATAATTAGGGCTCCAAGTCTAGATGAAGAGACCAATCTCCAATCCACCACTCCAACCTGTACTTTTCCAAGCACCAACTTTGACTTCACGAGGCTCCAACCTTGTCACTTTGAGCCTCCAACCCTATCTTCCAAGGCTCCAACCTTGTCACTTTTAGGCTCCAACCTCTAGGGATCCAACCCTATCTTTGGTACATGAACTAACCTGGTCTTCTTGAGGACTCATATCCTCTAAGGCTCCAACCCACAACTTAAATTCATCAATATAAGTTTAATGAATATTCAAGGCTCCCAATATCTTTTGAAATAAGCCCTGAAAATATCTTCACCTTTAGCACTGTCCTCAAATGATCTTCAAGGCACTTAGCTCATCAATGACAAATTTGTCTTCACATGAAGGTGTCTCCATAGCTCTTCATGGCACCCGAACAAAATCTTCAAGGCCACCTCATGATGGCTGCAATGCATCATGGTCTCCAAGACTTTAAGAGATATTCAAAAATTCTTGGTGATGCCTCAAGGTACCTTTAATCAGTTGTCCCAAGAACTGTCTTCAATATTTTTCTCTAATTTCTGCACCAAAAAAATATTTAAGTACTTCAAGATCAACTTTTACACTCCTTCAACAAGATGTCTTCAAGTGAATAGGGGTCTATCCAAAAACTGCTCCAATTCTTATATGCTTCAAGTCTTCAAGGTTCTCTTAGGGTCTCCAATTGGTTGATCAAGAAGGTATGCAAGTGCACTTAAAAAAAACCCCTTAAACCTACCTCAGATTGTCTTTAACAAGCTTTAGTTTAATCTTTAATCGGGCCTCCAAAATATCAGTCTTCACTAGGTCTTCAAATGTCTCTAAGATTTGCTTTGAAAAATAATTCAAATAGCCACTACAAATTCCCTTCCAATCTACTTTAATATATGGTTCAAAGTTTTTTCAAGATGTCTTTTAAATGAGCCTTCAATTCTATTCTTAACATATCTACAAAGAAGGGATACTTCAAATTGGCATGCCATCATAAGTTTTGCAGGTTCCCATAAGTCCTTCCTCCACAGGTCAAGATTACTATTTGAATGTTTTAATTATTATGATCCTTCCACAAATTTGAAGTGACTGTAAGTGTGACTGCCCCTTCTCAAGTCTGAATTCTATACTCCTTCAATATTAAGGATTAGGTCCACCAACATAGGTCACCAATTCAACAATCTGATATATCAAGGATTCGAGCTTCTGCACCTTTCCAACTATTACAGCCCACGGTTCTGAGTATCCACAAGATAAATGATTTTTCTATTACTTTAAGCCTTCGAAACTCTGAAATTATGTGGTGTAACCAAGTTGCTATAAGACACTATTCAAAATTCAATTATGAGTTGTAGTGAGTTGAAAACAAATCCCTGTACTGATCCTTTTCCATGGTGATTATCCCTCAAATTATGGTCCTCACAGTAGATCCGAGTTTAAGTGTATCACATCAAAATTATAGGTCCTAGACCAAGCTTTATTAGGACAACATGTAGTTGGTTATGTTCACAAATCTAAGCTACAATGTTTTACTCCACAGGTAGCTTTAGTCTAGTTAGAGATATACCAAAAAATCACCACAGGACCAAGTTGTCCATAAAGATGAGGTATACCCAATCAAAAAGGCCCAAACTGAAATATTACTTGTCCTCCATTACCTCCTTGTTGTCTTGTGTTTTTATCTCTGAAATGACCACTGATTATGTGTTTTTCACTGAAATTGAATGGTCAAAATGAAGTTCTTTGACTTGTATTTATATTGATTTTTCATTTCACGAAGATACACGTCTCTTAGATGACATGTTAAGCCTACACAAGTCAGCTTAGGTCAGCTAGCATAATTTATATAATATTTCATCATAAATAATCATTTTCTCTCAAACTAGAAGGAGTTAGAGGGTGAGTGATAGATTGTTAGAAAGGGGAAATTTTCATCTATAAGATGGTGTTAATTTCATCCTTCAATGAGGTCATTTTCTTATCAGTAAAATTATTTTTGTGAACTATCATCATCATTTTATTTATGTCAGCCTTTAGGATCTTATGTATTGGAAAATACTAGGGATACTTCTTCTTAGACTTATGCCTTTAATCTTATTATGATTAGGGCATCTTTAGCAAGGCATTTTAGGCTTCATGAATTTATGCATTTATTTCATTTTACCATGCTAGGGAAAAAGAGTTTTTCATTGCATGTGCATACATGTGCCTAGGAGGGCTTCATAGTAAGGCTTATTCATTCATTATAGATCATGCATAATTATATCATTCAAGATAAATCATGAGAATCTAGGGCTTCATTCAGTCATCAATAGATCATGCATCATGTTCACTCTTACATTTTGCATGAGGTTATGGAAACATCTCAAAGGATAGGAATTGTATCACAAGAATATTTTCCATCACAAATAATGATATATTGACATCAATGAAAACCTCGACCAATAGTCTCCCTCTTTTTCATTGATGGAAATATTATTTCCCTTCCCAAAATTTCTCCCCCTTTGACATCAATGGAAAATGGGGAACCAAAGTACTCCCCTTATCAAGATGGTTCTTGACATGTTTCTCCATCGTATTTTCTTCATTAATGATAGTTCTCCATGACAGATATGTTGCTACCCCTATCATGGTGTTATTCTTTAATCAACTTTTGCCCCCCAAGATTTGGCATGCCTTCATGGAAATGGATGAGGTAGATGATAAATGAGCCCCCCCTTTCTACAGATACTCGTTTAGGTCTTAAAGAAAATAAAAATTTCTACCTTGTGATCAAGTGGAAGACATCATCACAATATCATGATTTTCTTCAATGGAGTTACTCTTGAGATATGATCTATTAATATTGTCCATGTGTGACTCATCAAATGTTTCATAGGACTCTTCTCGAATATATTTTGTAAGAATAGTCAAGAATCACAAGCTCCTCCTAACAGTATGCATGGTATTCTTTTTGGAAAAGTCTCATAAAAACTTGGAATAACATATCTGCCAAAGATGTCTTCATTAAATCAACAAGATGTGTTGTTGGCTTGAGTGTTCAAGAGACTTTCTGATCCAATTTTCTTCCTTCTCCATACTTGTGTAACTTTCTTTTATGGTTTGGTAGTCATGGTTTTAGCTTGTTTAGGGACCCAAGTCAAGTTACAATCATGAGCCATATGTTCAATGTTATGGAAATTGAAACATTCCATATTGTTCATGAATGAGGAATCATGACTTCTTCTTGCATAGTTGCTTCTATATAGCTGATGGGGATCGTTATATTTGTCCTTATTATATGCCCTACAATATTTTTCCATGTGCCCAAAATTTGTACAAGAATAGTAATAGCCAAAATATATTCTTTGGTACTTAGGATATGGAGATTGTCTTGATGTACTTCTAAATTCATTCTCCCTTGGGATCCTTTGATGATATCCATTGCCTCTTGCATCCTTGAAACCATCTACGAAGTATTTCCTTGATGTAATTCTAAGGTCATTTTTCCTTAAAATACTTTGGTCAAATTTATTTCTTCTTTCATTCTTGACACCATTTGAAAATATTCTTGGAGTAGGGTTTTCCAATATCATCTTGTCTCTTCTCCTTGTCTTTGCTTGAAATGGGGGCATCAAAATTTCTTATAGGCTTCTCCACATCCTTGTTGTTCAAATCATTAGGATTTTCATCATTCTTGTTTGAGAGTTCACATGCATAGCCAAGACCTAATTTATCAAGGAGAGATATTTGATGACTTTGGATGTCATATAGGGTTTGAGAGCCCTTAAGACTCTTGTTTAGATTGTCAAATCTTTCTTTATGAGATCAATTTATTCTTTCATCATCTTGCATTCTTAATCCTTATTTTCTATATGGTTCTCCATTTCTTCCTTCATTCTCGTTGCTTCACATGATTAGCCCTTAAGTGAGGTGGTATTTGATTTTAATTTGAAGGCATATTCTTCTCTTTCTTCAGGTTTTCATATCATGCCATTTATTTCCTTTTCTACTTCATCAACTTGTCCTTCCAGGAGGGTAAAAACTTCCATCACCTTTTCAGCTCCTTCTACTTGTTTCTTTGCTTCTTCTAGTTGAGATTTAAGGGAGGAGATCTCTTTCTTGTATTGACCAATTTTTCCTTCAAGTTTGTTCAAGTCCTCGTATCTTTTTTCAAAATGGCTTGACAAAGTTTCTTCCCTTTTCTTTGCTTTATCCAATTTATTTGTCATGGATATGACTTCTTCATGATGCATTTTATTGTTTTGATGAAATTCCTCCTTTAGCTTGGTGAGCTCCTCACATCTTTCTTGTACCTGAAGCTTGAATAGGTTAAATTCCTTCTTTTTCTTGTCAAGATCATGGTCACCATATTGTGCTTGCTTCTTGAGCTCATCATTTTCATTTTTCAAACTAATAGTTTCTTCTAGGGAAGCTATAAGTTTTTCCATGATATGTTCTTCATTTTCTTCATCTTATTTGTCTTCCTTGGCCTTGATATATCACTTTTGTTTTTAGCTTCCTTAATGGGTTCTAGATTTTATTTTTTCTTTCCATCATATTCGTGAATAGATTTCATGGTCAATGCTTCTTTTGAGAAAAGATCTTGAATTTTGTCCCACATACCTTTTGTCGATGAACATTTCTCCACTTTGGCCTTGATAGGATCTAGTAGCCCACACAAAATTGCTTTCATCGCTCTAGAATTATATTCCTTTGGTTATTCTTCCATCGTGCTTTCAGTAATCACTAATTCACAGACTTTAAAGCCTTGAGCCATTAAGAAATTATTCATTCTTTCCTTCCATATATAAAATTTTCCATGGAACAATGGATCTTTCCCAATTTGATTATCTTATGCTTTCATGGTTGAATAAGAGACATTTTGAAGGATTGGAGGATTTCTTCCTTAGATTTTCCATTTGTGTTATAAATATATACCTTCAAGATGTTAGGCTTATGAGTGAAGGTATTGGCTCTGATTCCAATTTTTGGAAATATTGAGAAGGGAGGGGGGGGGTGAATCAATATTCCTTTTCACTTGTTATTTTTACCAATTAGATCACTTATAATCATAACACAAAATGACCAATAATAACATAATAATTTTATTAATCAGTGACGAGGACCCCAATCCTCTTTACAATGAATAAATTACAATAATAATTAGGGCTCCAAATCTATATGAAGAAATCAATCTTCAATACACCAGGCTCCAACCTGTACTTTTCCAAGCACCAACTTGGACTTCATGAGGCTCCAAACCTACGGCTCAAACCCTATCTTCCAATGCTACAACGTTGTCACTTTGAGCCTCCAAACTCTAGGGATCCAACACTATCTTCCAAGGCTCCAACCTTTAGGAATCCAACCATATCTCTAGTACAGACACCAACTTGGTCTTCTTGAGGACTCTTATCCTCTAGGGCTCCAACCCACAACTTCAATTCATCAATATAATTTTAATGAATATTCAAGGCTCCCAATATATTATGCAATAATTCCTAAAAACATCTTCACCTTAAGCACTACCCTCAAATGATATCCAAGGGAATTATCTCATCAATGAAAATTGTGTCTTCACATGAAGGTGTCTCCATAACTCTTCATGGCACCCAAAAAAATAATTCAAGGTCACCTCATGATGGCTTCAATGCATAATGATCTCCAAATGTGTCTCCAAGAGTTAAGGAGGTCTTCAATAATGCTTGGTGATGCCTCAAGGTGTCTTCAATCAGTTGTCCCAAGAAATGTATTCAACAGGTTGCCACAAATTCTGCACCAAACAAATCTTCAAGTAATTCCAAAGGAAATATCAACCTGAGCCTTCTCCAAGATTTCATGGAAGTCTCTTTGTCATGAAATTCCTTGTATCATACTTCCATAAATAAATAATTGTCAGTGTATAAATAAATATAACAATATACTAGTTATCTTACCTTCTTGTGTCAAGCACGCTGCCTTGTAACTCAACACATAGTTTAGCCACATTTTTCAAATATCAAGATATCCTATCTATTAATTTGAAATCAACCTTTACCAAGTTTAACAACCATTTCAAAATCAACAATCAACTCACATTCATCAATCGTAATACATAATGATACAATTATCACCTACTTACACTCAAGAACATATCAATTGTTCTAAGCACATATGTGATAGTGCAACCGTCTCAAAACAATGTCATTCCTTCATGCAATCTTATAGATACAAACTCATATCGTGAAAATAATCAAACATTCAAGGAACATATAGATGACATTATATACACAAAACACTCAAACACCAAATAGATGACATAATCAAACATTCAAGCACCAATTACATGACATAAGAAAACTCATACCAAATAGGTGACATAATCAAAGACTCAAACACCAAATAGATGACATAATCAAACCTATACCTCAATGTATCTCAGGGGAGAATATATTGTCTGCACAATCAATCTATATCAGCACGATATAACTTCACAACATATCAACTCAAACATGAATAAGATCATGATATCCATAACAGTAACTAGCTAACATGTTTACATCATAAACTCATAAATAATTATCATTCATGCATAACAATCACACATGCATAGTCAGTCTAGATTATTATGACACAATATCATAAACATACCGACTCATACCTAAATGGCATAATCCTAACCATCTCCATGGTCCAATCCAAATTACCATGATACATATAACATCAATATCCTAAGTACAATGATCATAACCATCGTTCATACGACCAAAATGCATATAACAACAAGTTACAATCATTCATGACTAACTGACATAGGTACATATAACACACAAATAGCATCATAATGATGTATCCTTCATACCATAACCTCGTGCATGAGAACCTTAACCATGAAAATGCATGCATAATAGCATGCATTCATCCCATCTGGTCCAAGTGTTGAACCATGCTCTAATACCACCTTGTAATGCCTCCTCCCACATTTACCCACTTTCACCAGCTTTCCTAAGGTAAACATGAGTTGAGGGTCACTATGATAAGACTCAACCTCCTATATGACGTTAAGGAAATGGAGCCAACAAATTAAGACCTTACTAACCTCCCATAGGTGCTACAAGACCCCTAGGAGCTAATCCACCACTCCAGGAGCCCAACCCATGAGTTAACCTAGCCTTTTAATGAATTTAACCCTTAGTCACTCCCATGAAAAGGAATGTATGTAGCTAGAAACCTATATTCACTCCCATAATTCCTGCAAGGGAGAGACTACAATATTTTTCAGCTAGTTATGTGCCAGCGACTATGATATTTAAGCCACTTTTTCAGGGATAGTCTCCAAACCAATGCTCAGAACTTGATGAGACTTTCCAAGACAATAAACGACACTAAGGAAAAGCCTCCAACACCAAAACTTGATCAATTAATTGGCCTAAATAAGCCTAACCATGACATACATTACGTCAAACGTGTGATGAACATGAAATATACAAGTCATAAATGCAAGTCTGATAATAATGGAATGCAAACTTATTTGACGTTTAACAAGAAGGATCACTGCCTTCTCACATTAGTTGTCATAACACCAATTAGGTATTTCATTCAATATTCATTCAGTTACAAGTAAAAACATGAAAATATCCATGACTAATTTCTACCATAAAACCATGCTTATAACCAGAATATAACCAGATAAATACAATAAGAGAACAACCATTAAATCCACATAATAACCAATTCATTTCCTGACCAAAAGAAACCGAAACTTATATCTTATTAAACATAGGAAAAAGTAATCAAGTTTGAGACTCCCACTTTCCACCCAACCATAGATTTGTTGAACCAACTATTTCTTTCAGCGAATCGCCCTTGTGTATATTCCAAGCATGAATATGGAATCTCATGGGGGAAGCCAATCCAAGAAAAACCAAGGGAATTCAGAGGTTAAACCACCTCCAACCTCTCCATACCATGATCTCACCTAAATCGGTGCCGAGATCACAAAGCCAAACCGAGCATGGATTCCTCATAATTTCTTCATCAATACCTTAAAATATTTTCCTATCTCCACCCTTAGGATTTACCGTGTATTCCGCCATTACCAGTAAATGTATTTGTAGGTTTGGAAAATTTATTGAGACAACCTCACCCAGATCCAAAATATTTTGGCAATCCAAATATCACATCCAGAACAATCCCATCACACCATGGATACCTGGAAATGGAAAGGCTAGGCTAAAAGCCACTATCAAGCCCAGAAAAAACCATGCCAATGACAACAAGAGAACCAAATTCCAACATGCACATACCATGCATGTCAAAACGAGCTAGGAAATCATACATGCAACTTGTTACCTACAAGTATTTCTGTTGAAGCTACTTAATCATTTCCTTCTTTACTTTTCCTTTCCTTTCCTTACCTTTGCTTACTTTATTTATTTCTCCTCTCTAAGACTAATTCCAAAACTAAACTGACAAAAGGTTGTGAAATGATCCTCATAATCCTTTTTATCTTTTGATTCCTCTATTTTCTTCATTTTCCTTTATTTTCCTTCATTTTCCTCCTCACATGCAACATGTGACCTTTCACCTCCCTTTTCTCCTAATTTCATTTATTTTCATAAATAATATGCCAAAAATACCTTTTTGTCTTTCCAAGTCCTTAGCCATTTCCTTTTCGAATTTCCCCTAGCCATAAACAAAACAAGTGATGCCCACTAGGATATTTTTCTCAACATTCAACTTGAAATAAGTGCTCCTTGGTTGTGGTATTATTTTACCTTTATTAACTTTTATTACATGAAATTTTAACTCAAGGCTCTTACAGGCAATAGATTTAGTGCCATAAATATTATTATTACTTGATGACATATAAGGGTTCACCTTACAAAGGCACTGTAAATTAAAATATCATGGTTGAACATTCATATGTTATGATAGAAAATTCTAGCTTAAGTAATCATAGGGACATGTCACTATCTATTGCCAACATTATTGACAATCACATGATGTCCTCAGCCTATGTTTCCTATATAGAAGTAGAACTAACCTCACATTAATTTCTGTGATGAAGATGGGTATTTTGAATAACCTCCTCTTATATGTGGAAGTGGTCACCCTACAATTCTATGCTATATCATGAAGATATGTGATAAAAATCCTAGATTTCAAATTTGGGATCCCATGCAAAATGTTGGATACTTAAGGAATACTTGTAAAATTGATGTATCAATTTCAAATTTAGTGTATTGAAAAGTGTGGAACAATACAGTCAATCAAATAAATTAAGCATAAACAATTTTAATATTTCAAATTATATAGAAAGGAAAGATATCAATGCCAGTGTATATGCATGAATGATAGAAATATCATATACTCATGAACCTAAACACCTTTCAGGAGAAATATCATAACACACCAAACCCCCTAGTTCCATATTAGATTTTTGGGGTGTAATTATACCTAACATTAAAGGTAGATTATAAAGATGGGGTTATCTAAAAATCATCTTTACTCTATCACCTCAAATCACAATTTTGATAAGATTATCGTCTTCTCTTATTCAAGAGCAATCCAACTATATAAGTTTTGCATCATTTTGAGCTATGGGGACAAGGTTATGCTCCTTTAAATTTTTTCCTCTTAAATACCACATCGTCATCCATACTCCCACGTGGCTTCCATTAACACATTTCAGTATGCTCTGCTCCATATTTCTAGGTCCACATGAGATATCAAACCTTATGCTATTAATGAATTCCAAAATTCACAGAATTAAAAACTCTTGGTGTTTCAATAGGAGATATGGCCAATATGGCTCTTCATTGGTATAGTTAGTATGGAAAATAGGACAACACACTGGCATCCCAAACCATTGATATGTCAATATCCATTATGAAACAGTATGGGAAAACACTAATATATCGGTATAATACTAGACCTTCAATATGAGATACCTAGACCTCAAAAAAATATTCATAACAAGAAACCCCCATAAAAATCTAAGGGGTTGATAACCTAGTCTCTTACTCAACTTGCCATATCATCACTCTATCAACCAATTATAACATACCATGTGGCATTGACTAACGGTACTGACACATGACCACTAAACACATGGAGCATGCTAATGTGTCCACTACCACATGTAAATTTTTACATGTGCCATGTTTCACTCATTTCCATACAATTGGCATGTCTAAAAACACTATATTTGAGTGACACATGTTGTCCATGCGATATTTCAATTTCATCACTTGTGACATCATACAAAAACCATCCATCAATTAACATGCCCGGTCAACATTTCAATTTTCGTCATGTGATGACCCATCTACCACAACTTCTCCATATTAGGGAATCCCCAAAAGAGTGTTTCCATAATTCCTTTGAGGCCCAGTATCCCGTAAGCCCCCCTTGTGAATGGATTTGGGTCATAGCTGCCATATCGGTAATATGAAAAAGGGTTAGGGATTGGGTATCCAAACGCCAAATTTATTTTTGATTGAAACACCAAAATGAAAATACAACTTTCCTCTCTCCAAATCCAATGACCTCACAACTGATTTGCAATCCAAACTAGTATAAATAATGACTATTTCAAAACTTCAACTAGACATTGCTTCTCCATTCTATCTAATAACATACCATGAAAAATCGCCATGAGTAGGAATAGAAGCCCGCAAGTCTTAAAATTAATATATCATTTCCTCCCTCTCCATAACATGAAACACATAACATAGAAGTACATTAAATAATGATTATGGGGCATATGAGTCATATACAACTATTTAAGCTAGGTGTACTATTTCACATCATAAATAGACATAATAAAAACCATATTACTCATTAATTAGACAATAAATTAAACAAAATGCATCTTGACATTGATAATTTATCTCTCATTAACATAATTTACATTATAGATATGAATTTAAAAATGGAACTTAGTAAATCAATATCCCATGTAGTCTATACTTGCTGAAGGGTGATCCACATTCCACCCCACCATATTCTCAGTTGCATTACAATATTTCTTGCATCTATCCACCCTCGAGCTAGAATAAGATGCCATGAGGGATGTTATCACACAAAAATATAGGTGGAGTTCCAAAGGTAGTCTCCTTCATCAAGCTAAGTCATCCGTTTCCTTTAATATCACACCAAGGCCAATTTTTTTGCCGAGGTATTATGGGTTATTTCTTATTTACTCTACACAAAATTACCCCTGGGGAAATATCTCTAAGGATACCATTGATGTAAGGATGAAGTCCACTCACCTTCATCCCAATTAAAGCTCATTTTGGATTCTTTTAGTGAGTAGAGCCAAGTATTGATCTCATTCCCAATGTGGTCATAATGGAACTTATACAACACAAGGAAATCCCTTCAATCAACCAATAGTTGATCAATGCCTCCCCTAGGTGCTCAAGTGCATTAATTCTAATATTTCACTCAAAATATGGCCATTCTAGGCCCACATAGCATAAAAGGATCACTTCACTTATTCATGAGTCTCTCAGTGCCTCCTTTCAGTGCCTTCATGCACAACAAATACATTCCTCAATAATTCATTTAATCCTCTAGCTTAGGCTAGGAATCTACCCCCTAACCTTTCTCACTAAAATTTGTTGAACCTAATCATGCACGGGCTTCCCTTCATGGAGAATTTTAAGGATGTAAATTTATCTTAAATTTTAGAAACCTTGGTGAATATTACTAGTCCCTACTATGCAAATTATAATTTAAGATAAGATTAAGTTTAGGAACTAAATTTTATCCTACCTGTGAATATTAGTTCTTAAATTTTTCCCTATATCCCTTCTCATTTACATGATATCCCTCCTATCATATCTAGTTTTCTTTGTTCCCCTACATTATTATCTCCTCCTCTTGCTCTCTTCTCTTCTCCTTTATGTGTTTTCCACTCTTCCTTGTCCTCGTGCACCCATGCCTCTACTAGCGCTTGTCCCTTCTTATTTTATTTTCTATCTCTTCTTGTCTTCCATCATCAACCTCCTTGGGTTTCTTCCCTTGATGGGATTACATGTTGAGTCTATCCATGCTTGGTTAAATCATAACCTCTAGTGAAGTCTTCTAGTTTTACATTGTCCATATCTTTTGAGTAGTCCTGGTACTATTTCCCACTTCTTTCATTGTTGTTGGAATTTATTGTTGTACCTTCCCATTAAATATTTTCTTGGTAAAGGTTGAAAATATTGATCCTTATAAAAATTTTCTAATCCAATAATCAATTCGAAACTATTAACCTCCAATTCCATTTTTTTTGCTTCCCTCGTATCATGGATTCACATGGTTTGTATCATAGAAAGGCTTCATTTCTTCATCAACTGATATTTAAATTACAATTACAATTATTCTGAATATTTTTCCCACTTACGTTTGCATGCCCATACATGGATCAATAAAATAATTAAGTACAATTAGAATATCAATGTTGTCAAGTGTTGGGGATGTTACAATCCCCTCCCCATTAAAGGATCATTTTCATGAGTGTTCACACCCTTTAACATGTCATTTTAAGTAGAATTGTACTATATCAAGTGTTTTTGGTTCATTATAGAAATTTATGGTTTGCTACCTTTCAATTATACCAACAGAATTTCCCCTTCATATCAACATCATTATTCGTGTTCCATGTCCTTTCCACTACTTCAGTAGTGGTATTTTCTTCATAGTTGGTCACCTTCAGACCTTTGGCACTCCTACAACCCTTCTTTTCCAAAGGAAATAAGCATAGTATTTCATTAAGTTTAATCACCAAATTTGATTTTATCCATCCAAAAAGTAAATTTTCTATCAACCATCCAAAGACCAAATATAAGTCTCATATGAATCCCAAGCCGCTTCCAGACATGTGTGAAAGAATGACAAAGAGATCCTAGAATACTATGTTTGATAAATATTGGCGTGCCCCAAAAACATAAAGAGAAGAATCCTTTAGTTAGAATGTAGATGTGCTCCTTCAAATATATAGAACTCGCCAAAAAAAATCCATACGAAAAATGAATTTCGAAGGTACATATCAAAATAGTGAGGAACTACTAATAGACAGATCAATTATTCCCATGGGTAGAGCTTGATAAGGTCAAGCATGCCTTCACTTTTTTCATTAATTTCCCACTGGCCCTCAACCAACACTAGTCCTATTTTTGAAAGAAGATTGACTTTTTGATTTCGATCCGTGTATACATGAGAGAAGGAGACACATAAGAAATTATTGAACCTATTAATGATGTTTTGATACAAAGAAAGGAGAGTATGAATTTTTATCCACTACTAGGACCCTCTAGCAGAGGTTATAACGGAGGTTTTAGTGTTATAAAATTGGCCAAAATTGTCAAAAAAACATTTGCTACAATGTCTGTTTTCGCTAACAAAGGTTTTGAGGGAGCCTCTAATGGAATTTCAGCACAACTAAAAAAAATTGGGAGGCCATAGGTTATTACAGATGTTTTTCTCATCGATGCGCTAATCAGGTGTCAATGCATCAGTGTGTTTTACAGTGAATGCACTAGTACTATAAACCTACCAGCACCGGGATGAAAAACAAATTTAGGATGCCTTAAGGCATTTAGCAACTTCCCAATTCGTGTCAGCCAGACAGTCACCCCGGGGTGATCGAAGGTCCATGCACTGGGCCATTAAGGTCTAAAACCGTACCGAGTGCACTGTAGGTGATACAACTCACTGGGTCGTTCTAATTGGTATTCGTATTTGTGTGGTACCCATAGGTCGTATCAACACACTGGTGCATAATATTGTACAAATGCATTGACGCACAGTATCACACAAATGCACCGATCGTTCTAATTGGTAGTGGTATTTGTGTGGTGCCCATAGTTAGTATAAATGCACTGGTGAGCAGTCTCGCATAAACGCACTGGTGTGCTGTATCGCACAAATGCACCGAGCGTTCTAATTGGTATTGGTATTTTTGCGGTGCCCATAGGTCATAGAAACACACTGGTGCGCATTAACATACAAACGCACTGGTGCACAGTAACTAACACGCACAGGTTTTCATTTTGTATTTTTAGAAACATTGACTTGTGATAGTGCAATTATTGTGATTTTTTAAAATTCATTATTCATCAAAATTCAACACATATCTTATACAAATATTCATATCAATTAAATTTTTATTAGTGCATTTGAATGTGATGCTTGGATTAATTTGTTATATCATATCATAATTATTGTGATTTTTTTAATTCATTATTCATCAAAAGTAGACACATATCTTATAACAGTATTCATATCAATTAAATTTTTATTAGTGAATTTGAATGTGATGTTTGGATTAATTTGTTATATCATATCATTAGATTTCACACTCTTCATTATAATGTTTAATCATCCATATATTTAATCAGTGGTGCTACATTTCACAGCGACAATGGAGAACACAATAGAATAAATTAAAAAGTATTTTATTATATATATATATATATATATATATATATATATATGAATAAGACACTCTTTGTCATACAAAATGGGACAGTTATTGGTATCCCTTTGTATTTCAATTGGGACACTATGTCCATTACATTAAAAAAATTGTTTGATTTCATAGACAAATATTTCAAAAAATACAATGCCTTGCTTTGATATCCAAACATAATGATTATCATTCTTCGCTTGAATTTTATTTTTATTTTTATTTTTATTTATTTATTTATTTATTATTTTATTATTTTATTTTATTTTATTTTATTTTTCAGTAGAAAAAACAACTAGTTTATATTAAGTACCAGTACAAAAATCTTAAGTATTCTTTTAGAAATAGGTATGACAACTGAAAACAAAAAGAAGCCTCTAGCTTTTCCTTTTTTAAACCTTTATAGTGTTATGATTCTTATAAAAAACTAAATCCTCCAGAAATTTCATTGTCCATATACAAACAATACAACAAAGTTCAAAAAGTGACCAGGCAGTGCATACATGACTGTGAATCTTATAACCTCGGAGCTTGAGGATCTTTACTCAAAGAACGAATAACTTGAAAAAAGGTCTTCAAGCTAAAACATTTGGCCGAAAGGTGGCCCAAAGAAAAATATAGTTCCAAAAAGTCATCCTTAACCTTTCCTCAGACTTCTTCGGTAACCTGCAGAAGACAGAAGAGTTAGAAAAAAATAACCGTACCCTTTGCTCCTTTTCTTGAAGCTTCAAACAACTCATAGTGCATTTCTCCATATCTCCCTATTAAGCCCTTTTTTGAAAAACAGTCGGCCTGTGTATTCTTTTCTTTGTATATGTGGGAAAAACTAATGGAGGTGAACTTCTTGTGCATGATCTCTATACGGCCCATCCAAGTTGTTAGGAGTTCTGGATTTAGAGACATACCCTTATTCAGATGGTCAATCAGAACTTGTGAATCCCCATAAATAGACAATATATCAATGCAAAGGTGGTGTGCAAACCATATCAGTCCCCAAAGTGCCAAAGCTTTGGCCCTCATGTTATTTCCTATCCATACCAGTGTATATTATGGTGGTGGTTAGGAGTGATCATCAGCCACGCACCACAACCACACCTATGGTTTTGTGCAACCCCATCAAAAAAACCCTACTGGGAATTTGATTTCATGTGGTCGACTTCTAACTGACAAATCTGTGGGAGGTTTTTCTATAACTTGAATGTTATCCCAAGAAAGAAGCACTTGATTGCTAACTCTCTCCAGTGAACTAGACTGATCTTTGAATATCCATCTATTTTTACAGCACCATAAGTTCCAGTGATATATAATGGGAAAATTCTTAAAATGCTTACCTTTCCCAACCCACCATAAGAAGCAACTCTCAGCATTATCATATGAAGGTAGCTCAAAATTAAATTTATTACAAATATTTTGGAGGACCCTCTTGGTAAAAGGACAATCTGTTATCTTCTGCTGCCTGCCAACAAAGTCTGCAAATGCCAGGACCATTAACCCCTCTGCTTTGTAAATTCTTCCATCTAAGGTTTTTGTCCTGCCATACCAGCCAATAGAACATGATTTGTTTTTTTTTAACCTTAGACTTCCATATTTCCTGAATCCAACTTGAGGTCTCTGCCTCCATCTTTTCTTTCATCATGGTAATATATAATTCACTTATGGCTATCTGGCCTTTGTTGGTTTTCCTCCTCCATATTATGCGATCTCCATTTCTGTTTCTATATAAACCCAGGCTTCTTAAAAAATCACAAAAACTGTTCCAGTCATTAACCAGTGCTTCTAGTATTCCAAGTTTTCTAGCCGAGTGGTAATACGAAATTTCCCCTTGCCATTCCACAATTTGACTATAAAGGAAGATACTTTTTTTTATGAAGGGAGGATAACAGTTCCAGCTGATATAGGTGATGTGGGAAAAACATCCCAGCCTAGATTGTCCTATTTGGATATGACCACCATCTCCAAGTTGCCACCAAATTTTTTCTTTTAGTTGTGGCCATATTTTCCTCAATCCTATCCATATCGGAGATCCATTCTGCTACTGTAGGTTATCTCCCTCAAAAATATCTTCCACTGAATTGTGTTTGTAGTACTTATAATCCATAATATCCTTCCAAAGGCCAGGATAATTGAGACTCGGCCAAAGGGACTTCATCATTAGAGCCCTTCCGAAAGTATCCAGTTCAATAAAGCCCCAACCCCCGAAATCCTTAGGCATCTCTATCTTATCCCACTTAGCCAAATGATAAGATCCTTTCCCTAAGCCTCCATTTAGATAAATTCCGCCATGAATCCTTGTATTCTATTGATGATCTTCCGAGGGATACTGAATAAATGTGCCCAATATATAGTATATTGTTGTAATACAGCCTGTGTGAGGACTAGGAGACCTCCCTTAGACAACCACTTGCTGGACCAAGTTTTAATTTTTCACTGGAATTTGTCTAAAATCCACAACCAATCTCTTTCTTGATATCTTGTAGCCTGCAAATAGAAGGCAAGGTAAGTGATCCCTTCCTCTAAATTAGACACTCGGAAGTGGAACATATTTTGAGTATACTCGATAAACTCCGTAGATCCTTCCCAATGGTAGAAGCAAGATTTCCCATTGTTCGCCTCCATTCCTGACACAATGCAGAAGTTCTTAAAGATCAATCTGAGGGCCCTCCAACTGCACATAATCAACATCCCAAAGATAAGGACATCGTCAACAAAAAAATCAGGTGATATGTCCTCCTTGCAAGAGATTCTTATACCTTTAAAGTCTCCTGTAGACACATCGCTCTTAATATTTAGACTAAAAGTATCCATCACTAGGATTAACAACAAAGGGGAGAGTGCACATCCCTGCCTCAGCCCTATACCTAGTCTAAAAAAATTTGACACAGTTCCTTTAATGATAACAGACATGGAAAAGGAAGTTATGCATCCCATAATCCAGTCAATCGAGTCACATGTCAACCTGATCTTATGGAGAATCAATTTCAGGAATCCCAAATAAACTCTGTCGTAGGATTTTCTTAGATCAACTTTAATTATCCCCGCTTTAAGTTTCTTCATTTTATAGAGTGCATGGTCTCTTGAGTAACTGCCACCGCATCATGAATGCTCCTAACCGGTAAGAAACTCGACTGTTCGGGAGTGATGAATCTGGCGAGGACCCATTTTAACCTTTCATCCAACAACTTAGAGACAATATTATAGAGGGTGTTACATAACGAAATTGGTCTAAAATCCTCAAAGCACCGAGGATCCTTCTTCTTGGGAATCAGAGCTAAATATGTAGAATTAATCCCTCCTTTGAACTTACCAAATACTTTAACCTCCTCTATCATTTCCTTTATATCCTTTAGAAAGATATCAGAGAAGTGGATAAAGAAATCCGAGGTCTAGCCATTTGGACCCAGACTCTTATTAGTGGGGAATGACTTTAGAACTCGTTCAATTTCTTCACTTGTAGTCGGCCTCTGCAAAAAGTCATTCTCTGCATCTCCAAACATCCTTGGAAAAGGATCCAGTGCCTTCAATTGTTCAGAAAACATCACTTCCTCCTTGCCCTTATATAGATTTTCAAAAAACTTAATTGCTTCCTCTTGTATTCCTTCAGTAGAATTAACAAAATCACCATTTACCTCCACCTACCGTATCGCATTTTCTTTTTTCCGTCCATTGGCATACAGATGGAAAAATTTGGTGTTGTTGTCACCTTCTTGTAGCCACGTAGCCCAGCTCTTAAGTCACCATGATTGTTCATGGATGAGTAGTATATTCCTCCTTTTTGCTTCTAGTTGTTTGAGATGGGTCCATCGTAGTGGGTTCGAAACCCCATATTCTATCTATTTGAGAATTAAGGTAGTCTCCCCCATAATGAGCTTAAGTTCCCGAAGAAGTTTATCTTTCTCTGACTTCTCCCACTTCTTTACCCAATCCTTCAGGCTTCGTAAATTGTTAGAAAATCTTTCCATCACTGAAAGACCCTCCTCCCATTGGAATTCTTCAATATTTTTATGGACCAGCTGATTAAAGCTTACATTTTTTAACCATACACGGTTAAATTTGAATGGGTACCCCCTCTTCGGATTCTCGAAAGTCCATTTAACATAAATTGAGTGGTGACCAGAGATTACAAAATCCTCAGCCCGAGCCTGTAATCCCCATCAGAGGTAGAAGAGGGGCTTGAACCATAATTATTTCTATCCTTTTCCCAATAAATTCCTCACCTGATCACCCATTAAACCATGTCGTACCCTCCCTCTGCATAGATAAGTCAATCAGATTTGATGACTTAAAAATTAATAGTAAGAACTCTTCCAATAGATCCCTTCGGTACTGAGGGCCCCAAGTCTCCCCAATGCATAATGTGTTGTTAAAATCCCCAGCATAGATGGTGTAATCAAGTGAAATCAGGCCACAAACCTCCATATTCCTCCAAAAAATACGTCTGTCCTTATAACGTGCATAAATATTAATAAGATTAATCCGACGGTGATGACCTCTGAAATAACTAGTCATTAGAATTCCCCCAAAGAAACTATAATCTTGCAAAGTAGCATGACTAGGATCCCAGATGACAGCCAACCCTCTTGAGTAGCCCTCTACATCCGTGGCCACCAGATTCCAATCTAGATACAAATCCCAACAAAAATATCGAGTGCTATTAGCTGTGATCATAGTTTCTTGCAAAAAAAATGATAAAAGGACTAAACGAAGAAAAAAATCCCGCACAGAAGCCAACTTATCCCGGCCCCCCACCCCCTTTATGTTGAGAGAGAAAAGTTTCATGGCAGACAAGCGTTAGAAGGGGTAAAAGCTATAAGGACCTGGTCAAGTGCAAGGGTAAGAGGAACATCATGGAAATTACTAGGTGGTAAATCCTGAATGGAATCCACCCGAACAGATTTGAGCTTTCCTCGGGGTCGGCCCTTCCCTTTATGGATAGTAACGTTAGAGCGAGAGGGAGGATTCAGCACGAGAACGGGAGAAGAAGGGCAGCCAGTATCAATAGGAAGGGGGACCATACAGGAATCCAAGTTATGGATAATAAAATCCAGATCACTCCCAATCAAATTTTGGGGAGAAGGATGCATATCAAGTGACTGATCTGAAGGAAGGGGATGAGAAGGAGAAGTGGGCGATGCCAAAAATGACTGGAATAGACGAGGATAAGGGGGGTTGGCAGAAAGAGCCTAGCTGGGAATGAGGATAGGAGAGCATTCAGAGGGCAAGGACACAATGCCCAAATCATATAAACTACCCAGAAATAGGGATTCCAACTAACTCAGACCGAGGAGAGGAATGACCAACAACATCTTTCAAAACCCTAGAGTCCAGAATAATTATAGAAGAAGATAATTGAATATTACAGGGTGAAATAGAGACCATATCATACTTACCCAAAATATAAGGGAGCCCCGAAAATATATCCAATTGGTGAAAGGGAGGAAAGTGAGACGCATCTCCAGAATTCTTCGGACCATCTCCCCACTTGTGGGAGTCCTTGTAATGGGCACAATGGCGCATTAGATGTCCAGTCCCATGGCATAAGTGGCAACGAAACGGATTTTTCCAATAGTTGAGAACCTGACGATGGACGTGTCCCTCCCACTCCAAATCCACCTATGTTGGTAAACCACCCAAGAAAGACACTTTCACCAATATCCAGGCGACCCGTTTACCAAATTCTCTAGTACACTTTAGGTCTACAAACCTACAAGTACCAATGATGTCCCCGATGACCTTCAGAGACGGAAGAGTCCAGAACTCCATCGGAATTCCTAGAAATTTCGCCCAGACGAGATGGTTTCTAGGGGCATTACAGACTGGATGGAATCCGACATGCCAACGGTGTAAGGAAAAATAGCACCGGCCATTTACCCAGACCCTTCAAAAAACCTCTGCCAAATCATCAGATTTAATGAAATGGAAGTCGAACCAGCCACCCTCCAACTTACTAACTAGTGGCCGATAACCTAAGAGTTTTTTCCATGCCTTCATCAGCCATGGGTAAAATTTAGCCTTGGTAAACTTTTCAAAATTCCAACACCCAACTAGAGAATGCTCCCATAAAATCTTTTCTCACTCCCACATGAAATCCCATTCGAAACTGAACAAACAACAACCCTGTCTATGCTTGAAGGGTCTATCCGTGGCAGTCGATTTAGAGCCTTTAGCGAAGTAGCTCTGAAGAAATGGAGAAGACCCTCTAGAAACCTTGATAGACTAAAATTGTGCATCCACAGAGATAGTAGCATCATAAATCTCGGAACGCAAATGCGAAGGGGAAACCAAATAGCCCTGGGTGGTAATACCGCCCTCTGCCACGTTGAGAGCATGCAAGAGCGCCACCTCGGAGCCCTCCCCCTTGAGATCCACAAGGAGGGAATTTAGGGCCCACATGTGAGAGGGTTATGGAAAGTCTGGCTCAGATAAAGGATAACGTAGAAGATCGAGAAAAAGATGGAGAAGTAAATTCCAAGTTTTTAATCCCAAAAAACAAATTACTGTCGAGGCAATGTAAGTAGGTGAAAAAAGTGTCAGAAATAAAAGGTGGTAGATCACCTCCTTTAGTATCCCCCTTATTGGGTAAGTAAAGTACATAACGACTACCCGTTGAATAAATGTAAAAGTAGAGGGGTCAAGAAATGTCAATCCAACCACTGGACAAGTACACCTACCGCCGTTGGGGAAATATAGAGCAGTACCCCACCGGAAAATTTGAAAAATCTGAGCACTATCCACTACAAGTAGCCAAGAAAACCAGAGCCGAGAAAGTCAGGAATCGTACCCCAAGAAACTCCCGAAACTCACATAATAGAGTCTGTAGGTGGAGAACTTTTCACTATCTCCAAAAATCTCAAACATACCTCAGAGTGCAACAACAACAAAAACACCGGCCAATGTTCCACCACCTTTTACACAATTTTACCTCAATGCTCTTCCAAGGTTTGCTACATAGACAATTCTATGGTCCCAAAGTGCAGATTCGGGAAACTAATGACCAGAGTTCCACAATAACACAACACAACCAGTGGAAAAGAGCTTAGAAAGAGTAAGACATGGGGTTAATTCAAAAAACGACTCCACCAGTGAAGTTTACCACAATCTAAAAGGGTAACTCAAAAACTAAGATCCATAACCGACAGTTAACCACAACGATATCCAAACTTACTACCATTTTACTATAATTACTGCTCCATACTTCCCGTCAATAATTTTTTCCATAATATATCCCACTGATTTGCATCAAATAAGTAGAGCGACACGTCTGTTAATATCCTTGTAGAAATAAGTAGAGATTCTTCTGCTTTATTTCCATATGAATCACATGACACAAAAGATGAAGAACCTGAAAAGAAAGACAATAAGGACCTCTGCTATAGAATAATTTTGCAGGTACCAAGTTTGCAAGCTTGTTTTCATTTGTTTCTCCTTGCTGTCTTCCCTGCGACCCCATAAACCTCTCCTCCCCCTAGTCGTAGGGAAGACATCCTTGGTATTTCATGAGATGGCACTCTATTTCTCCAAATATTTGTCTAGGTTGTGTGTGTATCTGAGCAGTTGATCACTATATAGGTTTTTATCTGTAACATTACATTTAATAATATGCAATATCATATGTAATTTTCATGGCGCCTTCTACCATCTCATGTTTGGCATAAATCCTGGTTGTATTTGCAGTCTATTATCACAAAAATATATCCAGCTAAATTTTCTATTACAACTCATGTGATTTCTCCTATGTGCATAGTCAATACCCGCATCCATGCAAATCCTAGAAGCAAGGATATAAAACTATGCCAGGTTTATTATTCACTTGAACCGTTGTCACTGCTCGAGCTGCTTCTATGACTTGGGTTATTTTGAGGAATGTTTTGTTCACGACATTGATTATTTTCTTCTTCTTCACCTTCCATCTACAAACATAAAAGTAAACTGTAATGAGTGTATATACATTGGCAAGAATAATGAAAATTGCAATATTAAATAATATACATCAATGTAAATCGAAAATAAATGACGTACCATAGCAAAAATTGAGTCATGAACTATACACATTATTTCAAAACCAAATTTCATGCCATATTTCAACATTTCATTTGTTGGCGCAATTCCATACTTTTTTTCCTTCAAGTTTTATACCCCATAACAAATCATATATTTAATATAAAATATTTTTTGTTCTATTAATTATAGACGGAGCTAAGAAAAATAAGATCGATAGATGCTTACAAATTCCACAATTAATTTATGATATGCCAACATATACTGACAACCCATATTTAACCCAATGTCAATCGATTCGTCTGATTATTCTTCTTTGTATGTTAGCACCTGTTTGAAGACATTCAATGGTGATTTTTGTAAAACAACTTAAAATATACAAAAATTAAATCTAGTTAAGTTGTTATAAGGAAGTAACAATTACTCACAAACTTAGATATCAACCCTTTTCTTCCTTGTCGTCATGTTTTATGTGCTGAATGGATTTCATTGTCTTTTCTTTTCTACAGGAAAATACTTGAAAATTAATATTTAATTCTAAAATTGTTTATTTATTGTAGCTAATTGAAAAATTCAATGATTACATATTACATTTGAAGCACGTTGTTGTTGAGATGGTTCCTTGTGCGAAGCAATTATGTCCATTTCTTTGACCATCTCCTTGTACACCATTTTGGACATTCCTACTAGCATATTTTTTATATAAGCTCATTCACCCTTTGAGATTTTCATAATCTTCCTGAAAATGTAACATGACAATAAACTATTTAATTTATATATTGATATATGAAAAGTAAATATAACAAAAGTGATATTTATAAATGATTTCTTTCTATTAATATATACATATAATTCTAGAAAAACATTTAAAGGAATATTACTTTCTCATTCCTTCTTGTTGTTGTTGTACATTTCTTATTGACCAATTCTCTGGAAACCCATGCTGTATTTTAGATAAAATTTGGTTCTTGGAATCATTGGATTGGTTTTTTTATTGCAAGTGGAAAGAATGTCAATACATTCCTTCCACTAGATCCGTCAAAGTTTTGTAAAAGTTTCCCTCCCTTTCGTTAACCTCCAGCACCACTCTAGATGAGCTAAGGAGAAATTTATTTTTATTTACATGTTCTATATTTTTTATTTTCTTAGAACAAAATTCCTTTTCTAAGTGGTTGGTCCCTGTAGAACTTTAAACATATTTGAATTAATAGATTTTTTGTAACATATTATCTAATATTTTTAAGTATATTAGTAATGAAAATTAAAAAAAGAAACTCATATTGGATAGATAGTTTTTTTCATTCACATGATTCATCCTTTTACAATTTTCCATCAAGATTTTACGCTCTTCTGGTCCTAGATCAGAAATAATATTATCGAGCTTCGTCATTTTTTGGCTTTGCATGACACACAGTAAACAACACATATTATTTAAACTTATATATAGTTAAAGATTAATAATTTTTATAAATAATTTACAAAGAACTTGCCTTTTTTGCTTTTCTTGATGTGCTATCAGTATTTTTGTTACTTGATCTCTTGTTAGCCATTTATTTATCAATATGAAACCTGTACCATACCATTCATTAATATATTTTATAAATAAATCATAAAATTTTCAGGTAAAAAAAAATCAAGAAAACGGTGCGCATTTAATGATGTACACACCAACCTCGGTGTGACATGTTCTTATAAATGCACTGCCAAAACAGTAGAACCGTATGATGCTCTATGTCAACAAGGATCATCGGTGCATTATATTTTAACTAGCGCACTGATTAACATAGACAAATTAATAAAAATCCTATATTTTTAGTTTTTGTAGCATATGATGTCATGGAGGGGGCGGTGCGACATATTCTTATAAATGCACTGCGAAAACAAGGGGACCATTGTACGATGCTCTTTGTCAACAAGGAGACTCGATGTGTTATATGTTAAACAGTGCACCGATTAACACAAACATAAAATAATTTTTTTTTTTCAAACAGTACGTGCGCGGTGCGCTATAATGAAATAGCGCACCGATGCTCTATTTTACATATGGCGCACTGATTTAAAATATATATATTTATAAAAAAAAATTATCAAACAGTACGTGTGCGGTGCATTGTGATACAACAATGCACCGATGCGCTAGTTTACTTAGGGTGCACCAATTAAAAAAATTCTATTTTTTTTAAATTCACGCAGGGGCCAACATGGATTGGGATCCGACTATGCAAGTCGTCTAATGGGTTAGATGTAATAGGCCTATATATATAGCAATACAAACCTTATAAATCTAAAATGAAAATCCCTAATTCTGAAATCACAGAAACGGGAAGAATCAAGGGCAAAAAGAAAAAGAATTGAGGGTTTAGTGTAAGAATGGTTTTTCTTTTATTTTTTATTTATTATTTATTATTTATTTATTTTATTTTATTTTATTTTTTTATTTATTTATTTTTTTCTGAAAATGAACAGTAAATTTAAATTTTTTACTTACTGCGTGAAAAATACTACAGAAAATGTAAAAAAATAATAAAATTAAATCACCAGATGGTTTGCAATTCTATGCTACAGGGTTTGAATCACCAAGGTTTGGAATTCTGATTGTCTGAATAGTTATGTTCGAAAGTATTTCATTGCTCCACAGTGCTCTCGTGCTCTCTTGCTCCAGGTATGTCTCGTGCAAATCTCTCCCTGAATTTTGTTGCAAAAATAATGAAATAATGAAAAATGTTTACTATTTAAAGAATTTTTTTATGAAATTATATTTTCGAAAATATTTTGCCGCCCATTTTTCAATTTACCACTTTTTTTCTCTTAAAAAAATAAAGTTTCACTTTTTTTATTTGTGGCTATTTGGCACCGGACCATCAATTAATAACACCACACCACACCAGTGCACAGTAACTAAAATACATCGGTGCAGTTATCTGTACATTAGCACGGATAACAATAAGTCCATTTTTAAGGCACCGAAATTACTTTTAGGTGTGTACACCAAAATTTATTGTTTATTTTTCTCAAATGCAAAGAGGAAATATCATAATTATATTGAATGGACAATTCTTCAAAATATAGCTCGTTCCATAATATTTCTCAAAGTCCATCGTGGATTTCTCCTTATCCATCTCTAGATGTAATATTTACTTCAGATTTTATTTATATTTTCATTATCTAATTGAATTTATGTTTTTTATCCATGTCAATCAACTTAATAAAATTTATAATGTATACAAATTTGCAGGTTCATGCTAATTTAGAATCGAGTTCAGATGCACAAAATATTCAGATAACTCCAAAACATCGAAAACTCTTATCAGGAGTAACATACCGCAAGGCGCATTTGGTAGATGAAAATGGACAGCCGCTTCACCCTGCCAATTGTAACAATATTTCATCTTCTAGCCACAATCCTCGGACAATGGTGGTAATAATAATTTTTTGGTATATTAATGTAATTATTTCAACGTCAAACTAATTAATCATGCATTGTCAACGTGCTTACTAATTGATGTCATATATTTTGTACTGATCATGTTCAAATATATTTTTGAAATTATTAGGATTCTAGTGATGATAAGCAACCTACCTACCATCTTCTGTTGAACCCCACGATAATTTCAAATCGAGAGAAGGCTGAATTAAGTGAAAAAATTGAAGAGGAACGATACCAAGAATGGTTGAATCAACCACCTATTCAATTCCCACTACGTCCAGATTCACCAATTAGGAATGACTACGACAATAGTAGTTCTTCACAAGCTGGAAATGAAGGAAATCAAATAGAGGTTGGTATGGATGATTACTTAATGGATATGAATGCCATGGAGACAATGTTGTTAGATGCATTCCAGAACGATGATCAGCTAGGGGATGATGCTCATATCGCTGACACCTTTTTCAAAATCCTTATATTTTCTTCCACCACCCCTCTCTTTGGACCTAGCAGTCAGTCAAATTCTACCCAGTTGGGGACAACAATGTTATTGTACAACTTAAAAGAAAATTTTGGCTTGTCGAAAATTTTGAAGTAAGTTACCATAAAGTCCTCCCTTATATTTTGAGAAATATAATCACACAATGAACATTACAAATGGTTAACTTTATGAACACTAATAATTATATCGACTTTAATGTACATTTAATATTGTCCATGATCACCAACTATAGGTTATTCAAAGGTAATGTTCTTTCAAGTGATAATGTCTTGCCCGGTAGCTACGAAGATGCAAAGAAATTGTTGAAAATGTTGGGTGTTGAGTACATATCATATCATGCATGTCCAAATGATTGTATTCTACATAGAGGAGAACATGCAGACAAAGAGATATGTCCGAAATGTGGACATGATAGGTATGATAAATCTAAAAATAAGGGTAAATCACATGGTCCTATTTTTAAGATATTGAGGCACATGCCTATAATCCCAAGGATTCAAAGGCTCTTTCGTTGTAAAGAATTAGTTATGTTGCAGGGATGGCATCAAAGGCTTTTTCGTTGCAAATAATTAGCTATGTTGCAGGGATGGCATGCCTCACACAAAAATGAGTTGGGAGTTATGTGAATCCCAACATATTCAATATCCATGAAGCATATAGAGGATACATGGCCCGAAAAATTCAAGGATGAAGTATGAAGTCTATGACTCAGCACAACCATGGATGGTGTCAACCCATATTCCCTCTAGAACACCGAATATTCTGTTTGGCCTATAGTAGTGATCAATAAAAATATTCCATCATGGTTGTCCGTGAATAATGAACATCTTATGTTGGCTCTCATAGTCCCTAGTAGAAGACAAGTGAATAATATGGATGTCTACTTACAACCAATGGTAGATGAATTGAAGGAATTATGGGATAGGATAAGTGTATATGATGTATCAAGACCCATCGCAATAGAGAGGATTTTTATGTTGTATGGCATATATGCTTACACGAAACATGATTATCCAAGCTTAGGAGTTTGATTTGGTAAATTACATGTTTATTGATGTGTTTATATACGTAACAATATTCTTTCGAATATTAGTTATTTAATTCACTGTAATTTTTCTGATCTTCATGATATTATTTAACGTGCCATGCATATATATTGTATACAATAATCTCACAAGTCTTGTAACAAAAGGGTATTTTGGATGTAAATGTTGTGGAATTTCTCTAAAAGCTAGATGGTCCAACGACCTACGAGAGCCATTGTATGACTGCTCTAGGGTATTCCTCCTAGAAGAACACCCTTACAGAAGAGCAGCATCAACTTTTAATGGTAAACGAGAGAGAACACAAAGGCCTCCAATAATGACACCAACTAAATGGCTTAGAGAATATGAGTGAGAGAAGGAGAAGGGGTTCATATAAATGTTCGATTCAAATGGGGAGGCTATGTTCGATGATCCATAATTCTTCAATGCCTATGTTGAGAAATTTTCCATTGGGATGAAAAGGAAATCTATCTTTTATAACCTCCCATATTGGCAGCATCTTAATATTACCCACTTATTAGATCCCATGCATATATTTAAAAATGTTTCATCTTATTTATGGAGGCACATATCATAAAAAAAATTGACACATTGGTTGTTAGGAAAGATCTTATTACTTCAAAAACTAAAAAGAAACATTAGCCAAGATGATTAGAAAGTACATGATCATAGGCAAGTGTTGTCCCTCTAATTCATGGTATTTCAAAGAAGGTGATGTCCCATGGATTTTAAAAAAATATGATCTTTCTTTGGTGTTGGAACAGGGTCTCCTAAAGCTGCGAATTTTGTCCATTTTTGTATATTTTGTAATATTTAGTCTAACGCAAGGGTTTTGTGGTGGGTCAAAGCCCCTAATGCATTGTAACGGGTCAAGGGTAGAACAAGAGTTTGCAAACCATGGTTTACAGACCATTGGATGCATAAGCTAAATCGGTATAAATAGTTGAACCGTTTTTGAGTCATAGTAGAGAAAGAATAGAGATTGATGATAGTTGCGAATTGTTAGATCTGTTTGGGTTGCTAGGGTAAGGACTCCTGCTCGCTGTGTGCGCGGAGATCCTCAATACTACTGTGTGTGGACCCTACTGGCTGTGTGCACAAACTATGTTGGATTGTATTGGGTTTTGGATGATAATATATGCGAATCTAGTTAGAGTATCTCTGTGTCTCTGTGTTATTTGAGTTAATGTATTATTGTTGATGTGAACTCTTGGATCTGTTACAAGTGCTGTTGATATCTGATGTGATCTAGATCTGTTATGTTATAATTTATGCGAACTTGAATTGTATGATTAAGTTGTGAAAATATCTATTTGGTAGCTGCGAAATTATCCTTGTTTCTGTTATATGAATCTATGATCTGTTAATTGCTACGATTATAGTTGTTGTACTAATAGAATGGTATTACGCACGTAGATGTGAAGGTAATCATTAGATCTGAGCTCTGTGATATAATCTTGCACTCGATCTGTTAAATGCGAAGATTGATAAGTTGGGAACGCAGCTCTACTTGACTTACCTACTCTCTCTCAGGGTGCGGAAACTTGGTCCTAGCACCCTCCCATACTGATTTGGGTGAGACTTTGGCCTGCAAAAGCAAGTCACTGCCGAAAGGGCCGGTAGTATAGGGGTTTGTTGGCAAACCTTAACCTCTGAACCTAGGTCAGGACCTCTCGAGCCAAAAAATGGTTCTGTTGCTAGGATCAGGAGCATTTTGAGAGAGATATTGGGTAATGCTAAGGAAATATTGGAAACCTGAGAAGAAAGAAATTGAAGAGTGGTTCGAAAAAAAAAAATCAAGAATTTGCGATAAAAGAGAATCGCAGCACAAGGTTGATGGCAGAAAATTCGAAGAATAAGTACATTTTCACAGAGATCTACGAAATTTTCTTCTTGAAATTTACGATCGAGCTTCAGGAGTGGTTCAGAAGGCTTGTAGGTTTCCGGAAGTGTTGGTAGGATGAATGGGTCACACAGTGGACCCCAAAGTTGATTCGGTAGTTAGAAGAGACTGATAACACCATCACTCACATGGTAGATCACTGGGTGGACAGTGTGATAGGATGGTTTGTGACAGAATTTTAAATTGATCAAATGGTGTCCTACTCGGAAGCGGAACGAAGGTTCTTCAAGGATTTCCACGGTAAGTTTCTAAAAAATCTACCACTACTGATTAAGATCTTATTGTGCGAAAAAGGAATTATGTGTAGTCATACAAAGTGAATGAGCTCCGATCAAAGTGAGGGTACAACGCATACTACAGAAATAATCAAGAAGGAGATCGATTTGTCTACAATCTAGTGAGAAACCCTCATAGGGGTAAGAACTCACCACCGCCACCACTAGAAGATGATATGGCCTCGCACATGAATCTACCTACCTTCAAAGGTGTAGGAGATGAAGATATGGATTGGTTCTGGTTTGTCGCAAGATCAGTATGGACAACACAGAATGTAGCTAGTGATGCGATGAAAAGAGCGCAGCTATCCCTTGCCTTTGAAGGAAGAGACTTGGACTGGTATATGGGATACATCGACTAGGATGTGAATGAAACCATTGAAGAAATTAAAAATTCCTTGAAACAGTAGTTCAAGAAGCCCAATTCCTACTCTCAGATAGTGAACGATCTGAAGGATTTCAAGCAAGGACCATCTGAGTCCGTATGGGAGGCTAACCAACGATTAAAGAAGGTAATTAGAGAAGGGGGATTCCTGTATGATGACAGACAACACACGGAGTGGTTAATTGCTATGTTGTTGCCCCACCTACGTGTGCCAATGGGACATCAAGGCATTGAATTGCAGGAAAAGGCCCTAGAAATTGCAATGAAGCTAGAGGTTGCTCCAAGAGATGATACCCAGTTATGAGTACAACAGATACAAGGCCAGCTAGAGTAAATGCACATGGAGATCCAGAATCTGCGGAAGGAGCGAGGAGCAGAGGCTAGCCCTGAAAAATAGTGCATATGATGTAGGGAAAGTGGATACACCAAGGATAATTGTCCTCTTCTAGCAGACTACATACAGGCTGGGGGACCCAATTCGTTGCGTCCTAGGGAAGCTGCAGGGCCAAGTGGACCAGTGCTTTGGTGTGATGATTGTCATGTTGTTGGGTTGCACGATACCAACCACTACCCCAACCTTTCCACATATGTCCCTGAAATAAAGCAAAAATGGTGCAGTTCTATAGATCTGTAGGCCATGATGAACAGAACTACCAGACATACAACCTGATGATAGATCGAGGAAATCAATATAGGGTATAGTTGGATCCGTCCTCGCCAAGATCCCCCACGGGCATAGGTGGCTCCCCAGCTAGGGTCAGGGGAGGAGGATAGGGTGGAAGCGTAGGAAGGGGGGGAGGACAAATGATTTGCTATAAATGTGGTGAAATAGGGCAATTTGAAAGGGATTGCATGAACCATGCGAGAAAATCCTGTAGATACTGTAGACAGCTGGATCATGTGATTGAAGATTTCCCAATCCTAATAGCCAAGATGTAGGAGAAGTAGAAGACACCTATACAGTGTAGGTTTTAACCCTGTATAGAAATTATTTGCAAATGAATCTTAAAAATAGAAAATAAACAATAGCGATAGCATAAAACATAAAATAGATATACACAAAGATTTTCCCATGGATCCCAAATCGGGACGACCAGCTTGATTTTTCGTTATATTCCTTTTAGTGTTACAACACATATATATACATGCCGAAGCATACATAAACCCCAATCCAATTAACCCTAGATTAGAACATAACCGTAGTTCCCGTGACTGGATCTACAAAATACCAAGGGCCGAAAACCATCATGCCCCAAAACCATGTGCAAACCCATGCACAAAACCATGGGCGGGTCCACCCACTAAAAAATAAGGACCAAATTTTTTTTCCCAGGGTGCTACCCTGAACCCGAACAGAGGGGCCTACCACCCCCCCTGTGACCCCCCCACACGTGACTATTCGTGGAAAGAATATAACACATACCCAAAATTCTCCCACTTGTTGTTTTATTTCCGCAGGGAGCCACATGAGAGCTGATTCATTAGCCCAGCTTTGCAACACCCTTTGTTTCTCTACACCAAGAGAACTTACGAGTGCTCACAAACTTCATCAATGCATCTGCAACATTCTTCAAAGTGTCCACCTTTACCAACAACACCCTTTTAGCCTCAACCATATATCTCACAAAGTGATATTGAACATCAATGTGCTTTGTCTTTGAATGATAAGAAGGGTTCTTAGCCAAGAAAATTGCACTTTGGCTATCACCGTCTATCCTTATAGCTTGTTGCACCAACCCCATACTTGAGCACAATCTCTACAACCAAACTTCTTCCTTGCTTGCATGAGTGGCTTCCATGTATTATGCCTTTGTAGTTGAAAGAGCCACTACAAACTGCCTTTTACTCATCCAACTGACTGCACCTCCAAATAGGCTAAACACATACCCACTTGAAGATCTTCTTTGGTCCAGATCTCCATCCCAGTCTGTATCATCAAAAACACAAATGTCCAACACTCTTTCTAATCCTGGTCTTCCCTGGTAGCACAAGCCATAATCACTAGTGCCACGTAAATATCTGATGCTTCACTGTTGTCTAATGCTCCTTCCCTGGGTTTGACATAAACCTGCTCAATACTCCCACTACATGTGCAATTTCTGGTCTAGTATAGACCATTACATGCATCAGGCTACCCACTGCACTTGCATATAGAACATGAGACATATCCTCCTCTTCTTCTTGTGTCTTGGGACACTATTCAGCAGACAACTTTACACCTATAGGAATAGGAACATTCACCGGTTTACTATCCTGCATATTGAGCCTCTGCAATATAGTCTCGACATACTTCCTCTGGTTTAACCAGAGCTTCCTCTTTGCTTGATCTCTCTTAATTTCCATGCCCAAAATATAGTTTGCAGCACCAAGATCCTTCATATCGAATTTGGAGAATAGTTGGGTCTTCAAATCTTGGATAATTTCTTTTTCATTTCCAATCAACAACATATCATCCCAATACAAGACCAAATAAATAACACGGTCACCAATTAATTTAAATTAAACACAATGATCCTCCTTGCTTCTAGTGAAGCCAAGTCCCCGTATATAGGTATCAAATTTCTAATACCACATCCTTGGTGACTTTTTTAACCCATACATAGACTTCTTTAACTTGCATACCAATTCTTTCTTCCCCTTCACCATAAATCCTTCAGGTTGCTTCATGTATATCTCCTCTTCCAGATCCCCATGAAGAAATGATGTCTTCACATCCATCTGTTCTACCTCAAAATCAAATGCAGCAACAATAGATAAAAGTAATCTAATAGAAGTAACTTTGAAAATAGGAGAAAAAATATCACCAAAATCAATTCCTGGAACCTGGGAATAACCTTTTGCTACTAATCGAGATTTGTATTTCTCCACCTTGCCTTCTACAATCATCTTCTTCTTAAACAACCATTTTCTCTCGACAGGCTTCCTTCCAGCCGGCAACTCCAGCAGATCCCATGCCTCATTTTTATGCAAGGATACCATTTCATCAACCATGGCCTCCTTCCATAGTTTTCCATCCTCTGAATATACTGCCTCCCTAATGGTTATGGGATCATTATCAGTTATAGTTAAAGAAAAATTTGAACAGAAAGCAGATGGACTGTACCTTTCTGGTTGTCTTCTTTTCCGAACTGATCTTCTCATAGCTGGAGTTTGTGGCTCTTCCTCTTCTGCGTCTTCTTCTGTTGTAGAGTCTGATTCATCCTCCTTTAGCTAAAACTCTATCTTCTCATGTTCCTTTGGTAGGAATTCATGTTTAACAACATCTTTCACCTCTCTAAACACCACATCTCGGATGTACACAACCTTCCTTGTTTTTGAGTTCCAAAGCTTGTAACCCTTTAAACCATCCTTATACCTAATAAAGATGCAACTTTCTGATTTATTATCCAACTTTCTCCTTTTCTCCCTTGGAACATGTACATATGCAACACATCCAAATACCCTAAGATGTGAAAGAGAGGGTTTCTTACCAGTCCATACCTCATGTCGAGTCTTATCCTCCAACACTGATGAAGGTGATCTTTTAACCAAGTAACATGCAGTCTCCACTGCCTCTACCCAAAATTCTTGTCCTAACCCGGTACTACTAAGCATGCTTCTTGCCTTTTCCATCAGCGTTCTATTCATTCTTTCTGCAACTCCATTTTGTTGAGGTGTGTATGGAGTAGTCTTCTGCCGTGCTATACCACACTTCTTGGCGTAACCTTCAAATCTTCGCGTAACTCCCACCATTATCTATCCTCACACTATCTTCTTCTCTCGTTTCAGTTTCCACCGTAGCCTTAAATTCTTTAAATCTGTCAAAGACATCAGATTTCTTCCTCAAGAAATATATCCATGTATTCCTTGAGAATTCATCTATGAATGAAACATAGTACACATACTTACCCAGTGATGGAACCGACACAGGTCCAAACACATCACTCTGCACAAGCTCTAATATCTTGTTCACCCTCTTAGCACCAGAAGGAAAACTCACCCGATTCTGCTTCTCATATACACAATGTTCACAAAAATCGAAATCCGGAGAGCTATTAAACATACATTCTACCATACCATTTCCATGTAGTATCTGAAGGCCCTTCTCTCCAATATGTCCAAGCCTTTCATGCCATAGCATGGTGTTTTCTCCAGAGACTGCTAGGCTTTCCGCTCCACTTTTGGGAACCACAAAACTGTTGCACCCATCAATAACATTGCTACCCTGAAGCTTGTACAGAGTTCCAATCCGAACTCCTCGCATTAATACCAATGCATCATCCATTTCTTGAACACTGTTTTTACACCTGTATCATCCATCTTGCTTACAGAAATCAGATTTCTGGCTAATGCAGGAATGTGCAGAACACTAGGAAGTGTTCTAATCCTTCCACCTTGCAACTTCAGCTTGACTTTTCCACGTCTGATGATTCTAGCCTTCCTATCATCACCTAAGAAGACATCACCTCCATCATATTTCTCATACTCACAAAACCACTCTGTATGGGGAGTGAAGTGAAAGGATGCACTCGAGTCAATCAACCATGACTCATGATATACATGTGTATTTTAAGAAGAAGCCAAATACACATCCCCACCTTCATCCAAGGTGGTTTTTTCCTCTACAGAAGGAGCATCATCATATTCCTTCACTTTCTCAGGAGCTTTAGATCTGCAGTCATTTTTGTAGTGCCCTTCCTTTCCGCATTTCCAGCACACCTTTACAAACTTTCCAGGAGATTTAGATATCCCTATAGATTTAGATCTCCCACTTGAAACCTTATTCTTGTTTATGTTTTGGGACCTTCCTCATACAGATAAGGCATCCCCATTTTGACCCTCCATATTTATTTGTCTCATTTCCTTTGACAGAAAGACAGAGACAATGTCATCAAAATTCAATGTAGTTGTATTTCTACCTATTGCAATAACCAGACTGTCCCATGAATCTGGTAGAGAACACAAAAAACTGATGCACTTATCTTCATATAATATTTTAATATCAACAGATGATAGCTGACTTACCACAGTATTGAAGGCGTTTAGATGCTCTGTCACCAAGTCTCCATCCTTGATCCTCAGGTTATACAAATTTTTCCGCAGGAACAATTTATTCACCAGAGACTTAGATTGGTACAAAGTCCCTAGCTTGTCCCACAAGTTCTTCGCCGTAGCTTCCCTAGACAACAATACTAAATCTGAGACACACAACTGTATTGTGCTCTTCGCCTTCCGATCTAGCTTCTTCCAATCTTCATCTGACATTGCCACTACTTTAGTACCCAGATCTACTGTGATCCATTGATATTTATCCACCAATAGATCCTCCATCTTGAGCTTCCACAACTCAAAACTCTGACCATTAAATTTCTGGATCTCTATATTCCCACTGCTTGCCATCTTCTTTCACCGCAAGAATCGATCCCGCATATCTCCCACTGAACAGGGTCTACCACAGGCCTGAGAAAAAAACCCTCAGCAGCAAAGGTGTCCCCTTGAAGCCAAAACAACTGTGATACCAAATGTAGGTTTTAAACCTGTACAAAAATTATCTGCAAATGAATCTTAAAACCAGAAAATAAACAATAGCGAGAGCATAAAACATAAAACATATATACACAGAGATTTTCCCCTGGATCCCAAATCGGGATGACCAGCTTTATTTTTCAATATATTCCTTTTAGTGTTATAACACATATATATAAATGCCGAAGCATACATAAACCCCAATTCAATTAACCTTGGATTAGAACCTAACCGTAGTTCCCTTGACTGGATCTACAAAATACCAGGGGCTGAAAACTATCATGCCCCAAAAGCATATGCAAACCCATGCACAAAACCATGGGCAGGTTCGCCCACAGAAAAATAAGGACCAATTTTTTTTTCCCGGGGCACTACCCTGGACCTCGAATAGGAGGGGTTGCCGCCCCCCCTATGACCCTCCCGCACATGACTAGTCATGGAAATAATATAACACATACCCAACACGTAGAATGTACAAAGGGTTAAAGCGAAACCCCAAGATGAAGGACCAAGTATTAATGTTATAACGCATAGCGGCATGGCCATTGGAGGAGCTGCAAAGAAAGCTGAAACGGAGCCTCTTATCTGTAAAGCAACCATCAAACAAGAAGGTTTGGACTTATAGAAGGAAAAGGAAACCTTTTTCACAGCTTGCCAAGAATTTGTTAAGGCCGAGGCACCTACTCCTAAAACCCCTACGAACCTCAGAACAGATGATGAGGTTAAACCATTCCTGTAGGCGTGAATGAATCTGCTGCACAACCAACGGACAATAGAAAACCTCCAAGCCTTTATAGATAACTATGTATAGAAGACAAACCTAGCTATGGAAGTTAAGGATGTGCACAAACTATATAAGCATAAGAGATGCACTGGTAGGGAGATGCGGTTGACCGCGCAGACTGGTGATTACGAGATGGATCAGGTTATTCTAGAGTTGGGCTCAGATGCGAACATACTACCTAAACAGACTTGGCACCGAATGGTAGAACCTAAGTTGGAATGGTCCACTATCTAGCTGTGCATGGCCAACTAGCAGAAGATCATCCCGTTAGGAAGACTATCCAAGATCGTGGTAGATATCGCAGGAGTTAAGGTCAAGGCTAACTTTGAATTCATTCAGATTGTAGAAGATGCAGACCCTTACCCAACACTCCTAGGATTGGACTGGGCCATTGATATGGGCGGTATTATCAATTTGAAGAAAATAAGCATAGTGTTTGAAATTGAAGGAACACGGGTGGTCGTACCACTAGACCCTGTAGAAGGAGAAAGGTATACAGAGCCAGTGCATGAGGAAGAAGAGGTGGACCACATCTATAAGTTAACTGCGAGGGATTAAGACTAGATCAATCCTACGACCGATGGTGTGCTTTGTTGGGAAAGGGATAACGAATGCTTCTCCGTCTTTGACGAGGAAATATAAAATTGGTAAAACCAGCTGCATGATGTCTCTGTGTTGTGCTGCCTGCGAATCACCAGGGACTTCCATTTCATATCCTATGAGGTAAGAGAACTACCCTACTTTGATGGTTCCCATAGTATAAAATAATTTTTGCGGATATTTGAAGCAGAGGTTCTAAGAGACCGAAGGCTATGGGCCTTTAACCTAGCTCTCTGTGCAATGCCCACAAGATGGAGGGACATGCATAAGGGGGCATTCTAGGACTAGGAGGAATGTCAGGATATGATGGTCCTATGATTTGAGCCCCCGGCCGACATGCGCGTCAAGATATTTCTTGGCCCAGGGGATTCGCATGAACATTTGTTCGCCTGGATGGAAAAATGGTGTGATCGTACTATAGAAGAATGGGTTCAATTATTTATTCATGCCTTGGGACCAATTCCCACCACATGGTACCTAGATGCAGAGCTACATCAACGAACCCGCCAGTGGGAAACCTTAAAGGATGAATTCTTTGGGAAATTCGGGTTAACAGGAGGAACGGAGGCGCTTGATGAAGCTCTGCAGGATATCTATACCTTTGTGTTTGGTGAATCCAACCCCTACGTAGCAAGTGAAATACCCACATGGGAAATGCATATGCAAGATATTGTCAGCTGCCACAATATCACCATAGAAGAGTGCGATGAAGATCCACGCAATGTCTCGATCCCATAATTAGAGGGGGAACGCGTTGTTTTAGGACCTCCATTACACACTGTGGATGTTACGAAACCTCTGAAGCTGCGAGAAGTTAACATTGGTATGGAAGAGCAACTCAAGTTGGCTAAAATTGGGGACTACTGGGATGATGAGACAGTAGGAAAGATTGCGGAACTGCTCACGAAATATCAAGACTTATTTTCGACAAATTTTTCAGAGCTTAAGTGGATCATGGGGGACTTAGGGGTGATTCACATCACTCTGAAACTAGATGCACTCCCTATAAAGCAGCGGACTTATCGACTGAACCCTAAGTATAAGTAGAAGGTTAAGGAAGAAATCGATAAAATGCTCATTGTAGGTATTATTGAGCCAGTCGAGCAGTCGGATTGGGTAAGTCCAATGGTGGTTCAGGAAAAGAAAACAAAGGGAGAAATATGAATCTATGTGAACTTACGCAAGTTGAATGACGCCTGTGTACATGACCCCTTTCCAACACCATTCTTCGATGAGATCCTGGATAGTGTAGAAGGCCAGGAAGTGTACTCATTCACTGATGGGTTCTCAAGATACCATCAGATCATAATCACACTATAAGATCGTAGAAAAAATACATTTTCCACCGAATGGGGATCCTTCCAATATACAGTCATGCCGTTTGGACTCAAGAATTCCCTTACTATCTTCTGCGGTTAGTGGTCGCAGTATTCAAGGAATTCATCCAAAAATTTCTAGAAGTATATTTCGATGATTGGACTGTCTCCGGCTTAGTAAAGATGCATGTTTCGAACCTGCACATGATGTTGGACACCTACCGGAAACACCAGATTTAGCTGAATATAAAAAAGTGTATCTTCTGCGTACCCTTCGGAATCTTGCTCAGACATATAGTTTGTCAACAAGGGTTGATGGTGGACCCTACGAAGGTTGTAGTTATCATCAATCTGGCAGTGCCTACGACTGAGAAATAGTTGCGTTCGATCCTTGGACATATGGGCTACCACAAAAAATTCATTCAGGGATATGCACTGATCACAACACCTATGGAAAAGCTGCTTAAGAAAGATGTTTCATTCTTTTTGGATGATGAGTTCCAGAAGAGCTTTGAGATACTGAAGGAAAAGATGGAATTTGCACCTATTCTTATTTTTCCCGATTGGGAAAATGTATTTCATCTTCATGTTGATGCTTCAGGGATTGCCCTGGGAGCGGTCCTTACACAGCATGGTGCTGGCGACATTGATCACCCAATCGCATTTGCTAGTCGAAAACTCTTGAGTGCAGAGCGCAATTATGCCACCATAGAGAGGGAAGGGTTGGCCATGGTCTATGCACTACAGAAGTATCAACACTATATATTTGGAGGACACTTTAAGATGTTTACAGATAATTCAGCTTTAAAGTACCTGGTGAATAAGCCTGTGTTGGGGGGGAATCTATAGGTGGTTGTTGTTGTTTCAGGAATATGATTTTGAAATCATAGTCAAGCCAGGGAAGTTGAATGTTGGGTTGGATCACTTATCTCAAATTGAGACAGGCAAAGAACCCACTAACTTGGAGGAAGGATTGCCTGATGCGCAGCTGTTCGGCATTAAGGTCGTTAATGTGCACTTCGCTAATATCATTCAATTCCTGACTATAGGCATGGCACCTGCAGAATACTCGATACAACAAAAGAAGGATTTGGTTACCCGGGCAGTGTATTTTACCATTATCGCAGGTCGTTTATATAAACTAGGCATTGATAAAGTACTGCGCAGATACGTTCTACAGCATGAAAGGCACGCTATCTTGGCAGAAGCTCATGAAGGCATAGCAGGAGGTCACTATGCAGGCAAGGCAACATCACAAAAGATATCGCGGGTTGGGCTATGGTGACGTAGAATTACATTTGGAAGGAATAGACTCAGACTGCAGATGGTGTGCTGGGATCACAGGAGGTATGCTCAAAGCACAGGGGTACGTTGGGAGCACAGGGGTATGCTGAGCGTACCTAGGGTTTGAAAACTAGCCGTTGGAATAGTCAAATTGGGTAAAAGGAAAAAATTACCATTGGATGGAGCGGTTGGCTGGCATTTAATGAGGCAATTTTTGGAGCTTTTTTACTGTTTACTTGATGGAAAGTTCAACTTGAAGTCTACCGTACCATTGGGCGATCGCCAAAGCTATAAAACAGGTGGGCTAGATCATAAAAGGGTTCCTTATCACTTGAATAGCTCATACTTGGCATATTTGTCCTGGACAAATTTGTAATGTAAGAATTTATGTGCCTATAGCATCTCTGTCATGTCTGAGCAACTTGCTCCCTCTGATAGTAGCAACCCCAATTTTTTCTTTCGCGCCAGGATGACGGCTACAAATCCGGCTGAACCTTTGGACCCAGCAGTCTCGGTGGAACAAGGCACTGAGGAAGTGGTGGAGATTGAGTCTGAGGCTGAAGAATTTTTCTCCACCCTAGTCATGAATAAGGGGAAGGAAAAGGCACAGGGCTCAGGAAAGCCCCTGAAACCCACAAAATGGGCTGGAGGGAAGCCTTGTACTTCCCCACGAAATGTAAATCCCCGCGAGCGACTCCCCAAGCACGGGTTGCGTAGTAAGAGGTTTAGGCCGCAGAGCCCATTAATTGGTTACCTCCTTTCATTCGACCGTGCTGGACCTCTACGCGCATGCCAAAGAACCTTGACGGTATGATCACCTACTTGCAAATGCCACTGACCCCAGGCAAGGTCCCTGTTATTGGTGAGCCTTTTGGAAAGCTTCACGAAATCAAATTTGATGATCATGACTTGGCCAATTTGGAGGCCTTCCCTAAATTGGCACCTGAGCTATATCTGGAACGAGTTCAGGAGGATGATGGGATCAAAATTGTCCCCGTAAGCTGGGTACGCGGTCTGATAGGGTTTGAGCTCCTCAACTTGCTTAGGATGCTACATTTCGGCCATTACAATTTCACGGACCATCTAGTGCGTCAGTTGCTTGCACTGGTCCATGATGGGTGTTCGTGGATCAAGGATCGAATCCCTATTGACGTTGTGCTCTTCCATCGAATCACTAGTATTCCTATGGAGGGGTTGAGCCCTCTCGAGTGCATTGGCAAGAAGTATGAAGGGGAAACTGCTGATTATGTGTGACAAAAATACCATGTGGAGCGAAATACTCACGGCTTCATAATAAAAACCATCAGTGATCCTGCTACGCAACTGGGTACCATGTTATTGGCATGTAAAATGATGCAAAAATGTCAGGTCGCATCTGTCCCTGCATACGTAATTCAACTCGCAAGCCAATGCGAGAAAGGAGTCTATTTCAACTGGTCGCAATATTTTTGTAATGAATTTTTGGCTAATGTCCACAAATCCCAGGAGCAAGGGTAGGAATTCTATTATTCGTGGTTGCTACTTCTCATCTCATTGATAACCTGAGAGGCCCTGGAGGAATCGGTCTTGCCAAAACTCGCCCTTGACATGTGTGAAGGGGACTGATATACAAACTTATGGGATTCGAAGACTGCGCAGCGTCTCGAGGACAACCAAGTCTTCTTGGTCCTTTTTCAGAGTAGTTTGGAAGCAACCATTAATGCCCAACCATGGTTGTCTCCAGCAATATATGATAGATATAAAGGCATTGTGGCATTCCAGGTTACCATGTAGAATGTCTAGATTCGTGCACATAAAGACAAAACCTGGACCTCACTCCCGTATATGGTGGCAGACGAAGAAATTGATAATGTCATTACGCTCTGGCCTCATAACTAGAAGATCGGGTTCAAAACCAGCACGAAGAGCTCTGTAGGAACCAGCATACCAAAATTAATCTCGCCTGTTGTCCTTAAGGATACCAGAGGGCCAAGCAAGTGTACCAGACAAGACACGGGCGCGGCTGCACAAAAGGATACGCGGCAAAAGCAGAACCTTAAGAATGACGACGAGGTGGAGACTCAGGTAGATTCACAGCTAGACCTGGGTACAGAAGGACTAGATTCCAGAGGACCTGCCTCCCCCCATGGCACGAAGTGAACAAGCGAGCCTGTCAAAATGCCCCACAAGAAGTAACGCTCTCAGTGGACGGAACGAGATGAGATAGTCACGTTGATTGAAGGAGACCTTGAACAAATCGCTGATGCGGTCACTCTGGCTGCGGAGGACAGATGGGTAGCCTTAGAAGAGCAGTAGAAAGCTGCGGTCGACACAATCCAGACTGAGCTCTATGTGCTACAGCTAAAGACAAATGAATTGCAGCCCAGTGTGACTCAGGTACGCACACACTCCGCTGTTAGTAGCGCAGCATTAGTTACAGACGAAATCCACCTCTGCTCTCTACCTGGCGCAGCCCTTGTGATCTGTCCACCCGACCTGGGAATCCAAGTCCAGGCTAGTACATAAGTCTAGCTAAATTCATATAGGCTACCTCAAGAGGTCTTGCAAGGTATCTACACCTCCGTATTTCAGGAGATTCACCATCGAGACCAACAAGTGCACCAACAGCTCGGAGTGGCTGAACAGACAATTGATGCGAAGAATGCTGAATTATGCCTCACCACCGCGAAGAAAACGGAGCTCGAAAACACGATTCACCAACTTTGAGCAGAGGTTACCATAGAAATCCCGGTCGTAGCCACCCCTCAAGCTAAGGTTGAAAGTTTGGTCGCAGCACTGAAGGCCTCCATGGAGGAAGTATAGGTGGTCAAGACATGGCTGGAGTAGTAGATCACCAATTTGCAGGCCAAGCTATAGCCTGAAACACCTCCAGAGGTACAGGCCCAACAAATTGTGCTAGTCACCATGGCTATGAACACCATTACAGGGAAAATCGCGTAGGGTGCCCAACTATTAGAAACAGCTGTGCAGCTATGGACCAAGGTCCGGCATGACTCGATCCTACGTGGCATCAACCAGGACCTGCGACAGAAAGAAGAGGAGTTCAAGACATTAGAAGCCACCCTGCCCACTTTAGTTCCTACTCAGCGTTTGACACGACTATGAAGCAGTCACACCCTCCGAGCTGATATTGATGAAATTCGGCAAAAGAATAAGGCCCTCGGCGACCAATTAAAGCCTTGGGCTGTTGAGGCCCTCAAGCTTTCACAGGATGTTGATGTCGTGGTTAAGCAGCTGAACCAAACTATGGAGAGTTTCACTGCCGTGATGGAAGGCCTGATTTCAGAAAATTTGGTTGACATCACACAGAATTTCGCTGGTTAGATTCAAGGCATGCTGGCTCCATTAGCCAAGGCGATCAAATTGTTGCAGGCAAAGGTGGAGACCCCACCATCAGAGTGACTCGGGACGAGTCACAAGATTGTGTTGGGGGACTGTTGGAACAGGGTCTCCTAAAGCTGTGAATTTTGTCCATTTTTGTATATTTTTGTAATATTTAGTCTAACACAGGGGTTTTGGGGTGGGTCAAAGCCCCTAATGCATTGTAACGGGTCAAGGGTAGACCAAGAGTTCGTAAACCATGGTTTGTGGACCATTGGATGTGTAGGCTAAATCTATATAAATAGATGAACTGTTTTTGAGTCATAGTAGAGAAAGAATAGAGATTGATGATAGTTGCGAATTGTTAGATATATTTGGGTTGCTAGTGTAAGGAATCCTGTTGGTTGTGTGTGCAAAGATCCTCAGTCCTGTTGTGTGTAGACCCTATTGGCTGTGTTCGCAGGCTATATTGGATTGTATTCGGTTTTGGATGATAATATACGTGAATCTGGTTAGAGTATCTCTGCATTTTTTGAGTTAATGTATTACTTTTGATGTGAATTGTTGGATCCGTTACAAGTATTTTTGATATCTGATGTGATCTGGATCTGTTCTGTTATAATTTATGCGAACTTGGATTGTATGATTAAACTGTGAAAATATCTGTTTTGTAGCTGTGAAAGTATCCTTGTTTCTATTATACGAATCTATGATCTGTTAATTACTGCGATTATATTTGTTGTACTGATAGAATGGTATCATGCACGTAGATGCGAAGGTAATCATTAAATCTGAGCTCTGTGATATAAGCCTGCACTTGATCTGTTAAATGCGAAGCTTGATAAGTTGGGAACGCGGCTCTTCTTGACTTACCTACTCTCTCTCAGGGTGCAGAAACCTGGTTCCAGCACCCTCCCATACTGCTTTAGGTGAGACTTTGGCCTGCGCAAGCAGGTCACTGCCAAAAGGGCCAATAGTATAGGGGTTTGCTGGAAAACCTTAACCTCCGAACCTGGGTCAGGACCCCTTGAGCCAACATTTTGAAAAGGAAGTTATAATGGGTGTGAGGGTGCCATATTCATATGGGTCTTCACTACGGCGTTGCTTCACCGTGGATGAACATTTGTCGTGGTTGAAATCACATGACCATTTGAACCTTCTAAGAGTATGTATAATGTCAAAAGTCTGATTTTATTATTTGTTATATTAATAAATTTTATCCCATGCAGGGATCATAAAGCATAACTAATTTTGTATATTATTGCACGTGTTTATAACTTTGTAGTGTCATTATCCTTTGTTCGTGTGTGGGTGTGTGAAACATGAATTCCCCTAAGACCTAGGACGTGCCATATCTAAATTATTTGGATCTGTATGTTGGATCACATCAAAGGATATTCATGTGGCTAGCATTCCACCGTGATGTCTAGAGATAGTTGATATTGTTTGTATGTTTGAGAAGGAACTGTCAACGAGTTTCATGGACATGCAGGTTCATCTTCTAATCCACCTACTAGATGAGGTTGAATTAGTTGGGGTGGTTTCTTGTCGTTGGATGTTCTTCTTCGAGATGAACATGAAGAAATTGAAAGGCTTTGTTCGAAAAAGGGAAAAACCCTAAGGGTATATGGTAGAGGGGTACATATCATATGAGTCTTTCTATTATGCCAATGAGTACATCAAGTGTATCGACAACAGACCAGGTGCGGTGATTTGGGACAATGAAAGGGATGAAGACAAAAGAGAAGGGGAGCTACTCCAAACGAATGGAAAAAGGCGCTTGATAAAGAGTAAGCGACTTATAATTTTTCAAATTTACACAAAGTAAATATTCATATTTAAATTCGATATAATGTATATTTTGATCTCATATGTACTATATGTCAATTTTATTTCATCAGCGAATGCAGAAATTGAAGCAATCAATAAATTCGTTCTTTACAATTTCAAAGCGACACAATCGTGGGTCACATTGTACGAACAAAAGAGGATGAAATGGGATACTGACACGAAAGAATTCAGACAGTTGAATGGTAGAAGTGTGCCTTATCCCGATGATTTAAAAGAAAATATGCCAAAAATATGGCCCAATAGTTGGGTTGTTGACCAAGTCAGAGAGAAATACAATGCAACTGGTCGTTACCCGTGCGCTGAAGAGGATGCACTAAACGTAGGGATTGGGTGCACCCACTCGGTAATAATCTATTTACATACATTTTAAACTTAATAATTCACCTTTAAAATGTAATTACTTCTATATTTCATATTTTAAATGTTGGGTTATTATAAGACACATGACACTATGATTTTTTAACTTTTTTATAGGTGCATTTGTTCTCATCTATGTGGGCATATGGACACCATTTTCGCACAGAAAATATCGATGATGAACACATGACACAAGAATGTGGAGTGGAAGACGAGTTCGATCAATCTAGTCGATCTAGCCACCATGATCAAAATCTAGTACGAGGGATGCTAGGTTACATCAGTAAGATACAAGAGATCATTGAAGTGGATTTCTCTTTTTTCCAAAGTGTTATTTTTTGGTGCAAGTGGTGGGACATCTTTGATCAGAATAATTTAAAGGAAGATCACGATAGTAGGATGATATGTATCAACTCTATAAATATGTGGGATGAAGCTAAGGAGCCCTATGTTTTCCCCAAACACTGCAACCAGGTGTTTTTTTACCCACATATGTTGGATATGAATTGGTGGTTCGTATTGAGACATGACCATAGATCAAAACATATTTTTGAGAACAATAGTGTTATCATGCCAAGCAAGCTGGAAGATAATCAGGGTGATCTTGAGAACCGAGAGTGATATGGTACATGTGTTATTTTATCATTTATACTTTTTAAGATGGGTTTTTATAAAGAAGAGGACTTAATTACCTTATAACTAAGACTCTTTTATTCAAAACATTATAATATGTATTTTGAATTAATTGGTAATTTGCATTGTGTTAATGTTAAAATAATTTCACTTGATAATTTGCAATTATGTTGATCTCGAAAACAATGGTGTACTGTATAAAGTTTTTTTTTTTTGTATGTAAGATAATAATAAAATAATGATAATTCTAAAGTACATGAATTTATTTGCATTATTTTCTAAACTTTATTATGTTACAAAAATTCATATTATTCTAGATTTATTATTTTACAATTATATTCATACAAATTTACAAATTTACAATTATGGTAATTTAAAAATATTTACGGTATACATTTTACTTACGATAGTTATGGTTCAAAATTGACAATCTTACAAATTTACAAATTTTAATAAAATTGAATGATGACAATACATACAATTACAATTACAATTTTACAATTTCACAATACAATTACAATTACAATTTTAGAATTTTACATACAATTACAATTACAATCATTTCACATTAATACAATTAAAATTTTACAAATATTTTACATACAATTACAATTAAAATGAAAATTAGAATTAGAATTTCAATTATAATTACAATTACAATTACAATTACAATTACAATTAGATTTACAATTTTACAATTTCACATACAATTACAATTACAATTACAATTTTACAATTTCATATACAAGTACAATTACAATTACAATTTTACATATATACAATTAAAATTAAAATTACAATTACATTTTACAATTTCACATACAATTACAATTTTAGAATTTTACATATAATTACAATTACAATTACAATTTTACAATTTCACATACAATTACAATTAAAATTAAAATTACAATTACAATTACAATTTTACAATTTCACATACAATTACAATTAAAATTACAATTAGAAATACAATTGCAATTTTACAATTTTACATACAATTAAAATTAAAATTTCAACTGCAATCATGACATAATATTTAATAAATATCATGATTTAATATGAAAAAATAAGCATCACGATCATGATAACCATCGTAAAAACATCATATTCGACTAAAAAACACATTCAAATTCACTAACATCATCTAATCATCATGATCATGATCATCTAACAAAACACAAGCATTGTATAACATCATCACAACATAAACATCAAATATACATCTCATGTCAAATAACTGTTATCACATACACATCTATCTGCAAGCTACACATTAAATGAACATATCTAACATGACCTAACTGTCACACCATTTTTTGGTCATCTAACCTATTATCATTAGATGGATCCAAGTACACCATGTAAGACACATTTTACCCTAAGTAAAATTGCTTTCACTATAAAAATAACTTAGTAAACCACCTTTATTAAGTTTTTTATGGTCTAAACAGGAAACCCCATGAGGAAATATTAAATAAATCTACATTTGTTTGATTTTCCTCAAAGAATAATTAATTAAAGAGTAGTTTGATTAATATTCCTGGTTATATTTAACCCAAAACAAGGAAATTAATTAGATAAATCATTATTTATCTTATTATTTCCTAAAGAATAGTTATTTAAACCTTATTTAAATAATATTCTTTGTTAAATATGACTAAATCACCCATAAATAATTAAATAAATCATTATTTATTTGATTATTACTCAAACACATCCTTAAAATGATAAATAAATCATTTATTTATTTATTATTTACAAATAAAGGGATTTAACCCAAGTCAAATTCCTTTTCCCTCCAACAAATATAATAAAATATTCCATAGAAGTTGGATCTTGATTTGGTTAATAATATTTTAACTATGCACCAATATCTAGACTAACTCAATATTTTGTTATAAATAAAAGGGTTTTCCCATTCATTTACCACCTTTTGTTGCCTAAAGATCACTCTGGATCTATACTTTTGGTCTGACTATTGATCCACCATCATAGTCATATTTTTCTACCATTTTTGTCTGGGTTTTCTACACCATCAAGAGAGAGGAATTTTAGATCTGAAGTGCTGAGGACTTACAAGAACCCATCCCATTGAGGACAACTGGGAACACCCTCTTGTGTTTTCCTCCCAGGTGCCCTTAATACAAAATTCATTCAACATATTCTTGTCTTGTCTATTGGATGCATGGAGTAAATCTTGTTTTTTCTAATATTTAATGTCTTATAATGCATAGATCTAGATTTTTGCAGCATTTATCCTGATCACCTAACTGTAGATTTGAAGATATTGACAGCCATATTTGTTTTTAGGGCTGTTGTTATGCACAGCTAAAGTGGTATTTTTTTTTACACTTGGAATTAAGATTCATACTAACACTAACAATATACACATTATGATGATCACCAACATGTAAATTAAGTACAACTGCAACATGAACATAAAACACATGGACCACACACACACACACACACACATATATATAATGTCAAAAATATAAAACTGTAATATAACTGCATATAAATGTCAAATATCAGATGGTGATACATCAATAGTAGTACTAGTCGAGGCATGCTTAGTCAATGGTGCAACGCCCTCAACATGCTCAGATAGATGTCGATCATTACGTGTCTGTTGATCTGGAGGTGCCTCATGCTGATCAGGATCAACTTCCTGCTCATGATGACTCGACGTGGATGGTCTAGCCTGCTAATGATCATGACTGCTGGATGTTGCACGCTACTCATGATTACTCGACATGGATGGTCTAGCCTTCTCATGATCATGACTGTTGGATGCTGCAGTCTGCTCATGATGACTCAACGTGGATGGTCCAACCTGCTCATGATCATGATTGTTGGATGCTAGAGGTTGCTCATCTCTGGCGTGAGGTGGAGTACTAGCTGAACGATGATCACTCCCCTGATTGTGATCATCAGATGATGCTTCCCTCGACTGTCGACGTATTGCATCTCTACCATGCATACATCAAACGGCCCTCCTCAACTACACCACTAAGCTGGTAGCTCCAACGACATGTAGCTCCATCCTAAATCTAGTGTCAGGGTTATGCCTCACACCCGCCGGTACCAACGCATGATCATGAGGACCAAGTCTATCATCGACCTAATCCTCCACATCTTCCATCTCCTGATCATCATCAGGATCTACACCTGGATCATTTGGTGGAGGTGGCATCTCATCGCCAACAAGAGACCCAATATCTACAAAATATATATAAGTACACAACAATAATTAGAAAATTTCATTAAAAAATTTAATAAAAACCAATTAAATAACATGTTAGAATAAATTTAAAGAAAACACTTATATTACCTCTATCATCTTGCGACTCATCAACTGTGAACAGGATGTTGGAACACCCTCACCAATCCAAACCAGCATACGGACATGGGACCAGAATGAAGGCGTGATCATCAACACTGGATGGAAACTCTAGTGCATCATGATATATCCTCATGGAAAAGTCAGACTCACCCATCTTGGGCATCATCTGGCCCCACATATGCATCTATACATGCAGTATCAGCCTACGAAGCTGCTGAAAAAAATTAGGCCTCGTCTTTGGAAACCTCTCAAAAAATAAAAAAATTATCTCTGAAGAAAAATGGAAGTGCACCCTCCCTTGTGCCTGAGAAAGACATCTATCTAATTCTATATAGAACTGCCGCAAAAAAATTTTAGACCACCTCACAAGTCATGGCGCCTGTAATAAATAATCAAAATAAAATAAAATAAAAGCAAGCAACTAATTCATTTCCTGTCACTGGTATGATGTGAAATGGTCAATAGCAGTAACGTACCTCACCTCCTCTCCACCAAACGAACCAATACATAACTAACCACCGGAGACCTGAAAATCTGTAGGAGACATTATATCGGTGCTAATGTATCTCTGGGAGTACACCAACTAACTTCGTGCTACATAGCCGATGGGGACCTCTGGGAACGAGGGAAAATTCTACCCTCTCCTAGATAGGCCAGTAATAAAATAGATGTCCTCCTTAGTGGGTGCGTACCACTGGTTAGGACCAACCCAGAAAGTCTGTTGGTGGGCATTCCACCTGAAGATAAGTTGTCGCAATCACCCATTATGGCCCTTTAGGGATGTAGCCTCCTCATATAACTTGAGGAGGCTTACCTCCCTTAGGAGCACCTAGGTGGCTACCATAATAGGGTGAGGGTACATAATTCTCTCCTTCTTTCGTGCCTCCCATAGGCGAACCACGTTATACTATTCCGCCATATGTTCTTGTTGTTCCCTCTCTTCTCTCCTTTGACGTCGCTGAATGATTCACATATTAAATACATTTTTTTTTATTAAATGAGACATGGATTTACAAATATATATATATATATTCTTTTTTTTCTTTTTTTTTCTTTTTTTTCTTTTTTTTCTTTTTTTTCTTTTTTTTTCTTGAAAAAAAAATAACAGTCAGTGTGCCAAAAAAAAAATCATGCACCGATACTAGTGCGTTTGTTTTTTTAATATCCCAAATGGGATATTTTCCTCAATTTTCATAAATTAATCTAAACCCCAAATTATGCCATAAAATCAACATGCATTTTTAACAGAAGCTTTCCATGTAAAAGAAACATACAATTTCATGCAAATCCATAACTCCATAATGCAGAAAATGAATCATATTTATTATAATATACTGCAGTTACATGCTGAAATGAAAGATAGCTGAGATAACTAAAATAAAACTGGCCTCAAGAAAATATATTGCACTGCTACACTATGATGGCCTCCAAAACTGACTACTACACTCTCCCTCCAACAACAACCACCACTGAATCCATTGAAGCACCTGTTGAAGATCTGAATGGCACTCACTCTAATACCTCTGAAGCTCTGCGAAACTTTTGAATGAAGTCTCTTAAAAGAGAGTTGGGTTTCTATCCAACACTCACCAATCACCCGAGGGTTTCCATCCTGGGGCTACCACTGAAGTAGAGAACCATGTCTCAAACGTCTCACATAAGAAAATTATCTAATCAAAAGATATCTCTCAATGGCCTCCTCCCTTTCTTTTATAGATCTCTTAGAGCCTTCTAGAGCATTATTTTATTATTATTTTATTCATGGAGAACTTTTCCCTCTTATTAAAATATTCCTTTTTAATGTAGAAAAGAGTAAATCGGCTACCATGTCTCCTCTGGTCACTAAAACTCATGTCCAACCACCCCATCATGGAGGTATCCTCATCCCAGTTCCAATGACCTATTACACTAAGGTGTTCTATCTTGTATTCCTCTCGGAATGCCACCTTGAGCGTAATCAGCTGAATTAAGCCCACAAATAACTCAAATTTCCTAAAGTTGTCGGAATGCACCGAAATGAAAGCCAAACTACTCAGATGATGGAATATATCAATCGAATGCCACCCGACCACATAGAAACTCCTCAAAACTCCTCCAAAAATCCCCTGGGCCCGCTGATGACACTAATATTTACTTGTGACTGGTCTTCTCTTAACTCTGGAAGTCCATCCTAGCTCTGTCATAGGTGACACCAAAAAAGGGAATATTACAGACCTTCCACCCCAAGATTTCTTGCCCTCAAGAAATCCAATTATGTGGGCCACCCTATTGGCCCGATGCAACTGAGACCCAATACCTGGATCCCATAAAAACTCTTGGGTGTTGCTATGCACCTGTATCAAGCCACTTGGAATAGACCCCTCAATGTAGGGATCCAAAACTGATATTTCACTATACCTGTCAGCAAACAATCCTCCCAGACCCCAATGCCACCATGGCCAATCATTGCCCAAGTCCCACGGCTCGGACTACGCACTACCTCTAGCTATAGCTGATGCCCAATGAAGTGAGGTCCGCCAATAAGCATCAATGCTCCTTGGCTCCTGTTGTGCTGTACCTCTAACTGTATAAGCTGCCCCACCAACTGCGTACCAACTCATCACCTCTCTCCAATCCAAGTCCTAACTCAATCCCATGCTGATCCTGCTCTCCTGAAATCAGGATGGAGTGTTGAAGAAATGATGACCTGGGCCCCACTGCCAGCTGGAATCTGTAACATCTTCTATGTCTAAGGGCCCCATGCTCTGTTGTGCTCCCTACGAAGAAAATAATACCATCAAGAGGGTACCAGCTCCTAATCTCCCGCCAATCTATCCTAGAAGAAGAATCCAATGTAGTGTCAACTGCGTATGGAACATGCCTAGAGAGATGTCGCCAGCTTATAATCAACTCACACTGCTCTGTCCCGTCTTCCGATGAATTCTTCCTGTAGAAGAAGGCCCCTCCCTCTATAATGGGGCAAAGTGGGCAAGATATGCTGCAAGCCCCATTGATGTACTCTTGGAGAGTGCTACTCCCTGGAAGTACTGCAGCTCTGATGGCTTCATGTGCATCTATCTGTACCTCATCAGTGTGTCACACCAACGATGGATGCTCCACCATTTCCAACAACTCATCCCTCTCCTGATCGGGAATGTAATGCTCCTGCTATCTACTAGCCCCCTGCAGAACTATCCCATCAACCTCTAACATCTCCAGAGGATATGGATCTACAACTGTTGTCACTGTACTCTTCTATGAATCTGACTACTCGTCCTCAATGGCTAACCCCAAAGTTAGCTACATATCCGTCATAGACTCAATGTGAGCCTCCATCTGGCTCTCCCCCAAAGGACTACCATGCATGATGTGCATAGTATCCTCCTTTGTTGACTCAGGCTCCATCATATGTTGCTCTGGCTGAATCATCACAAGTGTCTCATCACCCAGAGTATCTCCCGTAGAGTCCCCTGACTGCTCACCCTACACACTGGAAAGTAGCTCTGACCTACTATCATCAACTCCGCATGACTGCTCTCGCTCCCTAGAAGTATCATCATCTGATCCCATGGACTAATTTGGAGAAGAGTTCTCACCCTGGAATATAGAAGGAATGCCCTTCTGTTCTGCCTCCTCCGCATCATCTGCATCACTCAAGCATGAGTGATCAGGTCTCCAAGGTTCTTTGCAGATGAAGTAAAGTCCCTTCCTCCTCAGCTCATTCCTGCTACCAGATCCACCAAACTTGAGTACCTCCTTCGTGGTCAACTGTCTCTAGAATAGCCCAATATTCTGCTCAACCAACCCTTGGGCTAGCTCATAAGCAGCAGGTGAGACCAACTGCTCTCTCCTCCAAATGCTCAACAACCTGGTCTACAACTCTCGGTGAATGGTCTCAAGGTCCCTCATACATGATGACATGATGGACTACATATGTGCTATGACAATGTCAAAATGATGTCTCCTAATGCTGAAGAAGCATTGGAACATCTATAGAATCAAGTCATCACACTCAAGGTAAAACATGATGACATACGTCTCGAATGTGGCCATACTCCCTAAAATCTCAAGCTCCTTCCCGAAGGTAGAGCCTGTGTTGTTTTCCAAATCCTAAAAAGTCTCTACTATCAATCTCATAATTCCCCTCATAGCATCATCACTGTATGGAGCTATAGGTGCGGTTAAATTCATGATGTTACTGAGGCACAATGCAACTGGAAGTTTGACACCCTCACACGGTTCCTCCAAGAATTTGGGTTGTATAAGAGCAAGCATAGCTGGTTTTAGAGCCCAAATCAATTTTTTCCCTTCTTCTTGGCTTATTTTGGACAAAATTTCATTAAGCTCATCTAGTTTGGATAGAACTCTCCATTTCATATTCATGTGTTTCAAATCTGTCCCTAGTGCAAAAATTCTGTGAATAATCCCCAATTCTCCCTGCGAATATTTTGGCTGTCCTTTTTCAAGGCTAGCATAAATCCCTCTTGAAAATGGTCTGCTGTTCAATTTTGTTTTCTGGTCATCTGATGCACGGTGGTTCAAGGAACCAATTTTTATTCTTCTCAAGCTGTTTAGGAACCCCTACATGGTTCAACCAAGGATATAACATTGTTTTTCTGAGTTTGGTTGAATTTCACAGCAAGGTGATTTAGTAAAAAGTTTGACAGTAAATCTCCTTTCCTCCAGATTTCAATAATTTCAACAATTTTTGGGCTTGTGATATAAAATTCTCATTGACATCCTATTATTCTTGACACACCACTGTAGGATTTTATTTACAGTCTCATCTTCAGAAATGTTCATTACCTGATATCAAATCTAAATGATAGCATTTTGATGGAAAAAATAGTAATATGGCATACAGTGAAGTATATAAATATTGAACTTGATTTAAATGTAGTTGCCCACAAATTGCAGAGGAACCATGCTCCCCGAATAATTTAAAGGAATTTACTACTGAGCTCCTCAAGTGATCAGTTTACAGCAATGAGTGCAAATTCTAGAAATGGAGTGACTCGATCCCTATGAGGAAAATTACGTCCATTTGGAAGAGAAAACGTTCATTCTTGGACCCCGAATTAGCATGCTTGTTCTCCTCACGCGTTTTAGCATAAATATCATGCTCAGGAGGCAATCACGCAGAGAATTGGTCTAGGGAATGAAATTGAGACTCGGTATGCTGCTGGTGAGTAATATCTCGGTATGTGAGAAGAAAATAATGCTCATGGCTCTTGCAACTCAATATTGACCCTTCGAGCGCGTCACCATTTCTGACTCTGTTTGACGCCTCCTCTGGTTTTTCGCTTAAAAATTTTGCCATTTTACGCTACTGTCAACCCAATCAAAATTGGGCGTTGACCCTCGCATGTGGTTCCTCATGGTGTTATAATCAATGACATACCACAATTCCTGGAAAAATATGCAGAAGAGAATTTCAACCTCTGATATTTGATAACTCGAGTTGTCCACGCCTGTGTGCTATACAAGGAATGATTGCAATCGAAAATGGTTTGCAGCGGCCTCCATGATTGTTTGGAATTCTCTGAGTAGCTTCAAATTTTTCTCCATGACCATCATTAGATAAATCAGTTCACTTGATTAGCTAAGTTCTTCCCAATCAACACACATGTAAATTCATTGATGGCTACCCTTAATTGACTTCAAAAATATTGGTCATGCTCTCACAGCATTCACCTCGACTTCAACTGCTCTATATTGGCTCAACCCTTTTCTGTCTCTCCCAATTTCCACCATCGTTAAGACACAATTTGACTCACCTGGGTATTCTCCTATCAACCCAAGCAACTTGAGTAGTCTCGTTCACTCGACTCGGTCATCGATTACTTCCTCCCCGAGTGGCTCTGTCTCATTCTTGTGGGACCAACGTCTTGTTGTTTACCTCTTGTATCGCTTACTGTTTTAAACAAGGAGCTCATACAGAATCTTACTTCCTTCAATTAGAAATTGGCTTCCCCATAAAAATGCGGACTGTTTTTGGCAATTAATTCCGCTGAGTTTAGCCCTTGAATGCTAATACGACAACATCAAATTATTTCTATGGCCAATCTCCACCTACTAGTGACTCATTCCACGAATATAGACATTTTATAATTTTCTGGAAAAATTCCACTCAAAAATTTGGAAGCAAAATTGTTGAATATTTAATAACTGAGTCACAAATTCTCCGGCCTGTAGAAGACAATTTTGATATCTCTTTGGCACTAGGAAATTTTCGAACACTAGTTCTCATAAAACCATTGATTTTCTATGAAGTTGTTCTGCAATAAAATTTTGAAATCCTCCAATCAGAAAACCCGCGGCTGAGCCAAGACCAAGGCTCTGATACCACTGTAATATCCCCAAATGGGATATTTTCCTAAATTTGCATAAATTAATCTAAACCCCAAATTATGCAATAAAATCAACATGCATTTTTGATAGATTCTTGCCATGTAAAATAAACATACAATTTCATGCAAATCCATAACTCCATAATGCAGAAAATAACTTAGATTTATTATAATATACTAGGGTTACATACTGAAATGAAATATAGTTGAGATAACTAAAATACAACTGGCCTCAAGAAAATCTATTGCACTGCTACACTGCAATGGCCTCCAAAATTGACTGCTGCACTCTTCCTCTAGTAACAGCTACCACTAAATCCACTGACGCACCTATTGAAGATCTAAATTATCCTCACTCTAATATCTCTGAAGCTCTGTGAAACTTCTAAATGAAGTCTCCTCAAAGAGAGTTGGGTTTCTGTCCAACACTCACCAATCACCTGAGGGTTTCCGTCCTGGGGCTACCAATGAAGTAGGGAACCACGTCTCAAACGTGTCACATAAGAAAATGATCTAATCCAAAGATATATCTCGATGGCCTCCTCCATTTCTTTTATAGATCTCTTGGAGCCTTCTAGAGCATTATTTTATTATTATTTTATTCACGGAGCACTTTTCCCTCTTATTAAAATATTCCTTTTTAATGCAGAAAAGAGTAAATCGGCTACCATGTCTCCTCTGGTCATTGAAACTCATGTCCAACCACCCCATCATGGAGTTATCCTCGTCTCGGTTCCAAGGACCTATTACACTAATGTGTTCTATCATGTATTCCTCCCCGAATGCCACCTTGAGCGTAATCAACTGAGTTAAGCCCACAAATAACTCAAATTTCCAAAAGTTTTCAGAATGCACTGGAACGAAAACCAAACTGCTCGGATGATGGAATATAAGAAGCAAATGCCACCCGACCACATAGAGACTCCTCAAAACTCATCCAAAAATCCCCTGGGCCCGCTGATGACACCAATCTGTACCAGTGACCGGTCTGCTCCTAACTCTGGAAGTCCATCCTAGCTCTGTCATAGGTGACACTGAAAAAGTGAATATTACAGTTTTTATCACGCACCATCCGCAATGCGCTTGGAAATTTTCAGTGCACCACAGAACATGAACTGTAATATATCCTATGGTGCATTGACGAAACTATCCATCCCAGGGCATATAATTATGTCAACGCACTGCCAAAAAATAGTTATTGGTCAGTGGTGCGGTCGTTTAGCCGATCGCACCATTGACTATGTACAAATTCGGGAGGGTGGTGAATTGATTAAACTACTCATCCCAGGGTGGATAGTTTTGTCAGTGCACCACCCTCCTGGCATCATTACATGATCAACGATGCAATGGTTTAACCTACCACACTATTGACTATGTACCAGTATCGGGAGGGTCGTGCGCTAACCAAAATATGCGCCTCGGGGTGTATAGTTTGGTCAACACACTGCCATCTTGACATCAGTACATGGTCAACGGTGCGGTAGTTTACATGATCGCACCGTTGAATTTTTACCGGTGTCTGGAGGGCAGTGCGCTGGCCAAATTATCTACCCCGAGGCGCATAGTTTGGTCAGCGCACCGCCCTCCTAAACTTGGACATAGTCAATGGTGCGGCGGGTTAACTGACCGCACCGCCATTGATGTATTTAAAAAAACCACGGTGTGTCATTTTGGTACCACACTAGAACTGGTGTAGTTATCATTAGTACCGGTCGCGGTGTGGCCTTTAAATTTACAGGCAACATCGCAAACTAGTGCGAGCCGAACAACTCGAGCGCACCGTGTGGGAATTTTTTTTTTTTTAACGGGTAAATTTTAAGATTTTTTTGAAATCTAATCCGCTAAAAAGTTTAATTATGGATAAACAAGTAAAATACCTATGCATTTGGGTGTCAAGGAGGCATATTTGCTGAATAATTTGCAAAACTAAATTTTCCTACCATTTTTCAAAATTCAAAATCGAGATGGTGGGCAATGGACGACAATAGTGCGTGTAATGGGAGCACCGATGGCAGGGCGGCTCACACAAGGAAAATTCGCACCAATGCTTGAGAGCTCTGGAGCACTGAAGAAGTGAAAATGCCAATTTTTTGGCCGTAAATTTTCTTTTATTTAACCCTGTTCCCGTACGTGGGTTTTTGAGGTGCACCAGGCGATTTCTTCCAAGTGCACCGGGGTTGTTTCATTTTTGGCGTCGTTTTTTATGACGCGCCAGGGCTGAATCTGTGTAGTGCACCAGTGCGCTACAGTAATTAGATGCACCGTGAGGGTTTTTATGGAGAGCATTGTGTCTCGGTGTGCCAATTTGTAGTACGCACTGGTGCTTTTCTAGTTGAATGCACTTGTGCAGTCTAGGATGAGAAACACACCGGAAAAAAAAAAAAAAAAAACATTCGTAAAAACCTCCACCCACCAACCTCCTCTAGAAACCTCTGCTACAAACAGATATTTGGGCTATTTTTATAAGGGGTTCCTCAAAAACATCCACTAGAGGGTCTTTTCCTTGTAGTGATATTTTATTTCACATTCATCTAGTTGATCACATTCATGGAGTCACCATAAATAATTATATCACTTATGTTCACTCCTAAACACTTATCAGCAAACGTGTGTATTAAAATATTTTTCTATGCTTAAGCATTAACCCAAATTTTCAAAAATATGGATAACAATATTTACTTAACTATAATAATTATATGTATGGTTACTCTTCACTTTATCAGGCTTCCACAAGTATCAATCTCAACTCATTGTTTGCATCACACAAACCCATTTTGGTGTCCAATAAATACCCTTCCTTTGGCAATCTACTTGACTAATATTTCCTCTTATTCTATGTCGAATATCACTTTAGTGACCTTGTTCATGGGCTCTCTACTTCTTAACCTTTAGCTATTCCAACCATGGCATTCACAATATCCCTTTAAGGAGGAATTACATGAAATAATTCCAAGTATTCCATTGTGCCACTTGGTTTTTTAGTAATTATTTATACACCTTAGATAGATACATCAACTCACTTGTATCACATGCATACAATTCCCATGAGATGTATCATAAAATTTGCGATCAAACTTTTTTTATTTTCCAAACTTGCTTCATATAGAAGTCAAGTCTCACAACTAGGATAATATTTTTCTAATGTTTGGCTCTTTACAAGTGATAACATTTGCATTCTTCATCAAGGTCTTACATTCCATGCCAAACCCAAGGCATTCTACCTGTAATTTGTATTTTCACACTCAACCACAATGTTATTTTCTCTAGCATAACGTCCTTTCAACATATCATTTACAAAATTTATTGAATTAGTTTTAGATCCATCACATTATCAGTCATTAATTCATTTTCAACTGCATATCATGCAATTGAAAGGAAGCATCTATGCACTACAAAATCCATTCCATCTCATGTTGCAACTATTTCAGAAAACATATGTCACCCATAATTTTCATGCCAATAATTTATATCAGCTCAAGGTCAAGAGTTTTGTTATCACTCTCTCCTTTACATACAAGATTCAATATTCCACACTTAAACTATTGATTCAAGGCCTATTAGCAAAACAACACATGGCCACTTAGGGCCAACACAGCATAAAATGGATCCCTTTGTTGGCCGTGTAGGTCCCCGGTGCCTCTCCTTCTTCCAAATAATTTTGTACCTTAGTCAAATCAATATTTAAAAACTTATTTTAGGCATTTGACCAGGTTGATGACTTCTTCAATGATCTATCTAGTCAAAGAAGGTTAAATCACAATCCAACTCAAGGTGTTGTGATTCAATGGATTCTCATCCATCCCCTTTTTAGAGCCACACTAATAGCGTAAACGATTTCACCATTTTCAATATCACACATTTTTTTTCATTGCATAATACAACATTACTTTCCTTGACTAGTGACTATACTACTCACCTATCTTCATATTTTCCAGCATGATATATTATACATATGTCTAGGATTTTTATCAAAACATTATGTGCTGGAAGCTCTCTGCATTAACCATACCTTTCTTAGGAATTCATAAATCATGTGCATTTATTCATATCATTGAATATACAAATTAATATTGAAAGTATGCTTACATATTCTTTCAATTTACCTATTGTTGTAGTATGGTCAATTTCCATACATTCATGGCTATCATTACTATGCATGTCTAGGTATAAATTCATCAAGGCAATTCCTTGCCGCATGTCTTATTTCCACTAATGGATCTTTTAATTTCAAATTATCAAGAACAATCTGCATCTTTTCCTGATGTATAATGTCATTCATACACTAGTTGTTAGTCAAATTAATTCCACACATATGCTTTATCACTTCTAATCCACAACCAAATTAAATATGTTGACATTTACAATCATTTAGTAATAAGTTAGCATATATCAACAATATTCAACATGCTTAAGATGAACACACTTCGCCCTCTGGCCTCTTTTAGAAGAAGGGTTTAATAACCAAAATTATTATAATAACAACCTAGGGATCCTTCCCCCTTGCATTTTATGCATACGAATTGTTTAAATCTTGGGTATACCAAGATCATTATCCTTTTTTATATGACTTATGCAAGAATTCCTAGGCCTTTATAATTTTCTGCATTCCAATACTTTTTCATTCTTAGAAAAATATCAGTAGGAAGAAAGTCAAGGGTTCCCCCTTTTCAATTTTATTTGCACACCTTTGAATTTCATGGCACTCTAATCTATTTTCTAAGTAGTTATTTTCAACTAGGTTTCTCATCCACTCTTGGATTTAGCCTGTCATTCTAACTAACATATCCACTTCATAAATCCTGATTAACATATAACATCTTAGTGAGATAAAATCATATTAAAATGTACCTTTAAAAAAGCGAGAATACATAGTTATTATATTCATCTTTTGTAGCTATGTATTTTGGGTCAGAACTTTCTGATAATCCGTTCACTTGTGAACATATCAGCATGCAATCCTTCCTTAATTTCAATGTCTATTATCGCTAAGATAATCTCAGTTTCATGAAATAGTACCAAATATAATAATTTTAGATGCTTTCCAATCTATTTTAGATGCATAATAATAGATATACATTTACATTATGCATTCAACCATCCATTCAAACAATACCTCAATCACACACATCCATATGCTTGTGCACTACTAGCACCTTTCTCATTATTCATATACATTCATGAAATGTAAAAAAAGCCTCATTTTGAGAAGTTACAACCATTCAATGACATGTCTCATGTGTACAACATGTTGTCCCCTTTCATGACAACAATACAAAATTTCATTCATTCCAAACATCATGGAGTGAATAGGTGACCATTAATGTCGCCTAGATCCTAGTCAATGCCATCAATTGATTCACTTACCGTACGTTCATTCATATTATTATTTCTATTAATTTTTTACTAAGGAAATTCTTACCTAATTTCCTCTTAATATTTTGATCATACCACACCATATGTTCTTGGTTGTTTAGTGGTTATTGGATTCTACATGATTAAATGGTTTCTTTGGAAGAGTCCTTACATTCCTCTTCACCAAAATCTTCATTAATACTTTAGTATCTGTAGCCTTGTCTTCCGAAGACTCTATGTAGCATCCTAATCAAATTTTCTAACCATATAGTCAACCTATTCTTGGTTACATGTTTATCAATCCATGGTTAGTCATCATGGCATACTTATGGAAACATATTACTATGAGTTTTCGTTCACGTTATATGCACGCTTAATAATTATTTTCATGCACCATGGCATATCTATGTGCATTTAAAATTTCATTATTCTCATGCCTATTAGTGCATATGAAACCTAGGCACTCAATCCCTTACCATCTTATCATGTTCATGCTCGTATTCATCAACATATAACAACATTTTCAAAACTTTGGAGAAAAGGAATTCAAAATTCAATAGATAAGTTGAGAAATTCCCCCTTATAATAATTGCCACTTCACTTGGCCATGTGCTTCCCGAAATATCATTTTATTGAGGTGTTTAATGGATTAACATCTTGACGTCTTGTTTCACTACCTTGGAAATCATCAATCCAAAGAATATTTTCTTTGTTGCATCTTCAATAGTCTGTCTCAATATCTTAGCAAATATTTGTCTCTTATAACAAATACATTTTATACATATCACAGACTTAGTTGTATACAACCATTCTATTTTTCTCAATGATCATATTTCAATGTGGTACAAACTTACTATTGTACCCCTTGATCTGGGACCTTTTGTCCTATTATTGTGACAACTCTATTTTTGTAGCCTATATTTTTGGCTCATTCCAATATGATTTTGAACCTTTTCTTTGACCACTCTATAGTGGGGAAATATTATATATCACTTTGTAGTATACTTGTACATTTGTAAGCTACTCTAATACTACTTTTCAGTAAAGTACTACTTTCATCCTCATGGTGCATCTCTAGCCCTCCAGGCCTAGTATTTGAACCACAGGTTCTGATGATTTTACTTTTCTTGGGTCAATTTAACTATATGACTTAAACTTAGTTTTGATATCACTTCATATCATAGCTCCAAATTTATCCTTTTTGGTTCATCTCTAGCCCTCCATGCCTAGTTTTTGAACCACATATTTAATAGCTCTCTACTTTTTTGTTCTATATATGGCCCATCTAGGTCTAGTGTTTGAACCCCACTCTGATAACACTATGTGACACACCCAAACCCCTAATTCCATATTAGGGATGTGGGGAGTAATTATACCTGACCTTCAAGGTACATTATGAAGATGGGTTATCTAAAAACCTCTTTCTTCCACACCCCAAATTATAATTTCAATACCACCATCATTTTATTCTCATTGAGAGATTTCCAATGTTAGAAATTTTGTCTCGTTTTGAGCTACCGACACAAAGCTAAGCCCATTTAAATTTTTTACCCTTAAATATCATATAATCATCCATACACCCACGTGGGTTCCTTGACCATGTGTCAGTCCCCATTGGTCCACATCTCCAAGAAAATATGGCATATTAGGCTTCACCATATCAACGAATTACAAAATTCACATAGTTAATGCTCTCGAGGTCTCAATAGTTGATATGGTTGATATGGCTCCTCATTAGTATAGTTGATATGACCGGTAGGCTGAAAAAATAACAACCTAGACCACCAATATGCCAATATAAAATATGGACCAAAATAGGAAAACATATATATTCCATTATAGTACCAACCCTCTAATGCCCTAATATGCCAATATGAGTCCACCCCATCGACTCACCAATATGTTGATATGGAAATAGTTGTAGGATACTGAGACCCTGCCAAAAATGCTATAATGGGAAACCCTCACAAAACATAGGTTGGTGGCCCACTCAGCTTGCAAGCTTATCACTCTACAAACCAATCATATCCCACCATGTGGCACTAGTTAACATGCCTAACACATGGCCACTCGACACATTTCATGTAATAACATGTCTACTTCCATGTGGCACTCTTGGCATGTGCCACGACACTCATTTACTTACAATTGGCATGTCCAAATTTTGGTGGCATATGTAATCCACATGGAATTTCTAGGTCACTACTTGTCGAATGATGCAAATATCATCCCACAATTCTGTTGATGCTCGGATACTCTAGCTCTTCCAAGGTTCCAAGTACCTGGTGCCATCAATTGATTTTCTTGGTCTAAAGTTTGATTTTTTCCAAGTGATGGCCCATCTACTAGAGTCCCTCCATATCGTGGAATCCCACAAAGATACTTTCCATAATTCATCCAACACTTGGTATCCAGTAAGCCTTCCTTTTGACTGGCTCTAGGTCATAGCCCCATATTTTCCGTATGACTAGGGGTTGGGGCTTGAGTCTCCAAACCCCAAATTTATTCTTAGTTGAAACACTAGAATTAAAGCCTTAACTTTCTTGTCTCCAAAACGAGGGACCTCAAAACTCATTTGCAGCCCAAAATAGTATACATAAAGGATATTTCAAACCTTGAGCTAGCCAGAGCTTCTCTAGTGTGTCTAATAGCACACCATGGACAGTAACCATGAGTAGGGATAGAAATCCTTCAGTCCCAAACTTTACATACAATTTCATCCCTGTCCATAACATGAAAGGCATAACATAGAAGTACGTTAAATAATTATCAAGGGGCATATGAATATTATATAGTTATTTCATCTAGATTTACTATTTTATAGCAGATATACACATCATACAAACCATATTACTCATTAAGAAGAAAATCACATAAACACAATGTTGAATACTTAGAATACGGGGGGAATCATTATTATTGTTTCCCAAAAAAAAAAATCACTTCAATTCTTATTTCTTATACATTTAAGGAACATATAGAAAATCATCACATAATTAAATGATCACATAGAGCGCTAGATATTTAACATGGAAACCCATAAAGGGAGAAAACCACAAATAGTTCTTATTTTCCTTAAATGATTATTTTAGGAAACCACCTATACTCACAAAATTTCTAAGCACCCACTTGCAATAAATTCCACCCCTGTTCTAATTTTGTAGACTTCAACCCACTAGAGATACCTATCCCCAAAGCATAGAAGGAAACCACCTACTGGGAACATTGATCCCTAATTAGTGTTATTCAATTGTTCAACTCTTTATTTTCTTCATTCTATACTCGTACCATAAACAACAATTTCTAGAAAATTCATTATCAATATTACCCACACCACTCCTTTCACTCACCAGTTGATAATCTTCCTATTACACTTTTTCTCACTACTTCACATCATTAACCCCCTATAAAGTTATTTATCTTCTATATTTATTATTTATATCCTTCCTTTTACATGGGTATAGGTCCATGGTTTTACCCATGGTAATTCTCACTTTATTGTATCGACACACAATACCTTATTAAAATTTCAATTAATCAATGATGTTGAAGTGCTTAAGATTCTTTTCTTTTGGCTCTTTTCTCTACTTGACCACATGCTAGATCAGGGGATAAAAACTTAAACTTCAATACTTCACACAATATGAAATCCAGTAAGTTCTGATCCTATCTATTCTTCTATATACATGGATAGGAAGATAGGTGGATAACACATCTGCAATAGGACCCATATCTGGGAGATCCAATATTTGTGTCTCTCCTCCCTTCACACTATACTACATTGTAGTGAGGCCAAATGGACAAATAGCGCTCGACAAGTCATAGATCTAGTAGTTCAAGGGATGAACTATTCTTCAACCATCACCTACTTATTCATCTTAACCTCAGCATGGCCAAATGGTCTCATTCCTCGAAACTCCAAAAACACAAAAAACACAAAAAACGCACCAAATTTCTTAACATTATGGGGCCTTACAAAACACCCTCCCAACATGAGTATTGAGGCTCTGACACATCATCTGCCATGTCATTTCCACATAATTTTACACTTAATTATTTTACACCTACCACGTTTTATATCCTCAGAGTGACACATCATCATCCTTTCCATGTCACTGCCACCTGGCACAACCTATATGCCACATGTTATCTTATTTAGATACCATGTTGATCCGGATCTTGGGGGTAGGCCTCCAAGATCTAAAAATTTGAAATAGATCTGACAAGATCTACAAAATTAGAATGTCAGAAAAAAGAGAGAACACACTGCAAATAAAACCACAAAGAAAATTGTTTTATTAAAATAGAGAATAACTATAGAAGCTACATTGTGGTGGACAATTTGTCCTTTTACAAACTAAGTCTTGTTATTTATAGCATTTTTTGAGTTACAATACCATGTGTATATACCATAGGTGGATACCATGGGTCAAAAACATGGGTAGATACCACTTACAACCATGGGTCAATACCATGGGTAGATACCACTTAAAATACCATGGGTAAATTCTATGTGTGGATGAATACCATGTGTGGATACATACCATGGGTGGATGAATATCATGGATAGATGTCATTAAAATACCATGTGTGAATAAATACAATGGGTGGATTAATACCATGGGTTGATGACATTTACAATACCATGCGTAAATTCCATGGGTGGATGGATAACATGGGTAGATGAATACCATGGGTGGATGCCATTTTCTATTCGGATCATTCCTCCCTCATTAAGAAGTAATGGTATCCATTGCGTGAAGTTCCCTCCTGCGAAGCCTTTTTTGAATATGAAGAGCCACTGAAGAGAAGGGATTTTTGTAGCTAACCCATAAAAAGTGATGAACGAAGATTCGAGGAAAGAGATACCATGTAATGCTTGTGACCAACTGTGATATTGACAGTGTGCGGCTTAGAAAATGGACTTCAATGAAGTGTGGGTTTGTGGATGAACCAAAACCATGACAAACGAAGATCCAAGGATAGAGATACCTTATAATGCTTGTGACCAACTGTGTTACTAACAGTGTGCGGCCTAGAAAATGGACTTTGATGAGAAGGATTTTGTGCGGTTGACCCATAACCGTGATGTTGATTGTTGATGAAGTAGCAGGTGCCTACATAGCTTGGGGTGGGAGGGCACATCTCCAAATAACCCAAGCCAAATGCCACTATGCTAAAACTGATGAATGTGAAGCAGGTGCCTACTAAAGCAAGGTGGGAGGGCACGTCTCCAAAGGGAACCCGCTCCGAATGTTGCTCCAAAATTAAAATGAGAATAACTCAGTCAATATAACTCAGAATATTTATTATAACATGTTTTTGGAAATGGAATGATAATTTTACATCTTCTCATTTGTTTGAAACCGCTATCTAGAGACTGTGGACTCTCAGATTTGCGCTGGAACTGTCTCGTCGTCACAAAATTTCTGAAAAAAAAATAGCTGATTTTAAATCAATAATAACTCCCACATCTTGACTCTGATTCGAACGATTTTTTTTTTTAAATGGGGTGATTTTTCAAGGGGAGCTCAGACCTATATCCATTTCTCTAAAATTTCGCAATAAAAACTATGAAAAATGACAGGAGAGCCGCCATCCATGAATTGTCGTCAGAACATTTTCTACAACATTGCTGATTTAGAATCAACAATAGCTCCCTCACCCGAAATCCAATTCGGCCGATTTGTTTTTTGAATTTGGGTGTTTTTTTGCAAGGAATCTAGATATGGTCTTATGTTTTGTAAAATTTTCACCAAAATTTTCAGATCTGATCTTCAAACTCGCCGCCCAAGAAATTTATGGAGTTTGCTGAAGATTGCTGCCAAAAATTGAAATTGAAATATGCTTCAAACCCTCATTCCCATGGATTCGTAACCTGAATCTAATACCACTAATCCAAATCTTGGGGGGAGGCCCCCAAGATCTAAAAATTTTAAATACATCTGACAAGATCTGCAAAATTAGAATGCCAGAAAAAAGAGAGAACACACTGCAAATAAAACCACAAAGAAAATTGTTTTATTAAAATAGAGAATAACTGTAGAAACTACATTATGGTGGAAAATATTTCCTTTTAAAAACTGATTCTTGTTATTTATAGTCTTTTTTAGTTACAATACCATGTGTAGATACCATAGGTGGATACCATGGGTCAAAACCATGGGTAGATACCACTTACAACCATGGGTAGATACCACTTAAAATACCATGGGTAAATTCTTTGTGTGGATGAATACCATGTGTGGATACATACCATGGGTGGATGAATATCATGGATAGATGTCACTTACAATACCATGGGTGAATAAATACAATGGGTGGATGAATACCATGGGTCGATGACATTTACAATACCATGTGTAAATTCCATGGGTGGATGGATAACATGGGTAGATGAATACCATGGGTGGATGCCATTTTCTATTCGGATCGCATGTGTCATATCCTCCTACTTTCATGTCATCAACGTGTTTTCCAAATCATTGTCACCTGTATGCCATATCACTATTCCACATAAACACAGTTCCACATGTCCTCCCCTTATGATGTCACACCATCAATTTTTCGCATGTATTTTCCAACAAACACCACATGTGCTACCACGTCGTGCTAGGGTCCACTTGGTGTTGAGTCTTGAGAAATATAGGATCTATCCATTTTTGTCATCTATTACATGTTGAACCTCCCACACCCCAAATACCCAAATTGCCTGAAAATCCCTGGATTAACATAACTAATCCACCCATCTGGCCTTCCACTTGATTAAGTGCACCTTGTTTATCCCAAGCCCTTGATGACTAGATGCATTGAGGCTATCCTTGGTTACTAGCATTATCTTTACTAAAAAGGCATTTTTCTCCTCATTCCTTAGGAATTTTACCAAGTTTCATATACCACTAAAAATATCTCTAAGAGAACTACTTGACCAAGCACTTTTCATGACCTTTTGAGTAAGGTACTTGTAAAAAATGCCTTCAAAGAGAGGCTGCTACGATACACATCCAACCATCAACAAACAAACTAGAATATCAACACTCAGTAAGCAACCTCAATGAAAACATAATATTAACACATTGTTGGTAAAATCAATAGGCTCTCCCTGAATTTGACATCACTTGACATTAATGATTGGACTTTCAAATCAATGAAAACAACTTCCAACATACGTAGAAAAAATACATTTAAGCATAGATCATTTCTCAGTCATTAACAAAATATGTAATACATATATTAATTCCATAAGGGAATTTATCTGATAAATATCCCATGTGGTCTACATTTGATAAGGATGAATTACTCACCCAGTAATAAAGGTGGATTTTTGAACCAAATTTCCTTCATCAAGTTAAGTTATCAGTTTCCTTTAAGATCACAACAAGCCTAGAGTTTTTTCCCGACTATTATGGGTGATTTCTTAACTACTTTACACAACAAGCACCTTATGGGTAACATATACCAGGAATTCCACCCACCATCATCCCAATTAGAGGTTTGTTTGGAGGCTTTAAGCATATAAATCTAGGGCTTGATCTCATTTCCATGTGGTCACAATGGAACCTGCACAACCCAAGGAGACCTCCTTAGTACCTCTCTTGGGTGCTCAATTGCATGGCTTACGAAGTTTCACTCAAAATTTTGGAATTCCAAGCTCAAAACAACACAAAAGGACCCATTCAATTAGTCATTATTGCCTCAATGCCTCTGCCCATGGTCTTTGTGCATAACAACATTCCAACCTCTAGGTTAGATTAAGACTCACCTCCTAACTTTATTCACCAAAATCAAGTGAAATTGATCAGGCACATTGTTCCCTTCTCCTTCACATGAGATACCTACTCTCATATATGGTTTTATTTTCACACTTTCACTATACTCTCCTATTCTTACACTTTTATCTTCCTCGCACTTGTGCCTCCACTGGCACTCATCCATTCTTATTTATTTTTTGTCTCTTCTTATCTTCCATGGTCAACTTCCTTTGGTTGCTTCCCTTAATGGGATTACATGTTGATTTAGTCCATTCTCAGTAAAATTATAACTTTTGGTGAAGTATTTTAGGTGTATGTTTTCCATACCTCTTGAGTGGTCTCGGTACTATTGGCCACTCCTCCTATAACTACTAGCAATCATCATTGCACTTTCCCATTAAATATTTCATGGAAAGGTTGACAATAATTATCTATATAACATTTGGCTTAGCCAATAATCCATTGGAGACCATTAACCTATAATTATGTTTTTCTAACTTCCCTCGCCTCATGGATTCACACGGCCTATATCATATCAAGGCTTCACCACTTCATTAGTTGGTAGCTAAATTATAATTGCAATTATTCTAGCTCTTTTTCCCAATTACATTTACATTCCAATATAGGGATCAATAAAATAATTAAGTAAAATTACAATATCAACAAGATTAAGTGTTTAGAATGTTAAAATCCTCTCTCTTATAAGGAAAATCATCCTCGATGATCACACCACTTTAGGTGTCATTTTCAACAACATTTCACTATTTCAAGTGCTTTTTCTTCATTGCAACAATCTATGGACAACTACCTTTTAGATGCACCAACATCTGTGCTCCTTCATATCAACATTATTCTTCATGTTATTTTTCCTTTACATTGCTTCAGAAATTGAATTTTCCTCATATTTTGGTCACTTTCATACCATTGGCACTATTAGAACACTTGTCAACAAATAGGTGTATCAATATATTTTTCTAAGAATAAACATTTTCCTAAATTTTCGCAGTTGGAGTTCTAAAGCTAGTCTCCTTCATTAATCTAATTCGTCATTTTCCTTTAATATCACATCAAGCCCAAATTTTCTTCCCAATTGTTACAAATGATTTCCCATCTACAATACATTCTTAGCACCCTAGGGGAAACATCTCCTAGGTTAATAGTGGTGTAAGTGTTGGCAATATGATGCAATATGTTTTCCTTGATGGCAACCTACTTGATGAAGTTGTCCTTGATGGAAGCCTACTTGATGAGTTTCCTTTTGATAGCAACCTACTTGTTAAATATGTAAAAATGATGTTTCTATAGGTCATTTTAGATACGTCAAAGAAAGGAATTTTGTGCCAGAGAAATGAAACATGAAATATTTCTCAATGTACATGTAGGTTTGATGAAAAAAACTCGTGTACATATGCAACTTGGTATATAGGCAAACCGCGTATACATCCAGAATTAGTATATACGCAGTTTTTATGAAGAGAAGTTGAATATACTACCTTTTGTGTTCTAAAATTATGACACCAGGGGGAATTACCATGGTATTAACCCACAGTATTGAGCGTTGTGTCGTCTATTTGATTCTATCCAAGAAAACCATCGACAATTGTGTGGTTTTGGCTAATGGTATTAGTAAAGGCTAAATCTATATAAGGTGAATAAGATCATAGTGCAAGGAGTGTGCATGTGTAAGGGATGTTACTGAATACTTCTCTCTTAATTATATCTGCATGGGATGAACTCTTTTTTATTGGTAGATCTGAATCTATGATGCACCCTTGCATACAATGATGGATCAAGATCTCTAGACTTGAAATGAATATGTAATTGCATGATCTAATTATGATATGTTTGGATCTATGACCTGGAGAATTTTTTATTAAGTGAAGTAAAGAAATCTTGGTAACTTTATAGATCTGCATCTTTCTACAATAATAACATGTAATATCCCAAAATGGGAATGCACAACAGTGCCTGCTGAAATAACGCACTTCTGGGAAATTTGTGCATAGAAATGAGTTTTCAGTTCCTGGATCCCTTAGATCAATAGATCTGGGGTCTAGATCCAAAAGGAGAGCAAAAAAAAATCAAACTAGGTGTGGTAAACAGATCTCCCACCACCTAGTCTAGCTAGAAAACCCCCAAAGAGAGGGGCTGCAGCTATGTACTACAAACTGCTTCAGAAATAATGTAGTCTTGGAAAGCATGAGTAAGAGGCCATAAAATAAGATCAAATTTTGAATATACAATATCAAATTAGATTTATATTGATGCTCTTACATTATACAAAAGAATACAGAAGATAGGAGAGGAGGAAATATTCAGAAAAGAAGGTTGCAACACATGTATATACTATAAAATGGCTTAACAGTGTTATTTAATGGAGATGCAGTAGCTGAATGTTACACTTCATATCTAGAGCATATATGTGTACAAAATATCAGATCCATTTCAGATATGTACACTAGAAATGCTCTATTACAAGATCCCCTTGGGGTTTTGGCCAAATCATGCAATACAAAGAGTAGATTTGAGTTTTAAGTAGCAGATCTACAATATTATTCAGAAATTTCTGAAGATGATTTTACATTAGAAACATATCAGATCTATACAGAACATGGATCAGAAAGCTAATCCATGGATCATCAAATTGAAAGGCAAAGCCCAACACCAGAGATCTCTCATCAAAAATGGAATCAAAACACCCTGCAAAACCTCCACTGAAAATAACGCAGTCCCTGAAGGGAAACTGTGCTGTAGCTTGAATAAATGAGTTGGCATGATTCCAAGATACAAATATGAAGCTCCACAGCTAATTCACTCTTCCAGGAGGTTAAAAGACACACTCGCTGAGAAGAGGCACTAGTACAATCTAGATCTGAGTAGATCTAGTGTTTCCACTTGCTGCGGCTTACAAAAGCAACCAAACCCTCACTGGATCTGTGTTGCAGTTGGAAGTAGAGCTTGGATAAATGCCTGATAGTGGATAAAATCAGCAAGACTCCTCCAATTAATCCTCAAGGGAAGAGATAGAATCCTTGCATAGGAATCCCCAAGTGTTAAGCAACACTATTCTCAACTAAACATCAGAGAATGGTATTTGTCTAAACAGACAAGATACTCAAAAAATATGCATAATCAACAACCCTCTCTTGATGCCTCCGCTTTCCTTTTATAAGATGAAAGCCTTTTCCAGCCCTAAACCACCTTGATGAATTAGCCCCTTTCACATGAGGGGCCTCCTTCTAGAACTGTGTTGTTCCTTCATGAGGTACATTGTATCCAGACAACACTGTAGATTTGGACAAGGTTGACCCAATATCATAGCTCAAACCCATTTGACACCTGCAAGTGATTTGTTTACATGGCCCAGATCTATCCTTGTTCATATGGGCATTGATTTATTCATTATTTTTAGGAGTTTTACATTTCCTCCTTTATTCATTTATTCATGCAATAGAAAATAAAACAAAAATGTATATTCCTCTTACCTTAGGCTAAGTAGGAATATTACAGTCCTCCACTCCAAAATGTTGCTTGTCCTCAAGAAACTGATAGGGTAAGTGTTGCAGTACTTCCACTCCTCCATTGGTGACACCATAAAGGATTAAGTCCTCCTCATAAGCCAAGTGTTCACCAAGCCAACACATCATGAATTGTTCCTCCAAGGTCATCATAAGGGGTGCATAGTTCATTCCACAAGGAGTGAAAAAATAAATAGAAATAAACATGGCTAGAGCAATGCTTTCTCTAAAACATGTAGCATGAGGTACATAGAGAATTTCCATTCCATGTGGTACATACAAACTGCTCATCCTCCCTCCATACAATCCCATAAATAGTACAACTATATCATCCAAGTATGGGAGCAAAACTACATATATACAAACAGAAATTCGAGCTTGAAGAGGTGGGTCAAAGTCCCACATGTGATGCCAGCGCAGTGCATCTCTTGCCTGCATTAGATCAAGGTGTGGCAAGTGGCATTCCCACCACACATTTTCTGCATGAGTCATCTTAACATAGCTGAAGATGTCAGATATGTTTGGTGCCTTTGGGAAGCACCCATCATGAAAAGGAATCTCCCTTTGCACAACAAGGGAGTGGCCAAGTTCAGAATTTCTATTGGCCCTCCAAAAGCCATGAGATCCACATGATCTCTCACTCCCTTTAGGAGTCATAGCCTGCAAAAACATGGTAAAATAATGTGATAAAACAAAAAATAAAACTTGCTTTTCATGATCAGATCCTTTACCATCATAGTTCTTCATACACATGGAGTTGTGCATGGGCATTCCCCTCCTCTCAAAAGAAGGAGGAACTGGCTGAAATGACTCTTGCATAGAGTCCATTAGCTATCCCAACTCCACATAGCTCATGCACTCTTGAAAGTGCTGATGTAATTCCTCTCTCAACCCTTCCCAACCAAATCTCCTCATGATCAAGGTGTAGATCTCCATTGACTGCATATGGCTGAGAAAGAATTCTTTGTGCGCCCCTTGTAGTATCTTCTGCTTGAGCTTGGAAGCTCTAGAAAAGAAGACCCTACCATGATAGTAGATGACTCCCTCTTGGACTAATTAGCCCTCTTCTTGTTGCATGCCATATAATATTATACAGGTGTGGAGATCTTTGGAATACTCTACAAGTAGTTGATATTTCCAGTACAGATCCACACTGCTCAACAATGACAGCGCTGATCATACCTCCAGGGAAGTTTCTATCATGTTGCTAATTTATTCTCTGACATTTTCCATGCCAAAGATGTGTGTTGGAAGGATGATCCTCCCATTCTCTTCCTCCCACAACACAGATCTGGAAATGAGAGGGGGTGATAGTAATGAGGGGAGAATATTCCCCTAACTCTTGATCTATCCCAAGCCTCCCAGCATTGTAGCTTGGTCTTCCATTGCTCCAATCCCTCGTAGATATAAGTTTGGAGCAACACTTTGTGAGGCCTCCCCCACAAGATCTGAATCTGGTGGCCTCCCTGGTGGTTTGCCACTGGATAGGAATGTCCCATGCAGAATCATCATGAACATAAGAGAAGGGACTGTGAGATATTTGCTTCCACTACACAAATCCATCTCTGTTGTTTGTGTGGAAGTGCTAGGTGAGGGGTAAGTATGCATGCCTTGGATAATTTGAGTTTTACTACTCTTCATGTCCACCCATTCCATTTGCAAGGCCTTCTAATTATTAGTGACTTTCCCTAATGTAATCAACCATTGGACACCCAAAATGATGTTGGTGTCTAGTATGTCAACTACAAAAAAGTGATCCACCAAAGTGTAGGACCCCATGGTAACTGAAAGTGATGGGAAATAGTGCATGCATTGCATTGTCCTATCTCCTGGGACCAAAACAAAGAACCCCTCAAAAGTATCAGTGGGGATTGCTCTCCACTGCACAAGATGAGCATCAATAAAGTTGTGGGTTTCCCCACTGTCAATCAGTACATATACCCTTTGATTCATGATTGAACCTTGTACTCTTAAGGTTAAGTACTTGGGTACTTGTAATATTCCTAATTAGTCCTAAGCTAATAGGAATATTCATTTTTTTTTCTTTCTTCGTTTAAATAATAAATATGTAAAGGAGGTTCATAAAACTCCTAATAAAAGAATAAATAAATGCCCAATGTGAACAAGGCTAAATATGGGCCACTTGTAAAAACACACTTGAGTGTGAAAGAGACTGAATCTATTAACCAAGTCAACCATGACCAAATCAACCACACTTTCCATATGCAATGAATCTCCTAGAAGGACAACGCAGTCAAGTTGGAGGCTACACATGTGAATGGGGCTAAATCATTGAAGGTGGTTTAGGATTTTTACAATCTCTTGATCTTATAAAAGGAATAGGAGGGCAGCATATTGAGGTTGTTCATGACATGATTTCTGAATTTCTGTATGTTTAGACAACAACATTCTTGGTTGCTTAGCCTATATTGCATTGGGATTTCTTGTTTAGGGGTTCCATCTCTTCCAATTGAGGAGCTCTTGGGAGAGCTTGTATTTCTTGTCCACTATCAGGTTGGAGACTGTTGAGCATTGAAAGAGGTATGAAATTATTGTAAATTTTCTCATTCTTTTACATAAATATACTCCTGTTTTCCCTCTGAAAGGTAATTCATCATAGGAATTATAATAGAATTGGAAAGGTTTACGTTTAATACAAAAAGGTGACTAAAAGCTATTTTTTATTGACAAACAGGAATTCGGAGAGGTGAACAGCTGTACCAAAGGCGTGGCTGAGAACAATCTAACTGCTGCTCCATCAGCATCAAATCATATCTAGCCAAAGGCAAGGAGATCTGAAAGAATAGCCCAGAAAAGGCAGGAAGCAGCTTGGCCACAATCAGCATAAACAAAACGATGACTAAAACACAGAGGAATGAATCCCTCAAGATCTTTAGATCTTGAGGGATCATTTTTTAAACTTATCTTATTTCTTGATTGGTCCATCGAAGGATTGATATATAGAACCACATCCTTTAGTGACGGGGGGATGGATCGTTGTTTTTATTGGGAATCATTCGAAAGACTTTACATTTTCTCTGTTTGAGAGAAAACCTTTCTGTAAGACTCTATGTTGGTTTAATACAAAGCACGCGTCTCATTTACTTTCCATAATTCTGAATTAGCCCAGCGGTATTTCACTGGCGCTAAGGGCCCGGCTCTAGTGGAATTACTTCACTCTTTGTATTCTAGTCTTTATTTACTGTTGTATGGAGTGCGTTTCATGTTTGAATTGATTTATTGTTGATCGGATTAAACACAAAGTCATTGTTGTTCTGTTTCTTTACATAAGCATAATTCGTTGTTCTATTATTTTGCTGCACTGACTTGTATCTGATTCGAACTGATGTTCCTTTGGTTTGTAATCTGTCGTAATCATGGTTGTGTGGTGAGAAGATGTCGACAGAATTGAAGCATAGGAATTTAGTACTTTGAGTGTGTTAGAATTGTAATTTTTGTTCAATTTCCATTGCTGTTCCATTTCTATTTGTTATAGTTATACGCTGTTGTTCCTTTTTAAATTGCGTTTTTTTTAAGTTGCTTTTATTGAATCTGCTTTCAATTTTATGGTTATAAGATCTCCAACTGTAGAGGATAGAGGCTCTAGCTTCCAAATTCCCAGATTGGTCATCTTGCATCGATTTCTAAGGGAAAGAGTTACTGCTACTGCATCCCTGATCGATGTTCTGCAAAGATTAAAGTAGTTTTATTTTTCCATTCATGTCACTGTAATTAGGTCTCTTTTCAAGCATTGGTTATGTTATTTTATACTACATCTTCATAGCATTTCTCTTAGACAATTGCAAGCCTCAAACAGAGTACACTCTTGGAATAAAAAGACGCTCCTGGATTGATAATTAATGTGAGATAATTAGGGGTTCAAAAGATACCTTTTTATGCCTCGACATTTTGGCGCCGTTGCCCGGGAGAGTGTATGCCATTTCAAAGGAGTAATGCATAGCTGATTTTCTTCTGCTTGCAAGGAATTGGGTATTAAAGACGGAAGGTAAGAACCTGAGCACGGGGCAAGAAACACACTTGCTCGCAGCCCGCTTTACAGAAGAAGTAAGTAAGCTTATTTCTTTAGGTAGGAATGAAGGTTTGTTTTCTTTGAATGAATAAATCAACTAAGCGAAAGAAAATTCCTCCTAAAACTGAAAAACCTAAGGGACCGGTGACCCTTGGGCACACGACATTTATTGACGAAATCCTTAAAATAACTGAATCTCAGTCATCAGTAGGATTTAAAAAAACTACTTCTAGACAGCCTACTAGTTCCCTTCAAGCTACAGAATCACCATCTGAAGCCTTCGCTGAGATACACAGTCAAAAAAAGGGAATTAAGCAAGATTCCCAAGAAATTGAGAATCCTTGCATAAGTTTCCTTCAAGAAGGGAACTCCAGCAATCTCCGAGAAGGAGAAGGGTAAACGGGAGAAATCACAGACTCGAAATATCCTATTGAAACTGCCCAGACAATCAACAGTCTAGATAAGAGAAGTGTTGTTCAACTTATTCAGGACCAAGGTCCTGAATCACCTCAAAAAATAAGCCGACAGGAAAAACTTATTATCCCAGATAAAGGGAGTGTTGTCAAAACTATTCCTGCCCCTACTCGTCAACCTAGAAATTCCCTAGAAATCCCAGAGGGATATTGGCATATCTTCGATCAAATGGCCCAGAACCAAAACCAGAATCAGCAGCAGACCTCTACACTGCAATATCCCATAATAGATACTGCAGTTAATGCACCCATGAAAGCTATCCCTCTTCAACATATTCCTACATTTCACGGCTTAACATCAGAGGACACAGATGCGTTTTTATTTTAGTTTGATGTGCTGTGTAGAGGCTACAATTATACCATCGATGCCCAAAAATTAAAACTATTCCCTTCTACATTAAAAGGGGCAGCCCTACGATGGTTTATGGGATTAGGTGGAGGTGTCATAACCGATTGGGATCATATGAAAACTGCATTTTTAAAGAAATATCAAGATTATTGCAGGTCTCGGGAATTAAAAGATGAAATATTTCAAATGACAGCAAAACCAAGTGAGACCTTGGAAGAGTATGTGGAACGATTCCAATACAATCTTCAGAGATCCCCTTATGCATCCGCACCCTTACCTAACAATTTTTTGAAAACTGCATTAATTAGGGGAATGAAAGATCAGTGGGTTGAAACATTGAACCTTATGGGAAAAGGTGATATATACCAGGAAATTTATCCTGACATTGTTGATTTATGTATTAGGTGTTCGAGGGGCAATACAAGATTGAAATTAGCAGACCGTGAAACAATTACAAGAGAAAATAAAATTTCTAATGAAGGTGTGACTCGTGCAGAGATTGGAAATCTGCTAGAAGAATTTAAGACAGACATACTTGGGATTATAACAACACAGTTCGATATTATGCAAGCCAAACATAAACAGGCAGAAGCAGAGCAGAACTTGGCAATATTCTTTTCCAGATGTAGAAAAAAGCACAGCCACAAAGAATGCCCATTGGATGTGATTAAAGTCTATGCCATTTGCACAAAATATCACCCTACAGAAGGATGTCCTTCGCTACCTGGTCTAAAAGCAGTTTATAAGGAGGTAGAAGAAGAATCGGAAGTGGTATATCTGCTTAACCACCGTCGACAATGGCAACCACGACCATCAGGTATGCAAAATGACCCATTTTATTTTCAAACTCCTCAATATAATGCCCAACAATACAGTGGGATGTGGCAGAATCAACCATCTTTCCCTAATTGGTCACAACAGCCATTTCCCCCCACATCTTGGCCGAATCAAACAAATCAAAATAACTGGCCTAATTTTCCTTTTTATCCACCATTCTGGCCTACACAATGGTCCCCTTCTACTTCTCAGCCCTAGTAGTCAAACTGGAAAAAACCTCCGAATCAGCCAGCCGGATCAATTCCTCTCTCTCAACATACACTGCCAGCTCCTTACCCAAACCCCCAGACCAATTTAAGACCACAACTCCCAGCCTAGCCCAACCCAAACCCAAACAATAGGCCAGTGCAGTCTGTTCAAATCATGGAACCCCCAGAAGTAGAAACTAAACTAAGGGAGTGTAATGATCTTCAATTAAGGTCTAGGCGTATAATCAAAACAAAGAAAAAAAATGATGATCATATTGAAGATCCGTTACCTATAGAACAAACAGAACAAAATGAGAAGGAAGTGCAACAACAAAAACAAAAAAATCAACAACAACAAGTAACAACTTCCTCTCCATCATTCCCAGAACGATTAATTATACCTAGAACGTTAGAACAACCTAATTTTGATCTTCTGGGAGAATTAAAAAATTTATGTATAAAAATCCCTCTCCTCCAAGCTATTCAAGATATTCCTATATATGCAAAAACCATTAAGGAATTATGCATAAAGAAGCCCAAGAGGAGAACAACATCCAATCCTACTATCCACATAGTCGTTACCTTATCTAACTTATTATCAGGAATATAAACACCCATCAAATATGAAGACCTAGGAAATCCTATAGTGACAATACAGATCAATGGTCAATCGTTTCCAAATGCCTTAGTTGACTTGGGGGTAGCAATCAACATTTTAACCACCACCACCTATCAAAAACTTGGCATTACATCATTGGAACCAACAACAACCTTGTTGGAATTGGCTGACTGATCGGTAGTCAAACCAGAAGGTATACTACAAGATGTAATGGTATCTGTAGATTCCTGGGAATACCCTGCTGACTTCCTGGTTATCAATCCAAAGAATCGACTAGATGGACATCCGTTAATTCTAGGTAGACCTTGGTTGGCAACTGCAGATGCCTATATTGGATGCCGACAAGGCAACATGACAATTACAAGGGGAAATTATGTTAAGAATTTAGCCCTATATCCCCCAGCCCAGCCAAGCCTATCAATAATCACAACAAGAAAACCACCTGCATCATACCTTATGGAAAATATGAGATCACCTCTAACCATAGAAAATGCTCTTGATTTTAAAGATCAAATAGAGGATGATATCATTAATAATTTTATTAATAAGTCCCAAACTAGACCTAATTTGCAATGTAACATGATCAAGGCAGCATTCGATAATAACGAAGGAGAAGATCCTTTCAAAGACATTCCGGATCAAACAATACTTACTACTTCCATGAGTAATAGTAAGGTTGTAGAAATCAAACCGGGAAAAACTCTAAATATTAATAAGAATCTCACTTCTGAACAAGAACAGAAATTGGTCCAACTATTACAAAAATACAAAGCAGCCTTTGCATGGGATTACCCTGACATGAAAGGAATTGATCCTCAATTGTGTACTCACCACATTTACATTGAAAAAGATGCAATACCCATTCGCCAACCTCAAAGGAGACTAAATCCTCACCTTAAAGACATTGTCAAAGATGAATTACAAAAACTATTGGATGTTAATTTCATCTACCCAATATCTGATAGCAAGTGGGTCTCTCCATTAGTGGTAGTACCAAAAAAGAATGGGAAGTGGAGGATATGTGTAGATTACCGTGAACTTAATAAAGCAACATATAAAGACCACCTTCCCCTTCCTTTCATCGACCAGGTATTAGACACATTGGCAGGAAAGAAATTCTTTTCTTTCCTTGATGGCTTCAATGGGTACAATCAAATCTAGATTGCCCCTGAAGATCAGGACAAAACTACTTTTACCTGTCCATGGGGGACATTTTCCTACCAAGTCCTACCTTTTGGCCTATGCAATGCCCCTGCTACATTCCAAAGGGAAATTCTCAGCATTTTTGCAGACCTAATAAATGAAGGCCTCGAAGTATATATGGATGATTTCACACCTTATGGGGATGACTTTGAGCCTACATTAGAAAACCTAGAAAAAGTACTGCAAAGATGTATTGACACTAGGCTCTGTTTAAGCAACGAAAAATGTCTTATGATGATGACCGAAGGAGTTATCTTAGGGCATTATATTTCAGCAGCTGGAATTCAAGTAGACCCGGCTAAAATTCAAATACTCTTTTTAATTCCTACGCCTACTACATAAACAGAGGTACGTAGATTTCTTGGATTTTCAGGTTATTATAGAAGATTTATAGAACATTATTCTCAAATAGCTGCACCTTTATATGCACTGACTGGAAACGTTGATTTCACTTGGACAGATAAATGTGACAATGCCTTTAATGATCTGAAGAAGCTCGTTTCAACAGCCCCGGTGCTGAGGGGCCCAAATTGGAATTTTCCATTTCAAATCTCATCTGATGCCTCAGACACAGCAATTGGAGCAGTACTTGGGCAAGAGGAAGACAAGAAGCCATATGCAATTTACTACATTAGCAAAAATCTATCCCCTGCTGAATTAAATTATACTGTGACTGAGAAAGAATTTTTAGTTGTAGTTCATGCTATAAACAAATTTAGACATTACATAACTGGGTATCCTGTAGTACTATATACTGATCACTCTGCAATTAAATTTTTAGCAAATAAACCTATTACAAATGGAAGAGTGACAAGATGGTTAATTTTACTGCAGGAATTCGACATCACAATCAGAGATCGACCTGGGAAGGAGAATCCTGTAGCTGACTTTCTGTCAAGAATGCCAAAGCCCACAGATGTAGAAGCAGTTGAAGACCATTTTCCAGATGAACATCTCTTCGTTGTTACTATCAGAACACCGTGGTATGCTGATATAGCGAAATATCTGGCAATAGGTAAATTACCTAAACATCTGTCCCTTAATGAACGTAAGAAAATAATACATCGCAGTACCTGCTTCTCCTGGATTGGAGGTTACCTATTTCATACAGGTGCATATATGCAAATAAGGAGATGTGTTAGGGAGGATGAGGTATTTGAAATCTTGAGAGCATGCCATGATGGACAGTGTGGCGGACATTTTGCAGATCATAGAACTGCCCACAAAGTTTTACGAACAGGCTACTATTGGCCTACTATCTTTAAAGATGCTAAAAAATTTGTACAGGCCTGTGATAGCTGCCAGAGGGTAGGTTGACCTGGGCAGTCTGATGAAATGCCTCTGAATCCCCAACTAGTGATTGAACCATTTGAATGATGGGCCCTTGATTTTGTTGGTCCTATTAACCCCCCATCAAACCAAAAAACATATATCCTGGTTGCAACTGAATACGTTACCAAATGGGTTGAGGCAGAACCCCTTTCAAAAGCTATAGAGGATTCTGTAATTCGGTTTATTTTCCAAATTTTTGTGCGCTATGGCCTCCCAAGAGACATAATCACAGATGGAGGGCCACAGTTCGTAGATAATAAATTAGTTTAAACATTGCAAAATTACCATATTTAGCACAAAATTACAACTCCATATCACCCACAGGCCAATGGTCAAGTAGAGAGCACAAACAAAGTAATCGAATCTATATTAACAAAAACAGTTGCCTCTCATAGACGAGATTGGGCCTACAGATTGCTAGAAGCATTGTGGGCATATCGAACAACGTGGAGACCTACCACAGGATATTCACCATACCAATTGGTATTTGGAAAGGAACCCATATTTCCTATCGAATTCGAGATTCAAACATTAAGAACAGCTCAAAAGGTGGGTCTACATCTGAATGAAGCCCAGGCTAAAAGACTGCAGCAAATTAATGAGCTGGATGAAATTAGGCTCTCTGCTCTTCAGCACACATCATTAATCCAGCAACAGAGAGCCAAATGGCATGACACCCATATCAAAGAAAAGATCTTCCATGAATGAGATTGGACACTCCTATATGATTCCAGGTTCCAGGATTTCCCAGGAAAAATCCAGACACGATGGCTCGGACCCTATGAAATACAGAAAGTACATGATAATGGCACTGTTACATTAGTTACCATCGATGGATCTGGACACTCCTTCAAGGTAAATGGGCATCGAGTATGATTATATAATAAACCACTTACACGGGAATCCTTTTACCAACAGTTTCGGGAAGATTCTACAATGGAAATTATTGCTGAAGGGGAGCAATCCTCCTCGGCACCAGTTTGATAAATCACTTCTTTTTAAATTTTTGTACATAAGCATTTTTCGTTTTTTTTCGCTTGTTGTTTTATGGACTTTGTTTTCAAACATCTGGTCTATATTACTTCTTTACTTTTTATCATTTGTATCATGAAATTTGATTTATTTGAAAGAGAAAAAGAGAAAAAAAAATTATGTTCATTTCGTTGCTCTACTGTTCCTTTCCAAAGGAACAACACTCTGTTGTTCCTTTTGAAAGGAACAGTAGTTCCGCAGATTGTTCTTGTTGTTCCTTTCCAAAGGAACATCACTTCCGTAGATTTGTTTTTGGTGTTCCTTCCCGAAGGAACAACACTCTGTTGTTCCTTTCGAAAGGAACAGCAGTTCCGCAGAGTATTTTCTTGTTGTTCCTTTTAAAAGGAACAACAGTTTCATAGATTGTTTTTGCTGTTCCTTTTAAAAGGAACAACACTTTTTGTGTGGATTTTTTTTTGTTTTAAACCAGCATGATTGGATTTTTTATTATTTTTCTAAAGGAAAATATATCATTTACATACAATCATACAAATTAAAGCTTACTTTAATCAACAAATCAAAATAAATCGTCATATTTTCACGAAATTTTTTTAGTAATGATAAGAAAGAAAGAAAAAGGGGCATGATCAATAACATAACTTTGCTATCTTATTGCCATCGAATTAATCCGATCGACTATCTTTATCATGATTGGTTCTTCCCATATATTATAATTTTCTTTGATGTTTATCTATGGAATAAGAATAAGGGTATATTCCTTTCTATTGAGATGTTCAGACTTCTTCCACCATCCCTACTCTTAAGGAGTGTTGAGCCATCCCTTATGTTTAACTGAGGAAAGATTCTATTTCTAAATGAAAGAAAAAATATTTTTCATTAATAATGATTTTGCAGATGGAGGATAGGTGGTCTCATCAAGAGCCAACCTACCGTGATCATAGGAAAGACAGTGAAGTGGCATTCCCATTATGGCCACCAAACCAGGGAGATGGTCCAATAGACAAATTGAAAAATCAAGAAGTCCTTGGAACAGGAGGTCTCATCACGAGCTGGCCTGCCCACCTTTCACTTCTTCCCAGTGAACGACATTGTGGCTTATCTGGTCACCAAGCCAGCACAATGGCCTCCGTCATGATATTTAATAAAAAAAAGGGGGCACTTCCTCAACATACATAAAGGACAATGGTTCCGTGGGTAACAAAGCAACTCTGTCAAGGTTATGGACACCTGTGGGCAGCAGAGCTCTGCTGATGGTATTGGAGTCACACCTATACACATCAATAGTTACATTTAACCCTTTTTCCTATATCCTTATTTAATGTCAAAGGAAAATATGAAACCCTTACCTTTACCTCCAAACCTATTACACATGAAAATCATTATAAGTCGATCATATTAATCCACAATGGTAAATAACGCAATTATACTTATGGTTATCATATGATGTCCCTTTTCCTTGTATTTGAATCATTACAAAATGATTTTCTATTTATTAACGATTTATTACATGCATTGATTTCAGTATTTGCTGCAATTTGATTGAACGTATAATAATTTCGGCCGCTTTTTACTGTTGTACTGTTGCTGTGCCACACACGTTATTCTCAATTGACGGTCGAGGATGACCTTTCATTCATTCGGGGGGTGCGGATATCTGCATGCAAGTAAAACTCCAAGATTTCCTCGAACCAAACCCCTATATTTTAAAAAAAATATAACAAATTTTCAATGAACTATGTTGTGTTGTTCCATTGTGATTACTGAGTGCTGAGAAACTAACAGAGCGCAAATATGGGAGGACGGCCAATTCGCAGTGAACCTCAAGTGCTGATCATCTCTGATGCTGCACGAGCAATTTTAGAAAGACTGGGATGGACTACATATTTCATGAGAATGCAGCAGCCCCATGAAGCAGTGGCCACCGAATTCTTACTGAACCTACAGGAGGGATCCTCCATGGTCAGAGGGAGGCGGATAGCTGTGTCCGACGAAATAATTGCAGAAGTGTCTGGCATTCCCACGCAAGGAACTATCTGGACTCAGAAGAAGATTAGGATTCAGGAAGCCATAAATTTTTTTCAAGATGACGGATAGACAAGCGTTAGTTATCAAAGGTAGAGGAGTCCAGCCAGCATCACTAGGAGAGCCGTGGGAAGAGTTAGCCAAAATTGTGCAAGCTTACATAACGTGCGACGGAAGGAAAGATGTGGTAAGACCTTGCCACCTTAAGCTGCTAGCCGTATTAAAACAGAAATGCACCATTAATTTTCCTTCATTTTTTAATTCTTTGTTGCATGATATTTCTCGTAGTATAAGAAAAGCCCGGCATGCAGATATGGTGGTCAGCCACCATTGTTTAATTCGTTTAATTGTGATTCATAGCCTCGCCCAACAACAAACCAGCTGGGAAGAATTAATATTCTCTATGGATGGAGGGTTGGCTCTACCCGTTTTAAGACGGAAAAGGATGGTCGGCTCAATTGCTGAGCCTTCTACTCATAGATAGTTCCGACGGTTAAAACAAATTAGAAGGATGGTGGAAGAACTTTCGGGCATTAGCCAGCCCCTGGAATTACAGAGTTCAGAGGAGGAACAACCTCCACAATTGGAGGGAGTAAGCCCTCGCACTAACGAAGAAGAGTAATTAGAGGAAGTAATCCCTCAGACTGATGAGGATGAAAAATTGGAAGGAGCAATTCGCTACTCGGGCAAAGAAGAAATAAGATGCCAATCCAATAGTGAAAAACAACCCAGTGTAGAGGAAAAAGGAATCGAAGGAAATTCTGAAGAAGAAGAAGTTGAGGGAGAAATTCGGTATTCAGATGAAGAGGAAGGAAGTTAACACACCGGTGCAAAGGATGAGGACAATCATAGTAGCAATAAAGATGAAACAGAACTGCCCGAAAATGTTACCATGAGTCCTTTGCAGGAAGATCAATTGGCTTAGGTTTTGGCCAATATGAGTAATTATGTACGGCCGCATAGCCCTTTGGATCTCAATCTAGATATTAAACAACTTCCAAAATACTCTGCTACTGACAAAGAAACAGCAGCAGAAAAGCTGGACGAAACAGAAAACCCTAGCGAAGCTAGGGTTGCTTCTTCTGAGAGGTGTGAACAGGAGGAAGAGTACATTGAACCAATATCCCAACCTGGAAGCCCCCAGGAAAATGCAGAATCAACTGAGAATGTGATTACAGGAGAATTGAGCCAAGGGCATATGAATGTAGAAGAGGAGCCCCAAGAGGAAGAACAACAAGAGGATTTTACTGAACACATGGCTGATATGGGCCAAAATTATGTTGAACAAACGAGTGCAAATAGAGGAACGGCTATTCCATTGAGAAAGAAGAAAGAAACAGCTAAGATTCAGAAGCTCCGAAAGGAGCGAATAAAGCTCCATAAATTATTTGAACAGCTCAAGCAGACTATTAGGGTTCTGAAAATGAAATACATGCTCAAGAAAACCCCTAAGAGAAGGAGCATTTCCAGCAAACGAAGCCCGAAAAAGAGAAGAGTAATTTCTGGTAGGAACCCTCAAGTTATAGAAGAAACCATACCTGAGCCTAATTATGAGGATGTGGAGCAACAAATAGCTTTTCCAACACAAGTTGTTCCAGAGGAACCGGTTTTGAGTGAAAATAGGCAATCTAGCAGTCAGCACACTTTCAGTGAGCCAACACTGCTCAGACTTCAGGAAGAATTGACACAAAACCGATTAGAAAGGCAGAGATTGGAGGAGGACACTGTTCCAAGAACAAGATATCAGGAATTGCAGCAACGAATGAAAATTATTCATGAAGTAGATGCTAAAGCTCATGAAAAACGACGGGAAGCAGAGGTAAAGGATGATAAGGTAATGAACCAAATAAAATTAGCCTACACTCGAATGGACACTCTCTGCTCCTTGTATACTGATGTCTTAGCCTGTAGATGCCCAGCGAAAAACTATGCTCTGTTTTTACTAGAAAGATATTTACAATTAAAGATCAAGGAAGTTAGGGTAGGGAAATCCATAGAGCTAAATACAGTAGATGATTTGATATCATGCTACAAGCTTTATGGGATCAAAGTGCAGCGCCTATTATGTGAATTTTATTTGCATAACCTCATACTTGAAAATGACTGTGAATCAAACCCTAGCCCTTTTATTGAAGATGTTCAGTTCCAGGCATTCATTTCTTTTTCTGTAAACCAATTAAAATGGCTTAAAGCCTATAGTGCCTTTCAAAGACAGGAAAATGGATTAGATTTATGGGTCAAAAGTGAACCTCAGAACCCCCGTCAGTTTTGGGCTAGACAGAAACACTTGATGACAAGGGAAGGCGTTACCCGAATTCTGGGGCTTGTCCATAAATCAGTCATTTTGAATGGAATAGATTATTTTTCATCCATTAGGAACCAAGCCTACATAGCAGCAAAAGTCCGGTGGAAAACCTCGAATCATAATGTACAAAATAGGGAACCATTTAATTATAGAAACGTTGGGCTAGCTGCAGACCGTCTCATTTCCTATAGCCATCTTGTTTTAAAAGAAGGACCATATTGGTTAGGATGTAGATTTCACAACCCTATTGTATGGTACCCTGCTTTGGACTATAAGGCTATTTATGAACTTCCTGAAGGACAGACAGAACATACTTTTGAGGAATTAGCTGCAGTCCATGGTTTTAGGCCTGTGGATGATAAACCTTATCCAGCTTATTCTTTGACTACTCTCCATGTGAACTATAGTTTTCATGAGGGCATGAAAATGATTAAGCAGGGGGGTATGTTGAGCATTGAAAGAGGTATGAAATTATTGTACATTTGCTCATTCTTTACCATAAATATACTCCTATTTTCCCTTTGAAAGGTAATTCATCATAGGAATTATAATAGAATTGGAAAGTTTTACGTTTAATACAAAAAGGTGACTAAAAGCTATTTTTGATTGACAAACAGGAATTCGGAGAGGTGAACAGCTGTACCAAAGGCGTGGCTGAGAACAATCTAACTACTGCTCCATCAGCATCGAATCATATCCAGCCAAAGGCAAGGAGATCTGAACGAATAGCCCAGAAAAGGCAGGAAGCAGCTCGGCCACAATCAGCATAAACAGAACAATGACTAAAACACAGAGGAACGAATCCCTTAGGATCTTTCGATCTTGAGGGATCGTTGTTTAAACTTATCTTATTTCTTGATTGGTCCATCGAAGGATTGATATATAGAACTACGTCCTTTAGTGACGGGGGGACAGATCATTGTTGTTATTGGGAATCATTCGAAAGACTTTACATTTTCTCTGTTACATTAACTCTCTGTTTGAGAGAAAACCTTTCTGTAAGACTCTATGTTGGTTTAATACAAAGCACGCGTCTCATTTACTTTCCATAATTCTGAATTAGCCCAGTGGTATTTCACTGGCGCTAAGGGCCTGGCTCTAGTGGAATTAATTCTCTCTTTGTATTCTAGTATTTATTTACTGTTGTATGGAGTGTGTTTCATGTTTGAATTGATTTATTGTTGATCGGATTAAACACAGAGTCACTATTGTTCTGTTTCTTTACATAAGCATAATTCGCTGTTCTATTATTTTGCTGCACTGACTTGTATCTGAGTCAAACTGTTGTTCCTTTGGTTTGTAATCTGTCGTAATCATGGTTGTGTGGTGAGAAGCTGTCAACAGAATTGAAGCATAGGAATTTAGTACTTTGAGTGTGTTAGAATTGTAATTGCTGTTCAATTTCCATTTCTGTTTGTTATAGTTATACGCTGTTGTTCCTTTTTAAATTGCATTTTGTTTAAGTTGCTTTTATTGAATCTGATTTTAGTTTGATGGTTATAAGATCTCCAACTATAGAGGATAGAGGCTCTAGCTTCCAAATTCCCAGATTGGTCATCTTGCATCGATTTCTAAGGGAAAGAGTTACTGCTACTGCATCCCTGATCGATGTTCTGCAAAGATTAAAGTAGTTTTATTTTTCCATTCATGTCACTGTAATTAGGTCTCTTTTCAAGCATTGGTTATGTTATTTTATACTAAATCTTCATAGCATTTCTCTTAGACAATTTCAAGCCTCAGACAGAGTACACTCTTGGAATAAAAAGACGCTCCCGGATTGATAATTAATGTGAGATAATTAGGTGTTCAAAAGATACCTTTTTATGCCTCGATAGAGACCAAGATTCTACTTCTAGCTACAATGCAGATCCAGTGAGGGTTTTCTTTCTCTTGTAAGCTGCAGCAAGTGGAATACTAGATTTGTTTAGATCTAGCTTGTATTGGAGCCTCTTCTCAGTGAGTGTGTCTTTTAACCTCCTGGAAGAGTGCATCCATAGTTGGAGCTTCAGTTTTTGATCTTGGCATCAGGCCAAATAATTCTCAAAGCCTACGGTGTTTTTTCTCTCCCTGGACAACTTTATTTGTAGATCTACAACTGTAGGGTGTTTTGTCTACATTTTGGAGGAGAGATCTCCGGTGTTGGGATTCTTCCTTTCACTGTGGTGATCCAAGATTGGCCATCCAATCCATGTTATTTTCAGATCTGATCTGTTGTACCATTTTATTATTCAGAAATTTCTAAATCATTCTACAGATCTGCAACCTCAGATCTCAGATCTACTCTTTGTGCTTCATGTTTTGCACAAAACCCCAAGGGGAATGTAATAAACAACCTCTTTGGCTTCCAGATCTGTAATATATATGTATTTTCATGCATGGATCTATTATAGATATAAGATATAATAAATTAGAGCTTCATTCTTAAGAAAATTACGCTGTCTATCTTTCTTGGCAATTTCCAGTGTTGCAACACCTCAATCTTGAGGGTTTGTCCATGTAAAATCTTTGTTTTTATCCTTTAAATGCATAAGTCTTGCCCCAGGTATAATTTTGTGATTTTAATACTTATTTAAATCTATTAGCTTCAGAAAATCACGCTTCTCAAGCTTCAGTAATTTCTGCATACTCAAGGTCATGGGAAATCAGCCTTTTTAAGCCCTTTCAGGAGTGGAGGAACTGTTTAACTTATCTAGAATTATTTTTTTGACCTGAAATTCGGTATGGGAGTCCCTCAAGGCCTAATATAAAATAATATCTTTCCATTTCCATTATTTTTACGCGGATTTCAGAATACACTCATTTTAGGGCATAAATCACCTCTTTTCCCCATCCTTTGTCAATAGAATTAATCTCTCTTCTTTCTGTTGTACATAAAATTTCTGCTGAGGTGTTTCTAAACACATTTTAGATTTATTATCTCAGTGATACTCCAGTACTGTGTTTTTATACTGCTACAGCACTTCATTGGGCAATTTTTTGAAGGCAACTAGGTGTGGGAGATCTGTTTAACCAACCTAGAGTGATTTCTTTTGAGCCTCCTCTTGGATTTAGGTCTTATATACTCTTATATAAGGGATCCAAGGCCTTTTTTTCTGATCAGTATAGATTTGGAATATTACAGTGGTATCGCAGCATCTTTCTTGGCTCAGACTGTGAGTCTTAGCCCAAGAAGACAGAAGGAGATCAAAATTATGAAGAATATGAGATTAATCTCATCATATTTTAAATCCATAAATAACCTTCCCTAGGAGGTTAAGAAAATGAAGAGTTGTAGTGAAACTCCTAGAGGGTTTCAAGAAGAGGAATATGCACCAAAGGAGGAGACTTTGAGTGATTATCTTCAGGAGTATGAATCTAAATCTTGGGAAATCAAGGAGCACTTGATATTCCAAGAGTTATGCCAACTCAAGGAAAAGAGAAGAGCCAGAAATAGAAGAATAAGAGGTAGATTCTTTCTGCCTAACTTTGATGGATCTTCCACATGCACAGTTGAAGAATGGATAGATCAACTAGAATCATATCTGGATCTACATCAAGTTTAAGAAGAAGAAGCCCTTAAGGTAGCAATGCTACATCTTAAAGGTAAAGCTTATGATTGTTGGTTATTTGAAACTTTTTCTTTGAAGAATTCAAACATTTCCACTTATGCTAAGTTCATTAGGAGAATGGTGAAGAGATTTGATGAGAGGCAAGCTAAAACATCGGTGAAATATCTAGCAAAGCATGAGCATGCAAAACCCTTGCATGAGTTGGAAAGACCTACTATGAAAAATCCACTTCAGATTTCTATTTGAGGGGATGAAAGCTTGTGTGATACCTTTCCAAGGCCAAGATCCCCACTACATGAAGAGATTTCTTCTCAAAAAGAAGTCATGGAGATTCCTCTTTCAAAAGAAGACCAGGATCCAAAGTCTCTTGTTGATAGTGAGGTGTTCTCAAATATTGATGATAAGGAAGAGCCAAAAGTCAGTAGTAATGATGTCACTTCAAAAGAAGACCCATTACCACATGGGGATGGGGATGAAGTTATTGTTTCAAGGGAAAAAGCTTGTGTATCTTTGAAAGTGATTCCCAAGGAACATTATGTGAAAGCCTTATTGAGCAGTGATACCTTACTCCAATAAATAGGAGGAAGGATGGATCAGCATCCAATGATGAGGAGCATGCACCCTTGTTTATTTCAAGGGGTTTCTATTCATGATAAAGAGACTGAACTATGTAGCAAGGAAAGGGACACATCAGTCCAACCATTTATGCAGTCTACTTTAGATGTTGATGTCTCTTTACATGGAGGCATTTCACCAGGGAGACCCCCTGATGAGAAGAAGAATAAAGTGTTCTCTCAACTTTGTGCATCAATAACAAAATTGGCTAAGGAGGGAGCCTTGAAGGGAGCTACCACAGCACTAAGATCTATTGATATATTTCAAGGAGAGCTGAAAAATTTCCTGAAATTTATTTTGCTATTTCTCACTCATCTATTTGTGCTGATAAAGAAGAAGTCAAAGACGTATGATGACATTAGCATGGTGTCAAAAGGCCACTCCATAGATTTGGGGCAGCAAATGATATCTCTCCATAAAAAGAAAGAAGATGAGGTGATGGCTACTTCATTTCATAACTCTACAACACTGTCTTTGTTGAGAAGCCTTGATTCCTATTGGGAATCCCAACTCTTGGTAGAATATTCCAAGAACCTCTTCACATGTAAGGTTCTTGATGAAAAAAGGAAAGATAGGAGGTATAAGGTGGTTGATGGAGTCATTTTCTTTCATGATTAGATCTATTTGACTAAAGAGTCAAGACTCAAAGACCAACTACTAGGTGCTTCCTAACCATATTATCTCAAATGGATTCATGTGGGAAGGCTTTGAAGAAGACTTATATCAGAATTATCAAAGATGCATGTATCACATGAAGATGGAGCAGCAATATAACTCTATGGAAGAGTTAGTTCAGCCCTCTCTTTCTCCTCATGAGGAAGGAGATAGATCTGTGCACCTCTCCACTTGTTGGAGGAGGACTATTGGTGAATAGCATACTTATGAAAATCATGTTATATTTTCTGATTGTATGCATTCTTTTACATTATATATCCATGCCATGACTCCAAGGAGGAGTGTCATATCTTATAAACTTCATGGCCAACTTTGGGCCAAAACTATTTCTGAACATGGCCACTCCCTTGATGGACTAAGGGAGATTTTGCAGCATGATGGGTGCTTTCCTAAGGCACCAAATATATCTTCTACTTTTAGCCACTTACCACATCTGATGAGATGGTATGGGAAGCAAGTAAGTGGTGGGGAAACCACTTACCACATCTGAATTTTATGCAAGTAGGAGATGTCCTATGCTGGTTGCTATTAGGTGAGTATGGGTACTACCCAAGGTTTGATATTTTCTTGTCTCATGCCTTGTATCTCAATGAGAGGATGAATAATAAGAAGAAGGCATGGTTTCTTTGGTTGACAAGAAGAGAGTTTGGACATCGCATGTCAAATTTCATGTCCATATATTTTCTTGTGATTGGGATGTGTCTCATGTATGTACATGTATTTCTGTTTGGAATGTATTTCATGATCATGTATGTACTTGGGTTTGGGAGAAGATGTAACTCTCTCATGAGGTGGCATAAGAAAGCTTATTTATATCATGATGATGATGATGCTCTGATCTTTGCTAGGAACATGAGAGGAGGGATGACACATTGGTTGAGTGTGTCCTTTGGGAATGGAATCTCCCATATTCATTCATGCTTCAAGAGGAGGATAGCACATTGTATGGCTGCTACATCATATCCTTTGTTTTCTTATGCAAGGAGCCATATGTTGGGCTTATTTCATTGGAAGAAGTCTCTCACTTGGGAGAATTTGCAGCAAGACAAGTGTTTCTTGAATCATATTCAGCCAACACCTATTATCCTCTACTATTTCCAAGCTTTGAAGAAGATTTTTGTAGCAAGAAGGTGGTGGTATGGCCACTTATTGTACTATGATTTGAGGCATCAAGATGAAGGACAACACTGGTCTCAAGGGAGGGACTATTTTCACCATCCAATATGTCATATGACACTTATTCCATGTTTCTTTTGGAGCACATATGGTGAAGATCCTCTATTCACTATATGCATGGAAGATTGGGAAAGGAGGGAATCATGAAGTTCCAAGTCTCTTTTGGCTTCATGAGGACTATATCAATGTAGCCTAGGATCAACAGCTGCATATTTATCATAAATGGAGGGAGAGATAGTGTGAATTGAGAATCCTTATCTCTCATTTCCAGCCATGAAGCCCCTACACATTGCATATGGTGGGGATTGGATACTATTTCTTTGAGCTATTAAGGATGGCTCACTTTGTTTGGTTGATAGCATGGATATTGAAGTTTCTCATTGGGGTTGAGGTACCCAATATTTACCATCTCTCATGCCTTGAGAAGGCCAATGGACAGCATATGACTCTTTTCATTTATCTCCCACTACCTCATGATGACATCTATTTGGTTCATCCACCAAAGGCAAACTTGTATTCTTGGGAGGAGACAATTCCATTGGAGATTCTGCAAAGTCCTTCTGAGTTTCTTGAGGACAAGAAACATTTTGGAGGGGAGGACTATAATATTCCTAATTAGTCCTAAGCTAATAGGAATATTCATTTTGTTTTGCTTTCTTTGTTTAAAGAATAAATATGTAAAGGAGTTTCATAAAACTCCTAATAAAAGAATAAATCAATGCCCAATGTGAACAAGGCTAAATCTGGGCCACTTTTAAAAACACATTTGAGTGTGAAAGAGACTGAATCTATTGACCAAATCAACCATGCTTTCCAGATGCAATGAATCTCCTAGAAGGACAGTGAAATCAAGTTGGAGGCTACACATGTGAATGGGGCTAAATCATTGAAGGTGGTTTAGGGTTTTACAATATCTTGATCTTATAAAAGGAAGAGGAGGGAAGCATATTGAGGTTGTTCATGTTAATATTTCTGAATTGTTGTCTATTTAGACAACAGCTTTCTTGGCTGCTTAGCCTAGATTGCATTGGGATTTCCTGTTTAGGGGTTCCATCTCTTCCCATTGAGGAGCTCTTGGGAGATCTTGTATTTCCTGTCCACTATGAGGTTGGAGACCAAGCTTCTACTTCCAACTGAAATGCATATCCAGTGAGGGTTTTCTTGCTCTTGTAGGCTACAGCAAGTGGAATACTAGATCTATTCAGATCTAGTTCGTATTGGATCCTATTCTTAGTGAGTGTGTCTTTTAACCTCCTAGAAGAGTGCATCCATAGTTGGAGCTTTAGTTTTTGATCTTGGCATAAGGCCAAAGAATTATCAGATCCTAAAACATTTTTTCTCTCCCTGGACAACGTTATTTGTAGATCTACAGCTGCAGGGTGTTTTTTCTACATTTTGGAGGAGAGATCTCTGGTGTTGGGATTCTTCCTTTCACTATGGTGATACATGGATTGGCCATCCAATACATGTTAGTTTCAGATATGATCTATTGTACCATTGTATTATTCAGAAATTTCTGAATCATTCTACAAATCTACAACCTTAGATCTCAGATCTACTCTCTATGCTTCATGTTTTGCACAAAACCCCAATGGGAATGTAATAAACAGCCTCTTTGGCTTTCAGATCTGTAATAGATCTATATTTTCATGCATGGATCTGTTCTATATCTAAGATAAAATAAATTAGAGCTTCAATATTCATAAAATTACGTTGTCTATCTTTCTTGGAAATTTCCAGTGTTGCAGCACCTCAATCTTGAGGGTTTCTCCATGTAAAATCTTTGTTTTTATTTTGTAAATGCATAAGTCTTGCCCCAGGTATAATTCCATGATTTTCATACTTATTTTCATCTATTAGCTTCAGAAAATCACACTGCTCAAGCTTCAGTAATTTCTGCATACTCAAGGTCATTGGAAATCAGCCTTTTTAAGCCCTTTCGGGAGTGGAGGAACTGTTTAACTTAGCTAGCATGATTTGTTTGACCTGAAATTTGGTATGGGAGTTCCTCACAGCCTAAGATAAAATAAAATCTCACCATTTCCCTTATTTTTACGTGGATATCTGAATACAGTCATTTTAGGGCATAAATCACCTCTTTTTCCCATCCTTTGTCAATAGAATTAATCTCTCTTCTTTCTTCTATACATAAAATTGGTACTGATGTGTTTATAAATGAATTTCAGAGTTATTATCTCGCTGATACTCCAATACCATGTTTTTATACTACTGCAGCCCTTCATTGGGCAATTTTCTGAAGGCAACTAGGTGTGAGAGATCTGTTTAACCGACTTAGAGTGATTTATTTTTAGCCTCCTCTTGGATTTCGGTCTTAGATACTCTAATATAAGGGATACAAGGGATGGTATTGGTTTCAGAAGGAAAAATCCCTAAAAAATGCGTTTTTCAGGCCTGTTTGGCTGAGCAATCCAGATTTTGAATATTATAGTACTCCTCTCAAAGATGCAAGAGTTACTCCTATTGGAGCAAAGGCTCCATTCCCATCTCCAGATGGTTTTGGATCTCCCTTAACATTTTCAATGCTGTGACCTCTTCTTGGTTCATCATCTTCATCTTCCTCCTCAAAATCTGAGAAGACTTCTATGTAGTGTGCTTTCCCAGCAGCACATCTATGTCCAGGTGCCCATGACTCTTAGGAAGTGAAACATAGTTTCTTCTTACTCAGCTCCCTCCTGACTTCAATATCAAGAGGCTTCTTGAATGAGCTCTCCTTGGAAGGAGTAGATTTCTCTTCCTTCCCTTTAGAAAGGAAAGGGGCCTTGCTCTGAAAAGTTGCCTTTGCTTTTGGCAAGGCATATTGGAGGTCTCTAGCCCTCTCAATGGAATCATGCAAAGTGATGGGCTTGGTAGATTTAACCAACCCATTCAAAGGTTCATCCAAGCCATCGATGAACATGTACACCCTCCTTGCTGTAGACAGGTTAGGAACCATAATAGATAATCTCAAAAACTAAGAGATATAAGTTTATGCATTTCCTGATTGCTTCAACTTTGCAAGGCTCATGAAAGGTGCCTCTGGATCCTTTCTGTCAAACCTCTCCACCAGTCTTCTAGTGAATTCAGAATAGGAAGTCACATTGGCATGGCCCAATGTAGACAACCCATGGAACCACCAATTTTGTGCTTCACCTTCAAAGTGTAGCAATGCAATATTTATGGCTTCCATCTCATGAACTTTGTTCAACTAAAAGTAGATGTCCAAATTTTCTACCCATGCCTTGGCAGAACTGGTGGAAGATCCATCAAACTTGGGCAAAAATAATCTGCCCATAGAGTGATGTCTATCATGATTCTGAAAGAACTCACCATCTTTATGCTGATGCCTTAACTTCTTTCGTCCTTGAGGTGACAAAACTCTTGAAAACTCAAGTGGTCCTTGAATCTCTGATTCTGAGATTCATATTCCTCAAAGTAGTCTTCAATGGATGCTTGCTCTTGTGACCCTTCATTCTCCACAGCCAAGAAGGTAGGCATAGTGGAACGTTGTGGAGCTTATGGGGCTTGTGGTTGGTTCACTGATTGACCATTCCAGTGGTGGGACATGCCAAAGCTTTCCCCAAGATGAAGTTTCCCAGGATATTCCCTCATCCTATCTATTCTCATCTCTTTGATCTCTCTAGCAAGATCTTGCATGGATACCAAAAGAGTTCTTGCAAACTCTTCTCCTTCTTTATCACTTCCAGTTTCAGGGGCTTTACCCTTGTCTTGATCCTCAGTGGTGTAATCAAACTTCTTGTGGCTTCTATTATGATACCTCTTCTCCCTCTCAGTAAGAGGCTCATATTCTTCTGACTGCAACATGGCCGTGGTTCTCCAATGAGAGCACAGGTTGTGCCAAGAAAGGAGCTCTGATACCACTGTAATATCCTAAAATTGGAATGCACAATAGTGCCTGCTGAAATAACGCACTTCTGGGAAATATGTGCACAGAAATGAGTTTATAGCTCCTGGATCCATTATATTAGTAGATCTGGGGTCTATATCCAAAAGGATAGCAAAAAAAAATCAAACTAGGTGTAGTAAACAAATCACCCACCACCTAGTCTAGCTGGAAAACCCCCAAAGAGAGGGGCTGCAGATATGTACTACAAACTACTTCAGAAATAACGCAGTCTTGGAAAGCATGAGTAAGAGGCCATAAAATAAGATAAAATTTTGAATATACAGCAGCAAATCAGATTTATATTGATGCTCTTACATTATACAACATAATATAGAAGACAAGAGAGGAGGAAATCTTCAGAAAAGAAGGTTGAAACACATGTATATATTGTAAAATGGCTTAACAACGTTATTTAATGGAGTTGCAACAGCTAAATGTTACATGTCAAATATAGAGCAGATCTGTTTACAAAATATCAGATACATTTCAAATCTGTACACTAGAAAGGCTCTATTACAAGATCCCCTTGGGGTTTTGGCCAAATCATGCAATACGAAGAGTAGATATGAGTTTTAAGTAGCAGATCTACAATATTATTTAGAAATTTCTAAAGATTATTTTACATTAGAAATATATCAAATCTATACAGAACATGGATCAGAAAGCTAATCCATGGAGCACCAAAGTGAAAGGCAAAGCCCAGCACCATAGATCTCTCATAAAAAATGGAATCAAAACACCCTGCAAAACCTCCACTGAAAATAACGCAGTCCCTGAAGGGAAACTGTGTTGTAGCATGAGTAACTTAGTTGCCCTGATGCCAAGATACAAATATAAAGCTCCATAGCTAATGCACTCTTCCAGGAGGTTAAAAGACACACTTAGTGAGAAGAGGCACTAGTACAATCTAGATCTGAGTAGATCTGGTGTTTCCACTTTCTACAGCTTACAAAAGCAACCAAACCCTCACTGGATCTGCATTGCAGTTGGAATTAGAGCTTGGCCAAATGCCTGATAGTGGATAAAATCAGCAAGACTCCTCCAAGTAATCCTCAAGGGAAGAGATAGAATCCTTGCATAGGAATCCCCAAGTGCTAAGCAACACTATTCTCAACTAAACAACATAGAATGGTATTTGTCTAAACAGACAAGATACTCAGAAAATATGCATAATCAACAACCCTCTCTTGCTGCCTCCCCTTTCCTTTTATAAGATGAAATCCTTTGCAAACCCTAAACCACCTTGATGAATTAGCTCCTTTCACATGAGGGGCCTCCTTCTAGATTTGCGTTGTCCCTTCATGAGGTACATTGTATCTAGACAACGCTATAGATTTGGTCAAGGTTGACCCAGTCTCATAGCTCAAACCCCTTTCACACCTGTAAGTGATTTGTTTACATGGCCCAGATCTATCCTTCTTCATATGGGCATTGATTTATTCATTATTTTCAGGAGTTTTACATGTCCTGCTCTACTCATTTATTCTTGCAACAGAAAATAAAACAAAAATGTATATTCCTCTTAGGTCAGGCTAAGTAGGAATATTACATAACATTTACATATTTGTATGCTAGTTCATCATAGTGAAAGAACATTTACACGTGGCATTGTCTAAGGTAAAGCGCGTATGGAAGTCAGGGTTTTTTGAAGCTTGTTGGAGAGGTTATCTGTTTATTGCTATTGCATTTCTGTTGTCTGTCAATTAATTCTTCATGTATATTTGGGTTGCTTGAATATTGTATATGCTGCTAAGTTGAATATGTACAAATTTGATCAATGAGTGAGTAAATATGTTTAATGATGACTGATTGATTAAGGGTTCTGCAATACTGAAAATATATCTGACTGAAAGCTTCAAATCTGTTTCTGAGACTAATCACATTCAGTAAATTCAATACTCTTAGATCTATACGCAGGTTGGTGTGAAGGAAAGCGCGTATACATGCGAGATCAGTCAAGTGAAGTAGTGTATGTATTTTAAGATAATGAATAATTAGGGTTCAGATTGATTCTTCATACTGATTCTAAAATCTGGTTTTATTAATGTGTTCTGGTTACAATGATCTCAATGTTCTGATTGAAGGTTGGGTTAAGTTTATTATTGATGATATTTATGATGAGTTGTGTTGAAGCCGTGGGATCCAGTGTGAAAATTGATGAAACATGATATGAAGTGGTTTTGAGGGTTGAAGCCTTCAGTGTGGAAGTAGAATCTTCCTGCCAGTAGAAGTTGGTGTTCTGATCAGGGGGTTGAAGCTCCCTTCCAATAGTGGCTGGTAAATGAGATCAGGGGGTTGGAGCTCCCTTCCAGTAGCAGCTGGAGAATGAGAGAAGGTTGCAGCCTTCTGTAGGTAAATGCCTGCGTAATGATATGAGTCCGCATCAGTATAATATTATAAGAAATTTTCCATATAATAAATATTGAAGACAGAGATGACAACAATGGTGGTTTTCTCCCGAATTGGGTTTCCACCTTAAATATTGGTGTTCATGTGTGATGCTCTTGTGTGATGATTTATTATGTTATTACTGCACATATTTACTGCTTAAATATCTAATGCATAACTGATAAGCTGGGTTAAAGAATGATTCTAAAGGTTTATCTAACAATAAACTTATCTCTGTATATGCAAGTTTCTGTTAGTGTATCCCCGTATATACGCTAGTTGGGATAATCAAAGTTGCATATAGAAATCAGTAAGAGAAAAGTAAAAGATTGTGATTATTGGAAATACTGGTTCACCCCCCCCCCCCCCCCCTCATTATTTTTCCCAACAATTGGTATCAGAGCAGGTCCTTCCAAAAAATATTAATCACTAGAAGGAAGATCAGCTAAGATGAGAAATCAAGATGGGAAAACATCTATCAATACTCCTATCTTCAACGGAAACAATTTAATATTTTGGAAGACAAGGACAAGATCCTATCTTCAGTCTCTTGGAGTAGATGTATGGGCTATAGTTGAAGGAGGTTATCAATATCCAGCTTTAGTTCCAACAGATCTAGCAGCAAGAAAGAACTATGAAACCAATGCAAAGGTAGTCAATGCATTATTGGGAAGCTTGATTGAATCAGAATTTTTCAAAGTCATGCAGTTGAATACATCAAAGGAGATATGGGACAAAAATAATTCTGAGCTATGAAGGTGATGCCAAGGTAAAAAGTGCTAAACTCCAAACTCTCAGAATTCAATATGAAAAACTTAGAATGCATAATGAGAAAATCATTTCTAGTTTATTTTTATATCTAGATGATATTGTAAATCGTATGAGAAATCTGGGAGAAACCATAACTAACACTACTCTAATAGAAAAGGTTTTAAGATATCTAACTCCCAAATTCAAGTCAAAAGTGTCTTCTATTGAAGAGAAGCAGGATCTACAAACTCTTACTATTGCTCAACTTCATGGGATTATGACAGCATGTGAAATGAGGAAAGGAGGTCCATCTGAAGTCAAAGAAGTTGTCTTTAGAGCTACTTCAAAAGGAAAGGAAGTAGAAGAACAAGAAGGATCAGGGTATGTTTCAGAAGAAAATGAGATAAATTTTGTAAAGAAGCTACAACTTAGCACTGGAAGGTTCAGAGGTAAGCTTCCTTTTAAATGTTTTGGTTGTGGAAGAGTTGGTCATTATGCTACTAAATGTACCCATAAAGATAATTATGAAAAGGGAAAGGAAGTGGAAAAGAGAAATAAGAAATGGTTTATTAATAGAAAAAACTATTATACTCATGAAGCTAGTGATGGTCTATCAAATATTGAAGAAGGAGAATCTAATCAAGATATTAGACTGCTCATGGCTTTTGAAAAAGACTCTAGCGAGGCTAAAGATACTTTTATGGATGCATTAGAAGAAAATGATTTTCTTGAAGAAATAAATCAACTCAAAATATGTTTGGAAGAAAACAAAATTTCCATAGATACTCTAAAGGATCAGCTTATAGAAAAGGAGAAGCATAATGAGAAATTAGAATGTGAAATAGTAAGTCTAAGAAAGGAAATTGAGAAAGTGAAAACTTTAAATCTTAGATTTTCTAAAGGATCTCAAACCTTAGATGAAATTATCAAGGTACAACACTCTCCTATTGTAAAAACAGGTCTTGGATATATCAGAGAATCCTCTCATTCTTCAGCACTAAGCTATCTAAATGCAACTAAAGCCAGCCATCAACATTTTTTCACTCAGTAAAATAACAAAGAGACTACACATGTAAAGCATGACCAATTCAATTCAAGGAAGAAAAATAACAGAAATATCAATTAGAAGGTAACATAAATGGAAGGTTTCATGATCACATAAATTTCTTCTTTAATGGACAATGTTTCTCATGTCATAATTTTGGTCATAAATCTTTACAATGTGTTGCATACAAAACCATCATGACCAGAGAAGCTAGAAAGCAAAGAAATGAGACTGGAGTAAAGAAGAATACTTACTGTCTCCTCTTCAAGGCAAAATTGAATGTTCTTATTGCAATAAATTTTGACATGAAGAATCTAAATGCAGGAGAAAACTTCAGCCAAAAGAACATATACCCACAAATTCGAAGGTATGGAGAAAGAAGGACTCACAGGTTGAAAGCCATGGCATAACGTTATTTGCAGAAGGAGAATAAAATCAATGGTACTGTTAGGGTCCCGTGATTTGGAAGATTGTCTAACCAAATGATAGGGTAACATCAAACCAGTCTTTGGAGTCCTAGGACCTAGCCTTCCTGGACTCCGAGAGGGATCTCTCTATTGTGCGAAGGATGTGAACTTGTTTGCTTCGGATGATTGATTTTAGGATAGTTTTTTAAGTACAATTTTTTTTTTTGTTTTGAGCTGGGGTAAGATGATTAAGTAGGATAGGTGGAAATGAGAGAATATCAAATCAATAGGGCTATGGGGTTCGATGAAGTCTAGGGTGTCTAAATGATGAAGTGGAGTGTATTGCAGGGCCGATTTAGCGAGGTTAATGGATCCTTTAGGTGATGTATGAGGTGAACATTAATTTTGGTGAAAAATACTAAGAGGTCTTATACAGCTATAATTTGAAGCAATAACTCATGAGGTATGGAAAACCATTAATCTCTATGAACAATACTCAAACTGATAAACATACAAGATGAACAATCCAGTGGTACATAGAAGCATTAGAACTCATAACTTTAGAAATCCATCTTCAGCTTTTTGAGAAAACACATAAGATAAAAAAACAATTTAATATATGAAGAGGGAACTCCTAACAACATATATCAAACTATTGGGAACTCTGAAACAAGTTGATGAGCGTAGGTGAAGGGTAATATCGAAACAAGACCTCTTTGCACTGACCTAATCAATTAATATTCCATAGGAGAGCTTCACAATAATTTTTTGAAAACTTTTAAATAAGCAGGGCATGCCATGAATCATATTTATAAGCTAACATTATAATCATTCATGAAACAAAGAACAATTTTTAGTGAGCCTAAGGAGCAATTAATAATTCCTAAGATGACTAAAAGAAGAAAACATCAAAGCTATAGAAAACAGGAGGTTTAAGGTGCTTCCATGAGAATATCTCAACCTATAATTTTCTGATCTATAGAAAGCAAACACACTGAAACAAAATGAAGACAAGAAAACACAACAAGTTATAAAAACTTCACCATTCACCAAGCTATGGAATCCTGCAAGCAAAGCTTCTCCAACATCAAGCCACACAAGTCATTCATTCACTTCATAAAACCAAATATCTTCTCCAAGCTCATAAACATTGTATTGCTCTATAACACATCAAGTCCCATCTGTTTACAATACATACTCATGCCTTATATAACAAATAAGGAGAGGAGATAGCTCACTAGAGCATCTAGAAGCCTATTGGCCAAAAATAAATATCCTAACTTGTCCTTGAGGCCTTGCAAGGTCCAAGGCACAAAATATCTTCTAAAATATCTTTTCCAGATGAAAATAGCGAAAGAATTGACTTTTAGGCTCTAACATACAAGAGGAAAATTTCCTAACGCACATTTTCTCAGTCGCCACACAGGAACGTAGCACTCTGTCTCAAATTTTGAAAAATTTCCAGGAGTGCAGCACCAAAAAAGGTCTTTTTGCAACAGGGTTTTGGAGGCCTTCCTGATGTCAGAAAAGGCTCCGGGATGGCCCCTTGGAAAGCTATGGATGTATACTTTCCAAATAGACCTTTGTGTCCTCAAAATAACCTCTAAAAGCTTCCCAAAAAGTGGAAAAATTCAAAACTTCCAGGAGCGCAGCACCTACTCAAAAAAGAGGGCAGAAAGGTGAAAAATTGGGTGTTTTTGACCCTTTTGAGTGACCAAAACAACTCCAATTGAGCTGAAAATTGGTGAGAATACTCCTCTCATGATGGGGAATCCAAAAATGTAAGCTTCTCCCTCTGAAAGTGCTCTAGGAAAAATCGCAGCACCAAGGGTGATGTGCTCCTAGGCTTGAAATTTTACAAAAACAAAAACTTGTTCAATTTTTCCCAAATTTGGTGAGTGGGTCCCTCAAGGGTCCTTAGAGACCTGCAATGAGGCTTGAGCCAAAATTCCAAGCCTAGCTTGGTCCTTTCCATAATTTGACACTGGGCCCTCCCTTTGGGCAGTTTTGAGCTTTTCCCTTGCAAATTGATTTCTCCATTTGTAATGCTTAGTCATCCTTCTTTGCAAGCTCAAGTTTTTGTTGGCCTTCTCTAATTTGGTCTCTAAATGTATATTTTCCCTTTCAAGCCATGATTATTTTTCATGCACAATTTACAAGGCAAGGAGCTCGATGAGAGGAAATTGCTGGGCTTGGGTTGATTCTTCCTCTTTCTGTTTTTCCAAAGCTCTCCTAAGACACATAGTCTTTGGTCTCTTTATAGCTTGCCCCTCTTCCTCATCATTGTCTTCATAGGTGCCCATGTATTCCTCAAACTGCACTTGTGACCTTTGAGCTTATTTCCTGTATTTGAGTGCTTGGGCTTCATAAATGTCTAGCTGGCCACTCATCTGCTTTTTTTTCACCTGTAGCAAATGAATAATATATTTTGACCTTTCTAGCTCAACCTCCAAGTCTCTGATTTGTGCATTCCGGTCTTGTAAGAGAGAATTAGCTATCCTTGTTTCATTTTCCTGATCACTATCTATGTGAATGAGTTCAAATTCCCTCTCTTCCTCATGATTTCTTTCCTCCTCTTCCATTTTTTTCTTTCCTTTTTCCTTTATTGGCTTTTTTCCTTTGTCCTTCATTTTCTTTTTACCCTTGTCCTTCATTGGTTTGGTGACTTTGTCCTTCACTTTTTTTGTGACTTTTTCCTTCATTTTCTTTTTACCCTTGTCCTTCATTGGTTTGGTGACTTGGTCCTTCACTGTTTTTGTGACTTTTTCCTTCACTATTTTTGAGGAGGAGTGCATGGCCCCTTGCCTTTTGGAGGCAACAAACACATGCCTCCTACCTCTCTGATAAGTAATGGTGCAAGGCGCCATAAAATTTTCTCGCAAACTTTGATTATTGAAAATATTAGGACTGTTTCCTCCTTGAAAAATTCTCTCTCTGTGTATGTCCTCCTTACCTTGCTACTGGTTGTCCTTTGGATCAACATCTTTAACATATTTCATGCTTTTGTCACTATCAAGACCCTCAACACTGCTATGTTCTGTTTCTGCAATATCATAGGCATTTGTGTTCAACCTATTTTCACTTTTAGGACTATCCTCCTCATCCTTTTCATTACTATTTTCACTGTCAACCTCATTTTATGCATCACTGCCTTCATTCTTTGGGCTTTTGTAATCATCTCCTGGTTAATTGAAAACAATTTTAAAATCTGTCTTTGGGCTGCCCTTGTAATTTTGGCCACTGTCATGGATTTCTTTTGCTTCTTCGCCACTGTCTGCTGTAGTGTTCTGAGTGTGATTTTTTTCATCAGGAGATACATTGTTTTGGCTTCTTTGACCATCATCTGTATCACTAATTTGACTGTTTTTCTTTTGGCCATTGCTACTTTCTTCTAGGCCATCCCCCCCTTCCTCATCATTTTCTCTCTCACTGTTTTGTTCATGATCAGCACTACTTTCTTCAAGGCCTTGATCATATTTTCCCTCATTGTTTTTATCATCTCCCTTATCTTCATTATTTTCTTCCACATCTTCATCACCCTCTCTCTCACTGTTATCTTTATCACATTCTCCCTCATCTTCATCACATTCTCCCTCATCTTCATTGTTTTCTTCCTCATCTTCATTATCTTGATCATCACTCTTTCCCTTATCTTCATCATCCTCACTCTCTCACATATCTTCATCACATTCTCCCTCATCTTCATCATTGTTTTCTTCATCTACATCACTATTTTCTTCATGATCAAGGCCATCACTGCTTTCTTCTTGGCCATTTCCTTCTTCATCTACATCTTCTTCCTTATCTTCGTCATCTTCTCCCTTACTTCTCTTCTCATGATCATCACTGCTTTCTTCATGATCATCAGTGTTCTCATCATGATCATCTATGCTTTCTTCATGATCATCAACATCAGGGGAAGGTGTATGAAGAAGGTTTTTTTGGGAAGGTCATTCATGTGAAGAAGATGAACCAAGGTTAGTGGAGGGCGATGGAGGGGCATGAGGAGGATTTTGAGAAGGTGATGGCAAAATTTGCAGAGGGATGGAGGGTGAAATTTTGAAATCATCATGGGTGATAAATACCTCCCAAGGAATGCCTTGTTTTCTAATTGGTATGAGACAATTACCTTGATCAGAGAATGATGAAACAGGCTTGACATTTTCTGGGCTGGAGGCCTCTTTTTCATGATGGAGGACATTTTTTCAATGCTTTTGCAGAGGTAGTAAGGAGAGTGCAGTAGCTTAGTCCTGGTGAAATGCATGAGGAGTCTAATATGATAGGAATAGACTCTAGAGAAACTACCCTCACAGGTAAAGTATTTCATAATAATATTCATGAGGAGGGCATATCTGTCTAATAGATGAGAAAAGGGAAAAATGGCTTTGCATTCAGCTTGACAACTAGGTTTTAAGAATGGATGATAATGGGTCAAGTCAAGATGCTTATGTTTAAACCACCTTTCTCCTATGCTAGGTATTCTAGTGGCTTCAAAGAAAGCACTGGGGGTCAACTCAAACCTCACCCCCGCTAGATGTACTTTATGCTGGTGAAGTCTTAGGGAAAATAACTTGGTCAACTGAGGATGGATTTTGATCTCTTGTACTTTGTTACAGAACTCAAAAAACACTAACTCTTGGAAATAGGAAAGAATAGAAGGGGAAGTTGTTAGTTCTTCAGTGCTTATGGGTTCAAACCTGTTGGGATTCCCTCCCTTCTTCTGTTATTTTCTTGGACTTGTCTCTTCATTTAGGTTAACACTCTCCTATTCAGACATGGTGTTTTGTTCACCCCTTTCTCCAACTTTTAAACAGAAAGGTTTTTTGCTTGTGAAATGATGAGGAGAAATGCTAAATGAGATATTAAGGCTTTTACACAAGGTTAAGAGACTTGGTAAAAGTAGGTTAAGCTTCCCTTTCAATTTTCCTTGAAGCCTTCTTTGACACAAACTTGGACCTACTTGGTGCCTTTATCATTTAGAAAATTATGAGAAGATGGTAATTTTATGAATAATACCTTTTAAAATTTTCCTCCATAGCAAAAGGGTGAAAATTCTGAGCTTTCTGGACAATTTTGGGTGCCTCTGCACTTTTCTAGGCAGTGTTGCGCTTTTATGCCAGGAGCGTCACACCTCGGTCAGGCTTGAACGCAAACGGGTTCATCGCTGCACGCCCATTGCAGGAGTGCAGCATCGAGCGATGGGAGCAATGGTGAATGCGTAGCATTTTCAGTAGGCAGGAGCTGCACACGGCATCAGGAAATGGATGCAGTTGCCGGAGTGTAGCACTGTTATGTAGTGCTGCACGCAGAATCGGGTGACGGTGGGTGGCCACTCCTGCACGCTGGGTCGAGCTAGAAAAGCGCAGTGCCTATCTTCAGGTGCACAACGTCTAGAAGAAAATAACATAGGAGCAATCTACAGGCGTGCAACATCCACTTATAGGCCCGAGCACCAAGGAAAGTTTTCCCGATATTGCCTTCGAGAGACTAAAATTTCTTCACTGTTTCTTCATAACATTTAAATGAGGGGGAAAAGGAGTTGTTGAAGCATTTATAACCCATTTTTGAAAATAATTAAACTCTAAAAACCCTCCTTCCTAAAGTCTCATTTTGCATTTTTTATTTGCCTCTGTCTTTTTTGGAGCTAGTCCTTTTGCCAATATTTCTTTTGCAGCTTGGGAAAATGATCAGATCTATGATGATTCAAGCCTGTTATGCTCATGTGAAAGGTGATTTTAACCACCATATTTATCTCCATATCCTTTGAGACAAACCTTTGACTGTTTATTTGTGAGAAAAAAGGCTTTGAGCTGATGCTCTATTGATGTTAGTGAAATAGTGCATAATGCCTTAAAATCCCTTCTTTTTGACCTTTTAAGACCTCAGAGTTGGTCCTTTTATCTAGTGGAATTTATGCCCTTTGATAGTACCCTTGAAGACAATTAGGAATTATTTTTGACAACCTCTGTTGTTTGATGAATGAGTTTCTCCTTGCCACTTACCATGATCATTTTGTTCATTATCTCAATTTTTGAGTTTTTAGGGATATTTTAGAAAAGCAAACAAAGTTGCCCTCTAAGTCTTTAAAGAAATCATCTTTCTGAATTGATTACTTTTGCTCAACAAAGTTTCCACAGATTTATTTGAGGAGTCTTTTAGCTTTTTCAGCCTAGCTATTTCTCCATTTTTTTTCAAAAATTCATAATTTGCATTTTCAACCAAATCACACCTATTGTTTTCTTCTTCAATGTGATTTGCCTTTCTTGATAGTGGTCTTAGTCTTTTCCTTCACCTTGTGGCGCATCTAATAAATTTTGTCTTTTTACAGGAGTGTGGCAAAGGGTAGTTGTCCCTCTACCATTCTTATGCTTGAGGCAAACATCCTTTCCAATGATCATCTTTGCTGAAATGCGCCATGTTGCTCATATGTTACCGGCTTTCTGAGATCTACACAAACTTTTTGATGAGCAATATTTTACTTCTTATTATGAGATCAAGTCCTTCCCTGTAGCTTTAAACTTGCTATACCTTTTTATTAACTGCAAATGGCCTTTTGAACCTTCTTAGGTGTCCCTTTTCACCTCTGATTTGCTTTAGACTAATCTTCAAGGCATCCTTGCAGAAATGCTTGGATATGATAGTCTATTCTTTGCAGATTTTACTGTTGGACCAGGAGGGCACCCTTGGAGGTTTCTTAAGTGCTCTTTTGAATTCATCTTTGACTTCCTGTGAAAACAATGGAATGACAATCATGATGGCGCATGACCTAGGAAAACCTAATTGACTTATTTGCAAGGTCTTAGAATGAGATTTTGACTGAAAGTTTGAACCAAGGTTTTGAATGAAGATACAAGGTTTATACATTATACTTATGCACCATCATCCTATACAGCTGGACATCCTTATTTTACTTTGAAGGGCTTTCTAGACATACTTTTGACACCAACAGTGCTTGAGGCATTTGTAGGTAGGAGAGAAAACTTGGTTTAACTTGGCCAAACAAATTGTGAAATAAGAGGGCTTAGGCATTAGAGGTAGAGGGATATAGACAGAAGTAGAAATCATAGATAGAGTAAGGGACATTATTCTAGGATGGGGTGCTATAGGATGATAGATTGACCACAACAGACAAAAGAGGAGGGATAGGGGAAAATTTCTTTTTGAGGAGATTTCTAGAAGACACAATGATTCTTGAATTTTGATTTCTATAAATCTGAGACAAAGCATTTAGTCATCTAAAATAGGTGAAAATTATTGATGACTAACAGTGGCTCCACTTGGGAAGGGCAGCTCCTTTTCAGGAGGTGTCCATAATTACAGATCTCTGGCTTATGAAGACCAGTGCCTCATCCATTGGGTGGATTCTCTCTTTTCTTTTGCTGATGCCTTCCCTGAAATAGTAATTTTGAATACCTGAAAGCATGATTAGCTCAGCTTCACCTCTACCTAACCTACCTACTTGCCTAACATTTTTTTCTTCCTTGGGTGCACTTGAACTGGCAAACCCATTGGTATTTTATTTTGAAAATGGAAACAAACTATCTACTTCTATACTTATCTCTTTCAAGAATTTAGATTGAGCTATTTAACTCCTTTGATTCTCTACCTATACTATTCAACTATCAAGGTTAAACTGTTTGACAGGACTTCATTCACTAGACTAAGACATGAAATTGAAAACATGACTAAATAAAGATTAGACAGTCTGATTTATCATGAGTTTGTGGCATAACAACAAGCTGCACACAAATGTTATTTTTGTACAAAGTAGGATTTAGAAAAATAAGGGCTAGGATACATAGTTTGTTATTCATCCCTATTTTCCTCTTTGGTTCTGTTTTGAGCATGTGGAACCACTATCTTCTCTCCTAATATATTTTCTTTGACAAGTCAAGCTTGAATATTTTGACCAACATTCTTTTCACTAACTTATTGACAATAAATTTAAAGCATCTTCAGCTATGATTAGGCTAGATAGCTGAACAAGACATCATTTTGCACTAGTAGTGGCATTTGGGCTTGCACACTTTTAGTATTACTATTTTTAAGGCATGGGGATGTACCCTTTCTTTTAGAATCTGCCCTGTTTTTCTGCTTTTCTTATGTTTTTTTGTTTTCTCTCTTTTTGACTTTTTCTTCAAACTATGGTATGTACAATGAGTAAAAATTAAAGCTAGGAATATTTGCAGAAGTAGTGTTTTAGTGTCCTGCCATTGACAAGACCTCCAAATGTTTCAGTTCCATCAGGTTCTTGTAAAAATAAGGCATTGTTTCCTATCGTTGAAATGATAATGAATGGAACTTTCCACTAGTTTTCAAACTTACACTGTTTACCTTTGTCTTCTCTCCTTGAGTCCCATTTCAGCACCTTATCTCCAATCTGGAAATCATTGTCTTTGGTTCTTCTGTCAAAGATTTTATTTATATTTTCCTGCACTAACTGTGTCTTTTTGTACACCTCCTCTCTTGTCTGATGTAAATGGATAGCTTGGTTCAGCCTTATTTTCATGTCATTTTCCTCTGATTGTACTTCTTGTAACAGTTTCATTACTGGGACTCCCAAAGATGTCAGGAAAATGGCGTCCATGCCATACACTAATTCATAGGGAGACATACCGATTGATTTCTTGGTGGTTATTCTATCAGCCCATAGTGCATGCTCTAGCTTTCCATCCCATGCCTTTTGATTTTGTTCCAAAATTTTCTTAATGATACTGACCAGGCTTTTATTGGAAGACTCGGCCAACCTATTACCTTGAGGGTAATAAGTTGTGGAATGTCCTAATGTGATGTGATATTTATAGCAGAAGTCAACCATTCTTTTGGATGTAAAGGCGGCTGCATTGTCCGTGATGATTTTCCTGAGGCAACTGAATCTAGACAGAATGTTGGTCTCAAGAAATTTGATAATGACTGAATCGGTGGCATTCCTAGAGGGGATGGCTTCTATCCACTTGGTAAAGTAATCAGTAGCAGTGAGGATCCATTTTTTTTGGGAAAATGAAGAAGGGTGGATCTCTCCAATGAAATCTAAACCCCACTATTGAAATGGAGCTTCAACAATGATCGGATGCAAAGGTAAAGTTAAAAGCTTTCTCTTTCCATCAAATATTTGACATTTATGACAATTCATGACTAGTCTGTGGATGTCAGGAAAAAGGGTGGGCCAATAGTAATCGGTTCTAAGGATCCTGTTGGTTGTGGTTTTCCAATAAAGATGGCCCCCACATTCTCCCTCGTGCATTTCATGCATGATTTTTCCTGCATCATCCTCAAGAAAACATTTAAGAAGTATACCAATAGGATTCTTCTAGTATAGAACTCCATCTAAAATGTAGAATTTTAAATACTTTTGTTTTAGGAATCTTTCTTTTGTCTTTGATAAGGTAGGGGGAGAATTGAGATAGAAAAGTACATAAAGAATATTAGCATACCAAGGTGAATTTAAAAATACTTCTTCAACGTGAGGAGTTGTGCATTCTTCTTGTTCTTCTAAAGAGTCAACAAAATTCATATCTAATGCTTGTAGATTTGTTTCAGCCATGATTTTTGCAAGTCCTTGTCCCTTAACCAATTTGGTGGGTTTGATTTCTAGATCATATTCTAAAATAATAGCAATCCACTTTCCCCTTTTACCATCGGGGTCCTGATTTAAGATATATTTGACAGTTGTGTGTAGAACAAAAGAAATAATATGAGAATGCAAAATATAAACTCTGAAGTCTTTCAGTGCTTTTATTAATGCAAAGGCCTGCTTTTTCATGATGTTATATTTTAGGGGAGCTCCCTAAGGGCTTTGCTGAAGAAGGTTATGGGTTGTTCTTGTCCATCGCGTTTTTTTGTAATAAAACTGCAGCCACAGTATGTTCATATGCAAATGAGAAAATATAGAAGTCTTTGGTGAAATCAGGACTTATCAGAACTGGTGTTTGGGTGAGTGCTTGTTTAACCAATTCGAAAGATTGTTTGGATTCCAAAGTCCACTTAACTCCTACCTCTTTTTTTAGCATGTTTGTAATATTTCTCAAGTGTTCTACAAGGTTAGGGATAAATCTTCTTAAGAAGTTGATTTTCCCAATAAAGGATTGCAATTCCTTAATGTTTTTGGGATGGCTGATTTGCAATATGCCTTCAATTCTTTTGGGGTCTATTTTGATTCCTTCTTCAAAGATGATGTGGCCAAGGAGTTTTCCTTCCTCGAGACCAAACAATTTTTTCTTGGGATTCAAAGACAAGCCATATTTCCTACACTTTTTGAAAAAACTTCTAAGGTGGACCAAGTGCTCTTCATCAGTTTTAGAGTAAACAGTGATGTCATCGAGGTAAATGACAATGAAGCAGCCTATGTATTATGAAAAGGATATCTTCATGGCCCTTTGGAAAGTGGCTCCCACATTCATCAACCGAAATGGCATTTTAACATACATGAATGTACCCCAAGGTGTGGCGAAGGCGGTTTTGTGTTGATCACTTGGGAATACTAACACTTGGTTATAACCGGAAAAACCATCAAGTAGTGAGATCCTCTTCGAGCTAACTACCTTTTGAAGTATGTGGTCAATTTTAGGCAAAGGATAGTTATCTTTCAATGAAGACCTGTTGAAATTTCTAAAATCAATACAAAGTATGATTTCTTCGGTTTTTTTCCTAACTGACATAAGGTTGGAAACCCATTCAGAGTATCTGAGAGGAACTATTATCCCGGCATCATACATCTTTTTTATTTCTTGTTCAAATAGAGGTAATAAGACAGGGTTTATTCTTCTTAACTTTTGTTTGAAAGTTTTGTGGTTCTCCTTGAGAGGGATTTTGTGTTGAATAATGCTTGTGTCATAAGATTTTAAATCTTGGTACCCCCATGCAAACACATATTTAAACTCTTTGAAGAGGTCAATGTATTTCTGTTTTATGTGAGGAGGAAGGGTTTTAGAAAGTTTGATCATTTTAGGTTCCCTAGTGTTCCCTATGTTGTATTCCTCTACATCGGCCTCAGTAGACTCTCTCTTTGGTTTCTTAGCTACATCATTAAAATCGAACAGCTCTTCCAAAGGTGCAAGGCCTCTTGGTAATGTGTCATTATTACAGTGTAAGACTTCAAGGTCTCTTTTCTCTAGGTCCTCATGCATCTCAGCTTTATAAGGATGTGTGATCAGATTTATATTTGCAAAAGAGGACAAATCTGTTGAATGATTTCTAACTTCAGCAGGGTCATCTTTCCCATGTTCTAAGCTAGGTTTAGTCAATTTAAATTCATTCCTAGATTGTAGGAAATCATCAATTTGTTCATCACCCTCAAATACCTACCAACGATTAATGTTGTCGGGTACTATAGGGAAATTTTTGACTTTGATAAGGTTTTGATTATTTGCAAGTGGTATTTGGCAATTACTGGCAGCAAAGGTGAGCTCGTTGGCAAGGCCATTTTGGGCTTTAGGAATGTAGGTGAGCTCATATTTCTCGAAGGTTTTGTGGAGGTCTAGGGTTGCATTTCTGTATTCTATTAATCTTGGGTTCTTAGCTAAGTATTCACCTTTAATATTTTTAATGACTAGCTCTGAATCTCCCTGAGCTGATATTTTCTTAGCTCCTAAGTTTTCAAGCAAGTGTAAACCTAGGAGGAGAGCCACATACTCTGCAATGTTATTAGTACATTGAAATTCCAGCCTGTAAGAATGGCCCTCGTTTTTGTTATGTATCCAAACACCAGCCCCTGAACCGGCCTTGCCACATGAATCGTCAAAGCTCATGTTCCAAAGTGTTTCTATTTCATGTTTATCATTGAGTTGTTGTTCAGGGTTGACAGAGTTTTGGTTATCATTTTCCTCTTTTGAGGGCGAATATGAGTGTTCTAGTGGGCCTAGCTCTTTCTCACTTCCTTTTACTGATTCACTGATCTCATGTTCATTATATAAGATAAAAGAATCCAAATCTGAATGTATGGAATAAACCAGGGTGGTGTTTGGCCTATCTAGGCTACTCACCATATATTTCATGTGGGTTTCTCGGTACAATCGCTTGGTTTGATTGAAAACGGGGATAGTAGCATAAGAAATGTCAAGTTGGAGGTTTCCCGGAATCTTAGCTCCCCAATATCGGGACAAAAGCATGCCATATTTGGGAGGAATGTCAGCCATGACTATATCCATGACCAGGCTCTTAGTAGGGATTTATGCCAGATTGACACATAAGTCCTTAATCAATCCTAAGCATATAACTCTGCTTGAATCAAAGGAATATAGATCTTTGTAGGGCCTGGTTATTGCTAGGCCCAATATTTCCATCACTACCTTCGCCATGAGGTTGTGAGAGGCACCAGAGTCTAGCATGGCATTATGTATGATTTTGTCGTGTATGTTTAGGCTAACATAGAATGGGGGAATGGTTCCTTCCTAGTATTTTCCATCTACTTTAGGTCTGAACAACAACTCTAGTTTATCATCTGTCAAACTCAGAGTGTTGGTATCATTTCCTATGTTTAAGACTTTCAAGACTTGGGAGCGGTACATATTCTGAGATACAAGTTCAGTGAGAGGGATGGTTATTTTGATTTTTGTGATCTCTCCTTCAAAACTAAAAGGTACTTGAGTTTTAGACATATTTACATCAGTTTTATCAGCCATAAATTTCTCCACATTTTTAATTTGTTGATTTTGATTCGGGGCTTTGGTAACTAGAGTTTTCTCAGGGCCACTAGCAGAGGTGCTAGGACATCTTGCACAATTACTTGATAGGCTGGTTTTATTTGTGTTAGGATCAGCTTTCTTAGCCATGGTATTTTTATTGTCTATTGTCATTTTAAGAAAGTTTTCGAGAGTTTTCTTAACAACATTGTATGAGTTGTTTTTCCTAGAGTTGTCTTGGTTTTCTTACTCCTAAGATCATATTGCCTATGGATTTCCATTATGGCATTTTCTAATCCCAATTCGTTATCTTCAGAATCTTCATAGCTTGTTTCATCTTAGTTTGAGGAGAAAAAAGCTTGTTCTTCTTCTGTGAGAAAAACCTCTCCCTCACTATTAGAGCCTATTAAGTTTTGATGATTCTCATCTGATTGTTCAATATCTCTTTCCCCTTCATCAACATAGTTATCGTGGAAGGATGGTCTGATTTGTAGATCATTTTCCCTTGGTCTATTTTGGGGAGGGTCTCTTCTAAAGTTTTGATTCTGGTTTCTATTTTGGGGATTTGTTTGGTTGTCCCTATGGGGTGTTCTTTCATTTATGCTTTTTATTTCCATCATCCTTTCCATGGTCCTAAGAAGGTTGCCCATCTTGGAATCATATGAAGAGGTGGAGGGCAAGGTGTCGTCTTTGTATGTTACCCTCTTCTCTGATATTAGCCTGGCCCTTTTCTCAATTAAGTTGGCCTCTACACTTATAGCTCCTTTTTGCATGTCTTCTAAAGTAAGGGGCTCTCTTTCTCTTAGTTGGTAGGCCATTTCGGGGTAAAAACCCTTCGGGAATTTAGATAAGGCTAGGCCTAATGAGGGTTTCATGTTTGGTGGTAGTGCATTGTAAACACTATTGAACCTAGTGCAATAGTCTTAGACACTTTCCCCCGTGTTTCTTTTGAGGTTGCTATATTCGGAGAGGATTTGAAGAGGGTTTTTCTTGATTTCCCATTTGTTTATGAAATTTTGGTAAAGGGAAGGGAGATCATGAATGCTGTTGGGAGTTAGGATTTTGAACCATTTCTTAGCTTCTCCTCCTAGGCTTTGGGAAAACATTCTCATTTTCATGGTTTCCTCTTCTAATTCCATGTAATCAAAAGCATCATTCATTCTATCTACATGTTTCTGGGCCATAGTGGATTCAGCCCCTGTGAAGTGTGGGATTCCGAATTGGTAATCATTTGGCAAAGGTACTAAAGGTTGTGGTAACACAAGGGGCACATACCATGCTGCCATGGTGGGAGATAATGGTGGATTTACAAGCGGAGGATTTGTGCTATGAGATGGAGTGGTTTGCACAATGGTGGTGTGAATGGTGTGTGGTGGAAAGAGCCAAAGTGATGGAGAAGTTGTAGATCAGGTGGTGTGGAAGGAGAATTTTCCCCACTAGGACTATGCCACAAGTTTATGGGCTCAAGATCGGTATGGTCAATTTTACTTTGTGACTTGTTTCTAAAAAGGTTTCTAGTATGGCGCAAGTTAAACTGGGGGTCTTGCAATGCTGTAAGATGTTCAGGTACAGAGCTTACTCTATGAATGGTCCTATAAGTAGCTAAGTTTCTAGTTTTGGAAGTTTTCCACAAAATTATTTCAGGGTCATCAACTATAGTAGGAGGGTTTGGGTCCGGATGAGATATGGTATTGATTCTTCGCAGAGCCAGTTTTCAATTTCAAAATTTAGAGAGGCTGAAAATTTATGACTGTTTTTGGAAGGCTGACCTCTCTAGGTGCTATCAAACTGGCACTGTGTGTGACTAAGGTTCTATATTTCCTGAGTTTGTTTAGATGCAGTCCTACAGGAGTCTATAGATACTTTAGCAAAATTTAGAAGGCCTACTGGAGGCTAGTGGAGTCACCAAGTGGATATTTTTAGTTGTTTTAAAGGTATGTTGTCTATGGTCCACCACCAATACTGACAAAAAAATCCAATCTAGAAATTTTTTGGGGTTTTTCTAAGTTTCTACATGGAACCCAAATGGTATGTAAGAGCGGCCTATAGTCATGTCATCATTTTGCTAGGATGGTGAAAAAGCTATATTCTACTCTTAGGCTATCAGTTAAGTTTCTCTATGATTTGATGAAGGCTTCTGAAGTCCTAAGGGATACTTATATTGTCACTGACATCAGAGGTTGCATCATAATCATCGTTGTGTTGGCGAAAGTGATGAGGTGATTTACAAATCACAGGATGTTAAAGTTTAACTGAGGGTTAAAAGAGTCGATAAGAGTTTTTAGGCTACTATGTATTTTGTCCCACCGTGATCGCCATTATGTTAGTAATGGGGATGAGGTGGCAGATTCACTGGATTCCCTATTTATCAAGCTGAGGATCAAATGAGTTTTAAGAGGTATTCAGGCAACTATATACTCAGTGTCCCACCGTGATTGCCATTATGTTAGGGTCTAGTGATTTGGAAGATTGGCTAACCAAATGACAGGGTAACATCAGACCAGTCTTTGGAGTCCTAGGACCTAGACTTCCTGGACTCCGAGAGGGCTCTCTCTATTGTGCGAAGGATGTGAACTTGTTCACCTCAGATGATTGATTTTAGGCTAGTTGTTTAGGTACTGTTTGTTTGTTTGTTTTGGGTTGGGGTAAGATGATTAAGTAGGATAGGTGGAAATGAGAGAATATCAAATCAACAAGGCTATGGGGTCAGATGAAGTCTAGGGTGTCTAAATGATGAAGCGGAGTGTATTTCAGGGCCGATTTAGCGAGGTTGATGGATCCTTTAGGTGATGTATGAGGTGAACATTAAGTTTGGTGAAAAAGACTAAGAGGTATTATACAACTATAATTTGAAGCAATAAATCATGAGGTATGGAAAACCATTAATCTCTATGAACAATACTCAAACTGATAAACATACAAGATGAACAATCTAATGGTAGATAAAAGCATTAGAACTCCTAACTTTAGAAATCCATCTTCAGATTTTTGAGAAAACACATAAGATAAACAAAAAATTTAATATATGAAGAGGGAACTCCTAACAACATATATCAAACTATCAAGAACTCTGAAACGAGTTGATGAGCGTAGGCGAAGGGTAAGATCAAAACAAGACCTCTTTGCACTGACCTAATCAATTAATATTCCATAGGAGAGCTTCACAATAATTTTTTGAAAACTTTAAATAAGCAGGGCATGCCATGAATCATATTTATAAGCTAACAGACTAATAATTCATGAAACAAAGAAAATTTTTTAGTGAGCCTAAGGAGTAATCAAGAATTCCTTAAGATGACTAAAAGAAGAAAACATCAAAGCTATAGCAAACAGGAGGTTTGAGGTGCTTCCATGAGCATATCTCAACCTATAATTTTATGATCTATAGCAAGCAAGCAGAGCGAAACAAAACGAAGACAATAAAACACTAACTAGTTAGAAAAACATCACCATTCACCAAGCTATGGAATCTTGCAAGCAAAGCTTCTCCAACATCAAGCCACACAAGTCATTCATTCACTTCATAAAACCAAATATCTTCTCCAAGCTCATAAACCATGTATTTCTCTATAACACATCAATTCCCAATTGTTTACAATACATACTCATGTCTTATATAACAAATAAGGAGAGGAGAGAGCTCACTAGAGCATCTAGAAGCCTATTGGCCAAAAACAAATATCCTAACTTGTCCTTGAGGCCTTGCAAGGTCCAAGGCAGAAAATATCTTCTAAAATATATTTTCCGGACCAAAATAGAAAAAGCATTGAATTTTAGGCTCTGAAATACATGAGGAAAATTTCCTAATGCACATTTTCTCAGTCACCACATAGGAATGCAACACTTTGTCTCAAATTTTGAAAATTTTCCAAGAGTGCAACACCAAAAAAGGTCTTTTTGCAACAGGATTTTGGAGGCCTTCCCGATGTTGGAAAAGGCTCCATGATGGCCCATTGGAAATCTACGTATGTATAATTTCCAAATATACCTTTTTTTCCATAAAAGTACCTTTTAAATCTGCCCAAAAAGTGGAAAAATTCAAAGCTGCTAGGAGCGCAGCACCTGCTCAAAAAAGAGGGCAAAAAGGTGAAAAATTGGGTGATTTTGACCCTTTTGAGGGACCAAAACAAATCCATTTGAGCTAAAAATTGGTGATCATACTCCTATCATGATGGGGAATCCAAAAATGTAAGTTTCTCCCTCTGAAAGTGCTCTAGGAAAAAGCACAACACCCATGGTGCTGCATTCCTAGGCTAAAATTTTACAAAAAACAAAAACTTGTTCAATTTTTCCCAAATTTGCTGAGTGGGTCCCTCAAGGGTCCTTAAAGACCTACAATGAAGCTTGAGCCAAAATTCAAAGACTAGCTTGGTCCTTTCCATCATTTGGCGCCAGGCCCTCCCTTTGGGCAGTTTTGAGCTTTTCCCTTGCAAACTGATTTCTCCATTTGTAATGCTCAGTCATCCTTCTTTGCAAGCTCAAGTTTTTGTTGGCCTTCCCTAATTTAGTCTCTAAATGTATATTTTACCTTTCAAGCCATGATTCTTTGTCATTCTTAATTTCCAAGGCAAGGATCTCGGTGAGAGGAAATTGTTGGGCTTGGGCTGATTCTTCCTCTTTCTGTTTTTCCAAAGCTCTCCTAGGACCCATAGTCTTAGGTCTCTTTCTAGCTTGACCCTCTTCCTCATCATTTTATTCATAGGAACCCATGTGTTCCTCCAACTACACTTGTGACCTTTGAGCTTCTTTCTTGTATTTGAGCACCCGGGCATCATAAATGGCTAGCTGGCCACTCATCTGCTTGTTTTGCACCTGTAGGAAATGAATACGATCTTTTGACCTTTCTAGCTCAACCTCCAAGTCTCTAATTTGTGTATTATGGTCTTGTAAGATAGAATTAACTATCCTTGTTTCATTTTCCTCATCACTATCTATGTGAATGAGTTCAAATTCCCTCTCTTCCTCATGATTGCTTTGCTCTTCTTCCAATGTTTTTTTGCCTTTGTCTTTTATTGGATTTTTGCCTTTGTCCTTCATTTTATTTTTACCCTTGTCCTTCATTGGTTTGGTGACTTTGTCCTTCACTGTTTTTGTGACTTTGTCCTTCATTTTCTTTTTACCCTTGTCCTTCATTGGTTTGGTGGCTTTGTCCTTCACTATTTTTATGACTTTGTCCTTCACTGTTTTTTAGGAGGAGTGCATGGACCCTTACCTTTTGGAGGCAGAAAAAACATGCCTCCTACCTCTCTGATAAGTAATGGTGCAAGGCGCCATAAAATTTTCTTGCAAACTTTGATTATTGACAATCTTAGGACTGTCTCCTCCTTGAAAAATGCTCTATGTGTGTATGTCCTCCTTACCTTGCTGTTGTTTGTCCTTTGGATCAACATGTTTAACATCTTTCATGATTTTGTCACTATCAAGACCCTCAACACTGCTATGTTCTATTTCTGCAATATCAGAGGCATCTGTGTTCGACCTATTTTCACTTTTAGGACTATCCTCCTCATCCTTTTCATTACTGTTTTCACTGTCAACCTCATTTTCTGCATCACTGCCTTCATGCTTTGGGCTTTTGTAATCATCTCCTAGTTCATTGAAAACAATTTTAAAATCTGTCTCTCGGCTGCCCTTGTCATTTTGGCCACTATCATGCCTTTATTTTTCTTCTTCGACATTGTCTGTTGTAGTGTTCTCAGTGTCATTTTTTTCATCAGGAGATACATTGTTTTCGCTTATTTTACCATCATTTGTATCACTGCTTTGACTATTTTTCTCTTGGCCATTGCTGCATTCTTCTAGGCCATCCCCCCTTCCTCATCATTTTCTCTCTCACTGTTTTGTTCATGAACAACACTACTTTCTTCAAGGCCTTCATCATCTTTTCCCTCACTGTTTTTATCATCTCCCTTATCTTCATTATTTTCTTCCTCATCTTCATCACCCTCTCTCTCACTATTATATTTATCACATTCTCCCTCATCTTCATTTTTTTCTTCCTCATCTTTATTATCTTGATCATCACTCTTTCCCTCATCTTCATTATCTTGATCGTCACTCTTTCCCTCATCTTCATCATCCTCACTCTCTCCCCTATCTTCATCACATTCTCCCTCATCTTCATCATTGTTTTCTTCATGATCAATGCCATCACTGCTTTCTTCTTGGCCATTTCCTTCTTCTTCATTTTATTATTCATCTACATCTTCTCCCTTATCTTCATCATCTTCTCCCTTACTGCTCTTCTCATGATCATCATTGTTTTCTTCATGATCATCAGTGTTCTCATCATGATCATCTCAGCTTTCTTCATGATCATAGGTCTTAGGGGAAGGTGTATGAAGAAGGTTTGTTTGGGAAGGTGATTCATGTGAAGAAGATGAACCAAGGTTAGTGGAGGGTGATGGAGGGGTATGATGAGGATTTTGATAAGGTGATGGCAAACTTTGCACAAGGATGGAGGGTGAAGTTGTGAAATCATCATGGGTGATAAAGACCTCCCAAGGAATTCCTTGTTGTTCTAATTTGTATGAGACAAGTACCTTGATCAGAGAATGATGAAACAGGCTTGACATTTTCTCGGCTGGAGGCCTCTTTTTCATGATGGAGGACATTTTTTCAATGCTTTTACAGAAGTAGTAAGGCAAGTGCAGTAGCTTAGTCCTGTTGAAATGCATGAGGATTCTAATATGATAGGAATAGACTCTGGAGAACCTACTCTCACAGGTAAAGTATTTCATAATAATCTTCATGAGGAGGGCATAACTGTCTAATATATGAGAAAAAGGAAAAATGGCTTTGCATTTAGCTTGACAACTAGGTTTTAAGAATGGATGATAATGGGTCAAGTCAATATGCTTCTGTTTAAACCACATTTCTCCTATGACAGGTATTCTAGTGGCTTCAGAGATAGCACTGGGGGTCAACTCAAACCTCACACCTGCTAGATGTACTTTATGTCGATGAAGCCTTAGGGAAAATAACTCGGTCAACTGAGGATGGCTTTTGATCTCTTGTACTTTGTTACAGAACTCAAAACACCCGAACTCTTGGAAACATGAAAGAATAGAAGAGGAGGCTGTTATTTCTCCAGTGCTTATGGGTTCAAACCTGTTGGGCTTCCCTCCCTTCTTCTGCTATTTTCTTGGACTTGTATCTTCATTTAGGTTAACCCTCTCCTCTTCAGACATGGTGTTTTTTTCACCCCTTTCTCCAACTTTTAAATAGAAAGGTTTTTTTCTTGTGAAATGATGAGGAGAAATGCTAAATGAGATATTGAGGCTTTTACACAAGGTTAGGAGACTTGGTAAAAGTAGGTTAAGATTCCCTTTCAATTTTCCTTGAAGCCTTCTTTGACACAAACTTGGACCTACTTGGCACCTTTATCATTTAGAAAATTATGAGAAGATGGTAATTTGATGAAGAATACCTTTTAAAACTATCCTCCATAGAAAAAGGTGCAAATTCTAAGCTTTCTGGACAATTTCGGGTGCCTCTACACTTTTCTGCGTAGTGTTGCACTTTTACGCCAAGATCACAGCACCTCGGTCAAGCCTGAACGCAAACGCATTTAGCGATGCATGCCCATTTCAGGAGCACAGCGTCGGGCGATGGGAGCAATGGTGAATGCACAGCGTTGTCGGCGGGCGGGAGCAGCACGCGGCGTCGGGAGATGGACGCAGTTGCCAGACCACAGCACCATTGGGTAGTGCTGCACACAGAATCGAGCAATGGTGGGCGGCTACTCCTACACACTGGGCGGGGCTAGAAAAGCGCAACGCCTATCTTTAGGCGCGCAACGTCTAGAAGAAAATAACACAGGAGCAATCTACAGGCGCACAGCACCAAGGAAAGTTTGCCTGATAATGCCTTCGAGAGACTAAAATTTCTTCATTGTTTCTTCATAATGGTTAAATGAGGGGGAAGAGGAGTTTTTGAAGCATTTATAACCCCTTTTTGAAAATAATTAAACTCTAAAAACCTTCCTTCATAAAGTATCATTTTGCATTTTTATTTACCTCTCTCTTTTTTGGAGCTAGTCCTTTTGCCAATATTTCTTTTGCGGCTTGGGAAAATGATCAGATCTATGATGATACAAGCTTGTTATGCTCATGTGCAAGGTGATTTTAAACACTATATCTACCTCCATATCCTTTGAGACAAATCTTTTACTATTTATTTTTGATAAAACAGGGTTTTAGATGATGCTTTATTGCTGTTAGTGAAATAGTGCATAATGCCTTAAAATCCCTTCTTTTTGACCTTTTAAGACCTCAGAGTTGGTCCTTTTATCCAGTGGAATTTATGCCCTTTGATCTTACCCTTGAAGACAATTAGGAATTCTTTTTGACAACCTCTGATGTTTGTTGAATGAGGTTCTCCTTGCCACTTACCATGATCGTTTTGTTTATTATCCCAATTTTTGAGTTTTTATGGATATTTTAGAAAAGAAAACAAAGCTGCCCTCTAAGTCTTTAAAGAAATCATCTTTCTGAATTGATTACATTTGCTCAACAAAGTTTCCACTAATTTATTTGAGGAGTCTTTTAGCTTTTGTAGCCCAGCTATTTCTCCATTGTTTGTCAAAAATTCATAATTTCCATTCTCAACCAAAGCACACCTATTGTTTTCTTCTTCAGTGTGATTTGCCTTTCTTGATAGTGGTCTTAGTCCTTTCCTTCACCTTGTGGTGCATATGATAACTTTGTTTTTGCAGGAGTATGGCAAAGGGAAGTTGTCCCTCTACCATTCTTATGCTTGAGGCAAACGTCCTTTCCAATGATCATATTTGTTGAAATGTGCCATGTTTCTCATATGTTACTGATTTTCTAAGATCTGCACAGACCTTTGGATGAGCAGTATTTTACTTATTATTATGAGATCAAGACCTTCCCTGTAGCTTTCAGCTTGTTGTCCCTTTTTATTAACTGCAAATGACCTTTTGAACCTTATTAGGTTTCCCTTTTCACCTCTGCTTTGCTTTAGACTAATCTCCAAGGCATCCCTATAGAAATGCTTGGACACGATAGTCTATTCTTTGAAGATTTTACTATTGGACCAGGAGGGCACCCTTGGAGGTTGCTTAAGTGCTATTTTGAATTCATCTTTGACTTCATGTGAAAACAATGGAATGAGAATCATGATGGTGCATGACCTATGAAAACCTAATTGATTTATTTTCAAGGTCTTAGAATGGGCTTTTGACTGAAAGTTTGAACCAAGGTTTTGAATGAAGATACAAGGTTTAGAAATTCTACATATGCACCATCATCCTATACAGCTAGACATCCTTATTTTACTTTGAAGGGCTTTCTAGACAGACTTTTGACACCAACAGTGCTTGAGGCATTTGTGAGTAGGAGAGAAAACTTTGTTTAACTTGGCCAAACAAATTTTGAAATAAGAGGGCTTAGGCATCAGAGGTAGAGGGCTATAGACAGAAGTAGCAATCATGGATAGAGTAAGGGACATTAGTCCAGGATTGGGTGCTATAGGATGATATATTGACCACAACAGACAAAAGAGGAGGGATAGGGGAAAATTTCTTTTTGAGGAGATTTCTAGAAGACACAATGATTCTTGAATTTTGATTTCTAGAAATATGATACAAAGCATTTAGTCATCTAAAATAGGTGAAAAATACTGATGACTAACAGGTACATTTATAGAAGATGCTCAAAACACATGACAACTGATCATTAAGGGTAAAGGTTATGTGTTTCTAAAAGAAAAGGTGAAAGCTAACAATGTTATATATGTGGATGGGTTAAAGCATAACTTGTTGAGTGTAAGAAAAATGTGTGATCAAGGAAATGAAGTTGTCTTTAGCTCAAAAGAATGTGTAGTACGTGAACTTGATAGAGGAAAATAGTAATAAAAGGAACTAGAACACCAAGAAATCTGTATATATTGAAAGGTGGCCAAGAGCAATGCTACTTAGGTAAATCTACAGAAATTGGTTATCGCACGGAAGATTGGGACATTTGAGCTTCTCTAAAATAAGCAAATCTAGCAGACTCAAATTTTTTCATGATCTTCCCAGCATCACTCTGCCTGAAAGTACCATATTCAAATCAAGCCAATTTGGTAAGCAAACCAGGGTGCAATTCAATGCCAAAGAAAGATCGACAAGTAAGCCTCATGAACTTATACATACTGATATATGTGGTCTTGTAAGGAAAAAGTCACCTTGTGGAGAACAATACTATATTTTATTTATTGATGACTTCTCTAGAATGTGTTGGATCGGTTTACTAAAACATAAATATGAAGCATTTGAAAATTTTAAGATCTTCAAAGCTTTGGTTGAAAATGAATTAGATATAAAAATCAAATGTCTTAGATCTGATTGAGGAGGAGAATATATATCAGATGAATTCTTTGATTTCTGTGAATATCATGGCATAAAAAGACAGTTTTCTGTAGCTAGAACCCCACAAAAAAATGGTGTGGCAGAAAGAATGAATAGAAAAGTTCAACATATGGCTTGTGCTATGCTTGATGAATCTGGAACTCCCAATAACTTTTGGGGAGAAGCATCACATACCGAAGTAAATATTCTTAACAAGGCTCATGTTTGTGTGAACAGTGATACAACTCTTTATGAGCTCTGGTATGGTAATCTTCCCACTGTAAAGCATTTCAGAGTTTTTGGAAGAAAATGTTTTATCAAGAACAATGATGAAAAACTTGTTAAGTTGAACCTAGAGCAGATGAAGGAATATTTCTTGGTTACTCTTCTAGAAGTAAAGCATATAAATGTTACAATAAAAGACTTCGGAAGACAGTTGAATGCATTGATGTTATAATTGATGAGTCTCTCACATCTCCTAAAAGGGAAATAACAACAAAAAATGAAGATGATGATGATGTATATTTTCCCTCATCAAATAGAAACAATATAGAAGGAGAACCCAATGAAGCAACAGAAGAAGATATATCTAAAAAGGCTCCATCTAGGTATGTTCAAAAGAATCATCCAGAATCTCAAATTCTGGGAGAAAAGGGATCAAGTGTCCAAAGAAGAAGAACTCTTGTAGGATCCCCTAGCTATCCGACATTCTTATCCACTATTGAACCACATAATGTAAATAAAACTAGTAAATATGAATGTTGGATTCAAGCCATGAATGAAGAACTTGATCATATTGAAAATAATCATACTTGGGAATTGGTTCTAAGACCTCATGATAAAAATGTTAGTGGAACAAAATGGATATTCAAAAAAAAGTTAAATTAAAATGGAGATGTTATTAGAAACAAAGCTAGACTTGTTTGTAAATGGTATGCTCAACAAGAAGGTATAGACTTTGAAGAAACATTTTCTCCTGTAGCCAGACTTGAAGCCATAAGAACGTTTCTTGCTTTTTCAAGTTTTCAACAATTCAAATTTTATCAAATGGATATAAAATTTGTTTTCCTCAATGGTGATCTAGAAGAAGAAGTTTATATAGAACAACCAAAAGGATTCATTCTAGGAAATGATGAAAAACTTGTTTGCAAACTTAAAAATGCATTATATGGTCTCAAACAGGCTCCTCGGGCATGGTACTATTGTCTTGACAAATATCTTCAACAACAAGGTTTCACAAAGGGATCTGCTGAGAGTAACTTATACAAAAAAATTGAGAATGATAAACTATTGATTATTGTTGTGTATGTTGATGAAATCATTTTGGAAGTAATGAAGAGTACATGAGTTAGAAATTTGCTTCTGTTACGCAACAAGAATTTGAAATGTCATTACTTAGGGAACTAACATATTTTCTAGGCTTAAAAGTGCTACAAGCAACACATGGCATATTTCTATCACAAGAAAAATATCTCAAGCAAATTCTGAAGAAGTATGGGATGGAAGACTGAAAACCTGTGAGTACTAACGTCAGTTCTCATGATGATTATCCCATGGTGAATCAACTAGAGTATAGATCCATGATTGGAAGTATGCTTTATCTAACCGAGACAAGACCATATATTATGCATGAAGTTGGGATTGTTGGATGATTCCAAGCTAATCCAAAAGAGTCTCACCTTCAGGCTATAAAAATAATATTCAAATATCTACAAGGGACTCAAGAATTTGGTCTATGGTATCCAAAGAATGCTAATCTCACTCTTCATGCTTACACAGATGCGGATTGGTCTGGAAATTTTGATGATTGAAAAAGCATTAGTGGTGGTGAATTCTATATGGGGCCTTGATTAGTATCTTGGTTCAAAAATAAACAAAGTTCTATTTCCTTATCTACAGCGGAAGCAGAATATGTGGTTGCCGCATCATGTTGCACACAAATTCTTTGGATGGTACAGACATTACAAGATATTCAAATCAAATGTTCACCTCCCATATCCATTCTATGTGATAATAAAAGTTCCATTAGTATCTCGAAAAATATTTTTATGCATTCCAATACCAAGCACATTCCTATCAGGTATCGCTTCCTATGTGAACAATTGCTTGAACAAAAGGTTAAATTGGAGTATGTTCCCTCCAAAGAACAAGTTGTTGATATATTTACTAAACCTCTTCCCAGGGAAGCATTCGAATATCTTAGACATAAGATGGGAGTTGTCTCTACCTCTCTTATCAAATATTCTTAATTTCAGAATATTAAATTTGGTACGCTGGTTTCATAAAGGCGAATTGCGTATATACGTGAGTTTCTGTGCATAAAACCGTGTATGGTTTTTGTTGACATAATTTCTCTGGCTCAGTTTTCAAAACAATCTATGGTGATGTTGGGTAAATCTCTATTATTGTTCTAGTATTCATCTCAATGTAACTTTCTTTAATATTGATCTCCTGGATGAACATGTTTTGATGAATTGGTTGTTGAAGGTGTTTAGGATGAACAAGTTTAGGGGGAGCACCTGCCTTGTTTTAAAAAGATGCATTGTAGGAATTCTGATTGGTTGTTGTGTTATGATCTCCTGTTTGAGATTATTTGGTCTTGGTTATACAAATTCATATATGTTATTTGATGAAAAATTCATATTGAGACCTATGATGTAAATTTGTTATATTCAGTCATGTAAGGACTTCTTCAAATTTGTAAACCCACTTGGTTGGGTAGTTGAGTCAAATATGTAATTCCACTTGGTTGAATCACTGATGTAAGTATGAGTCCTTGGTGATAGAAATGGTCATCTCGATTGAGTCCTAGATTCATGTACTTCATTGAATAAAATATGTCTAAATATTTAGCATGAACTCAGGGGGAGCATGGTCAATACAGTGCACATCAGATCTATAGAGCTCTTCTTTATACAAGGAAAGAGAAACCTTGGTTTGGTATTAATCCGCCCTTTTCCCTTGATGTCAAAGGGGGAGAATAACTTAGTGTTTGAATAATGTTTCTGATCAATGTATCTATTTGTTGTGGTGATCAAACACTATCATGAAATAGGAAATATTTCTCAATGTATACGCAGGTTTGATGAATGTAACCCACGTACATATGCTACTTGGTGTTGGTGTCCGGATATGAACATAATTCAACCCTTTCCTCCACATAAATTATCAACCTAGGGGCATTAATTATTTCAAGACTAACGGCAAAGTATATGCAGATACAAGCACATGGTCTGTTGTAGACCACAGGTTTGATCTATAATAGACAAATCTCTCTAATAGCAATGAAATGAACTGTAGAAATTAAAGGGCATCCATAACAATTAAACGTGACTGTAACAACAGTAAATAAATCACACTAAAACACAACACTGCGAGGAAAAAGGGAAAATGCAGCACCAGATCAGAAGAGTGGGCCCAACTCTTTGATCAGGACTGCGGTAAACTCACGAATTATAGAAGAAACAACAAGTTGTTGTGCATTCAATTAATGATAAAAGAGATTCATTACAAGATCTGTATGAAAAAGGGCTTAACCCCGATTCACAGCCTGCAAGCCTCTTTATACAATTATCCTGAAACCCCCAATTCCTCTCAGCAACTTCATTTTTACAAAAATACATCTTGTTACAACGGCAACCAAGTTTCCCAACAAGAAACTGTGAAAAGGCCTAATATAGCGCTGATACAATCAAGTCTGTTACGATGTAATAGAAAATAAGGAAGACGCTAGAGATGATGGTCTGTGCCTTGAATTGCGGTCACAATGCTCTTGTTTTAGCCAAATCTAAAGAAATATCGGAGTTAATATGTAAAAAGGTAAAACCTCCATGACAAATACTTCATTAATAAAATATCCCATGAAATATAAGAAGAAGGGTTTTACCTCATGTGTTTTAAGAATAATAATGGTAGAAATAGATAGAAAAATAGGGTAAAATGGGAGAGGAAAGTATACAAATCTGATACCCAACATCTCCCCCCAACTGATCTATCTACATGTCCTCATACATCTCGTCGTCTCCTCAGGTCCGGGTTGGACCAAATGTGATCGGCATGAAGCTATGTGAGGTCATATTCTGTATCCATTTCTGTTCTTGATGGCTTATATCCTTCTGTCAAAACAACATCCTTCTACCAATCTGGATCAACGTTATATGCAGGAGCATGCTGCTCAACTGGCAACCATAGAAGGTTAAATTGAAACCTTAATCCCATCCATCTAACCCCACAGGTATGAATGAATGCCACGTAACGTAGCATTCTCTTTAAAGCATGTGCAAAGTTGGGTGCTCCAAATGGTTCTCTTTCCCTGACGGCTGAGGATGAAAACATCCATCTTTTTTTACAACTGTTTAGTGCTTCCTTGTGAAACATCATAATCTGGCAGACACATAGGTCAGCGCACCATTTCTGGGTTTCCATCATGTGTTCCTTACGGCCCTTAATCTATAAAAATGTATAATGCCTGTTATAAATGTTTGAGGACTGACCATGCTCTCTTCTCATCGTTAACGACTTTTCGGCTTGATTTTATTCTAATGTATCCCAGGCCTTTCTCCATTTAATCTGATTGATGGTATAGGAGGTGAAAGCCCTTAAATGGATGTCCCCCACAAATGGAACAGGGTTAAAGGATTGATCATGCCTTAAGTAATACCCATGCATATAGAGCTCGCACATTAAGTGATGTCTGATAATGTCATGAATTTTTAAAATACGGAGAAATTGAATGGGGTACTCAATTTCGTACCAAATATCCTTATATATACTTTCAAGAAAAAGGAAAAGAATTTTTTCATGAAGGAATAAGGCATAGCTATGTGCAGGAGGTCTGCAGGCCATTACCTGCTGTGCCAGGGAGAACATCTTCTCCTTATAATTTGTCTTCAGAACCTGAAATTTTTCTTCCAACTCCTCTATTCTGGCCTTCTGTTTAGCCTACTTCAGCCATGCCTTGTATAACTGATCCATGTACCCTGTGATGAATCTGGCGGCCTGTTCACGAACCCTAGCTATTTCCTTCTTATGGTCACTCACTGCAGACTGCCACTTCTGAATTTTAGCGGCCAATAAAAATTCTTTACCTTCAAACAACTCTTCGATCAGGCCAGTCTGGCTAGCTATCATGGAGACTTCAATATTCGACTTTATTGCCCTCCATTTGTATATTTTTACCTTCCTTTTCAATCGTGAAACTTGCTTATTCAAATCTCAAACCTCCCTTTTTAGTCTCATGGTTTCACTGAACTATAGCTGATACTTCTGCTTGAGAGGTATCCTTCTTTTCTCGCATTGTTCAACCCATTCTTGTTTAACAATGAATTCAGTTTCTAGGCCTATGACAGGTTCAAAAGGTGGTAGAATGTTGCTGACATTATCTATGGATTCTCTTGTCAAGCCCTTCTGGTTGGGCTCCCTATCTCCAGGGGCTTCTTCTTCTATGTTTACTCCGAGAAATTCTGCTATCTGGTCGGTAATTTCATTGACCCTCCTGTGTTCCGAGGTTTCCACATGAACGATGTCCTCCTTGCGAGCCTCTAAGTGTTCTGTTTCGGTAGTGGCTGGGCCAATCTTGGCCGTGTCAAAAAATTTAAGTACTTTGGGAACAACTACTTCTTCCATTAACCATTTGGGCGATTGGAATCCCCTCGACCGTCTAGGCATCAGGGACTGGAATGGAAAATGGGGAACAAACTCATCACCTTAATTTCCGGTTTGGACCAGGACTTCGTTCATTTCTACTTCAACTGGGGTTGATGCTGGTTCTTGTGGGACAACATCAATTCCGCGGCTTATTTCCCTTCTATCCTCCTACCCTTTGCTCGCTATTTCTTCTTCTCGAGTTGATACTAGTTCTTGTGGAACAATATCGACCTCCTGTTTCATTCCTTATTTACCTCCATGTTCCTCATGAATCGCCTTTTTTTTAACAATAGGTACCGGTTCTTGAGGTCTAGCGCCGATTTCACAGGCTAACTTCTCCTTTTCTAGCCGAATTGGGCGTGGTTCTTGTGTAACACCCCCACCTATATCAGAATTCATATTTATATGGGCAGGTGATACTTTTTGTTGCAAAATAGCATCACTTTCCATTTATCTATCCACAATTTCACTCCTTTGTTCTTCATTGACAAAAGTCGACGACTGTATAATGGTATCGACTTCCTACACAATTTCCATCATTTCTTTCTCTATGGGTTCTTCAAGCGAGGCTAGTTCATGTGTGGCAGCCTCTTCTGTGCCACCAATTACCTACTCCATTCTTATTTCTTCTTTTGCAGGCTTTTCAAGCGAGGTTGGTTCTTGTGTGGCAGCCTCGGCCGTGTCGCCAATTACCTCCTCCATTCTCGTCTCCTCAGGTTCCTTCTAATCAACCATCCTCTCTTCTTCCTTAGGTTCCTCCTGATCAATTTCCATTTCCATTTCCTCGGGTTCCTCTTAATCAATTTCTTCTAAATGTTCTTCTTCTACCAGACTAGCTAGAGAGGCTGGTTCTTCTTCTCTATCAACAAGCATAGCTGCTACCTCTTCTTATGAGGACCCATATAATTTCGCCTAGGAGACCTGAAGCCTGTTTATTGCATGCATGACCAATAATCACACCAAACCATGATTGGAAAGTACTACTGGCATTCGTCTCGAATGCCGAGCAGCCTGTGCCATATGTTGTAGTTGTTTCAAGAGGAAGAAGGGAATGTTTAGGGCATGCACCTGATCCTACAGAAATCATAGGTGCGTTATAATTTTAAAGTGGTATTTGAATAGATTTGAGGCCCGGCTGTCACAGGTAATGTATTTTATTACGAAATCTGCAACTTCATTCCAAGGATACGGTACTGTTCGGTGCTCGTATCCTCCGCCCATTTGAACGACACTTTCTCCTGCTTGTAAGAACAATTCGGGGAATTCCAGAAGAGAAAATTTCTGAGCAAACCATTACTGCCCCTGTTGTCTCAGCTCACTAACCTCTATGATTGCCTCTTCTGTAGTAGGAACTTCCAGAACTCTAACCTGTGAATAATTCTCCTCTAAATTGAGTGTGAATTCCATTGTGATACCTCCATCAAACCCCTGCAATCTGTCAAAATAGTTATCCCACCCTGCATCGACAAAGACTTGCCAAACCTCTGGATTGCTACGAACTGAAACTGTGTTTTTAGGCTCATGCCGCCCAGCCATCCCACCCATATTGTGAAGAATTGTAGCAGCACTTCCTGTAACAGTAGACCATTGGGAAAGTTGGTGGGTACCAAATTCGTAGGAACATCATAGCGAAAATGGAAAGGTGGTAATGACAAATATTGTCGGTAACTCTCGAAAATCGAGAAAAATCATGAAATAATATGGTAAGTGGTAAAATAGAAATAATTATTGTTCGTATAGGGTGGACGAGACATCTTACGGATCCCAATACGATTTAAATGATGATACCACATATTGATGGGAATGATAAGGTGTACCATGAGCAGATTGTCATACTTAATTTATGAGGTAATTATTACATCGTACTTGTCATGATGACACCCCCCCCCCAACTTAAATTTTTTCCATCTGCGGCATTAAAATATCCACATGGGATATTTAATTAAATAAGTAAAAGTCACGTGGAGGCGTACCTAACGACGTACCTGGATGATGTGACGGTTGGTAGGATGACGACGCAATAATGACGTGGATGGAGTAACAACATCGGTGTAACAGCATTGGTGTAACAACATCGGAGTAACAACATCGGTGTAACAGCATCGGAGTAACAGCATTGGAGTAACAACATCGGTTTAACAGCATTGGTGTAACATCATCAGAGTAACAACATCAGTGTAACAACATTGGTGTAACAACATCATAGTAGCATCATTGGTGTAAAAACATTGGTGCAACAGCATTGGTGAAATAGCATCGGAATAACAGCAATGTGAGTAACAACATCTAGTGTAGCAGCATCGATCAAGGAGTAACAGCATCGAATAACATCACCATGAGTAGCAGGAACCAAGTAACAGCACCATGAGTAGCAGCAACTTAGTAACAGCACCATGAGTAGCAGCAACTGAGTAAAAGCACCATGAGTAGCAGAAATCAAGTAACAGCACCATGAGTAGCAGCATCGATCAAGGAGTAACAACATCATGAGTAGCATAAACCAAGTAACAACACCATGAGTAGCAGCAACTGAGTAACATCACCATGAGTAGCAGCAACTGAGTAACAGCACCATGAGTAGCAACAACCAAGTAATAGCACCATGAGTAGTAGCAATCGAGCAACAGCACCATGAGTAGTAGCAACAGGTGCTTTGGAAAAAATTTCTATGATCTTTACTCCTTAGTAGTAGCTCTTGCAAAAAGACAAGAAATAAAACATAATTATCTATTCTTTATTTTATATATATATATATATATATTTACATCAAGGGTGTAGAGGAAGGATTCTCTGTGTTGATGACCTTCAAACCAGATTTCTCAGAGATATGTTTAATAAAAGCATCCTTAGAGGCCGACCAGTGGTATAGTCTCAGGCGATGTCCATTGACTATAAATGAAGCACATATATCATCAATTGTGACTAGCCTGACTATTCCATTATCAAATACAACGTCCACCTCGTAAGGTCCCATCCAATGAATGCAAAGCTTCCCCTTAAAACGAGAGTCAGAAAGTAGTGCCCAATCTCCACTTTGAAACACCTTATCTTTAATAAACGTATCGTGCCATATCATTCTCTGCTTCTGGATAGTGATAGTTCGCTGGACAACCATTGAACAAATTTCATTAAGTTCATTAAGTTGAGCCAGTTGATGTTTCTGAGCATCTGATAGATCCAACCCAACTTCCAACGCCGTTCTGAGTGTACTTATTTCAAATTCTATTGGAAACAACGGGGATTTCCCATAAACCAACTCAAATGGTAAAAACCTGGTTGTATTCTGCTATGTTTTTCTTTACACCCAGAGAGCTTCTGGGAGCTTCTAATCCCAATCCTGAAGATGGTATGCCATAGTTTTTTTCAAAATGTTTTCCTATATCTTGTTTGTGCTTTCCACTTGTCCATTCGCCCAAGGATGGTATGGATATGTCACTCTATGCTTGACCCCATATTTTTTCATGAGCTTTGCTATCTTGTGTGATGTGAATTATGCTCCTCCATCTGAAACAATCTCTCTTGGAGTACTGTAACGAGAAAAATTTTCTTCGAATAGAAAATCTGAGACTACTTGCTTTGTTACTTTCACAACAGCTTTGGCTTCCACCCACTTAGTCACGTAATCATTACAGACCAAGATGTGGACTTTCTGCTGGGAGGGTGGGTTAAAGGGTCCAACGAAGTCAATAGCCCATTTATCAAAAGGCTCAAGGACTACCTATGCCTCCAAAGGCATTTCATCAGCTCTACCGGGTTGCCCCATACGTTGGCAACTATCACACCTCCTAACATAATTATGAGCATCACGAAAAATGGTAGGCCAGTAATATCCCATTTTTAGCACTTTATGGCCTGTTATTTTGTCCGCAAAATGCCCTCCACAATGGCCATCATGGGCAACTTTCAATACCTCATAAATATCACTTTCAGACACACAACACCAAATATGCTTATTTGCTCCTGTATATAAAAGGTACCCTGGCATCCAAGAATATTGGGCACTATGATGAATAATCTTCCGTTGTTCCTTGTATGAAAAATGAGGAGGCACTTTCCCTGTAGCAAGATAGTTAGCAATATTTGCATACCACGGAGGTTTAGTAGACACTGCAAAAAGATGTTCATCGAGAAAAATGTCTTCTATAGGTGAGCATTCATCATTATTATCCATTCTAGATATGAAATCAGCTACTACATTATCTTTTCCTGGCTTATCTACTATTGTAATATCAAATTCTTGAAGCAAAAGTAACCATATCATAATATGGCCAAGAGTAATAGGTTTATTCATCAAATACCTGATTGTTGCGTGATCAATATGGAAAATAGTAGAATACCCGGTGATGTAGTGCCAGAACTTATTGACAGCATAAACGACAACTAAGAATTCTTTTTCTGTCATCGTATAGTTTAATTCAACATGTATTAAATTCTTGCTGACATAATAGATTGCATACGGTGTTTTGTCTACCTGCTGTCCTAAAACAGCCCCTACTGCTATCTGATAAGCATCAGTATGTATGTGAAATGTTAATGCCCAATCAGGTCCTCGGAGGATTGGGGTTGTGCAAAACAGCCCCTTAATTTTCGTGAAATTTGTCTCACAGTCTTTAGTCCACAAGAATTCTGCATCTTTTGTCAGTAATTGAAATAGTGGATGTGTTATTTTAGCAAATTTTTCTATAAAGTGACTGTAATAACTAGCACAACCAATAAAGATATGTACCTATGTGGGTGTTTTGGGTACTAGGAAGTGTAATATTACCTTTTCTTTATCCAGATCAACTTTAATTCCAGCAGCTGAGAGAAAATGTCCCAATACTACTCCTTCTTCCCTCATCATATGGCATTTGACTGTACTCAAAGATACATGGGTCTATTTACATCTTTTGAGTACTTTATCTAAATTTTCCAATCCTTCCTCAAATGAGTTTCCATATGGAGTAAAATCATCCATATATATTTCAACGCTATCATCGATCGAATCAGAAAAAATTCCCAAGATTTCCCTCTGGAAGGTAGCAGGAGCATTACACAGGCCAAATGGAAGGACCTTGTATGCAAATGTTCCCCAAGGACACGTGAAAGTTGTCTTATCTTGGTCTTCCGGGGCTATCTGGATCTGCTTATATCTGTTGCATCCATCTAGGAAGGAAAAGAACTTCTTTCTAGCCAAGGTGTCTAGGACTTGGTTAATGAATGGAAAAGGAAAATGGTCCTTTTGAGTTGCCTTATTTAGTTCCCTGTAATCTACACAGATCCGCCATTTACCATTCTTTTTGGGAACAATAAATAGCGGGGATACCCATTGGCTATCTGAGATGGGATAAATGAATCCTACATCCAAAAATTTTTGTAATTCTTCTTTAACAATGTTTTTGAGAGCAGGATTCATCCTCCGTTAAGGCTGTCTTACAGGGCTGCAATCTTCCTTAATATAAATATGATGAGTGCATAGGCTGGCAGGGATACCCTTCATGTCGGTGTAATCCCAGGAAAAAGCTTCCTGATGATATTGAAGGATTTTCAAAATTTGTTTGGTCTAAGATTCAGACAGGTTCGGGTTGATATTAAGTGTTTTCCCTGGTTCAATCTTGATTGGAGTACTATTGTGGGATGAGGTTACAAGAATGTCTTCAATGTCATCTTTCGGTTCAATGTTTTCCTGTGTCTCACAGCTCATGGCAGATTCTAGAACATGTCGAGTTGAATTGGAAACAGAACTGGAATCATTAATGAAAGCGTTAATGGCATCATATTCAGTTTTTGTTTTAAATTGAAGGGCCCGCCCAATAGTGAGAACTGGTCTAACATCTTCATTTTCAGTTTCAGGCTCTCCCACAGGTAGAGGTTTCTGACTGGATAATGATTTTTCAGATGGGCTTGGTTCCACAGCAGGATAAAGCTTGAGATTCTTTGTAACTATCCCATTTGATATGATCATGTGCCCAGATTAGCATCCTATGTAGGCATCTGCAATTTCCAGCCAGGGTCTTCCTAGGATCAATGGGTGACCACCTACTGAAGATCGAGTTTGCAATATAATGAGATCCATAGGGTAATGCTATGAGTCTACTGAACTGATCATGTTCTCTAATTTCCCTATTGGTTTAATTGTGGATCTGTCTGCAAGTTCCAGGATAGTAGGGGTTGGTTTAATGTTTGCAAGTCCTAATGTGCTCATTATTTCAGTTGAAATAATGTTAATGGCTGCTCCCAAATCCACCATCACGTTTGGGATTTTCACCCCATTAATCTGTACTGTTAGAATTGGGTTCCCAGGGTCTTTGTATTTTACAGGCATGATTTTTCCTAACATGATATCGGATACTCTGCCCACTACATGAATGGTTAATGGAACCTTAGGTTTCCTCCCTGGTTTCTTTGAGCAGTATTCTTTCAGAGTTTTTGCATATATAGGTACATCCCTCATAGCTTGTAATAGGGGTGTTTTAACAAATATATTATGCAGTTCCCCTAGGAAGTCAAATTCTACTTGAGGGTTTGGTTTTCTCAAGGCCAATCTTTCAAGATATGGAGGAGAAGTTAAATAACCTTGATTAGGGACAGCTTGGGGAGGTGTCTGATTGATTATGTTTTGATCTAAATTTTCCCTAACTATTCCTTGTTCTGGTTATGTATCTCCACCATCAAATTGTTCTGTGATAATGGGTGAAGTAGGTGCATTTACTACTCGGCCAGACTGTAAATTTAGTTCATTGAGTCCCGTGGTAGAAATGCTGTAATATGGCAGGTTCAGGGTGTCTGTTTGCTGGAACCCTTTGTTATTCGGATTTGGCTTAGGCTGGATAGGAAGCTAGGGTCTAATGGCTGGGTTTGTTGTGGGTACATTAGAAGGAAATTGAAATTGCTATTGAGGAATAGGCTGAGGAAACTACCCAGTAGGAGGGGGTCCACACTAGGTCTGATTCCATGAAGGATTCAGACTGGATTAAGGAACCCAATGTTGCCAAAGGGGATACTGATATTGAGACCACATGGCTAAAAATGGTGCAAATTGGGGACCCATACTAAAATTGTTAAAGTACTGGGATGGGTCCTGAAACGTACCTAGATTCACCGCCAATGGTTGAGGTTGCCATGGCTTCCTCTGCCCCATAAAGTACAGCTGGTCCACCGTGCTTTCTTCACATGCTCCTTAGAAAACTGCTTTCAGCCCGACCAAGGAAGGACATGCACTGGTCATGTGAGTCTGTTCACAAATCGCACAGGCTTCCACCATGTTCAGCGGACATTCCTTCAAAGGGTGTTTCTTTTTGCTCTGAGGGCAAAATATGGCCATGGTTTTTTCCAACTCCATCTGCTTCTATTTTGCCTGTAGAGTGTTCATTTGGGCTGATAGCATGCTCAGAATATCAGTCCTCAGATTTTCCAATAGATTTCCAATCTCTGCTTTTGTGACCCCTCCACTGGAAGTCTTCGATGACCGAATCCCCTATCCACTTCTTGCAGCTCCCCGTGAACACTTGATACAGTAATCACAGATAGTTTCAAAGTTTTCTTTCGAAATATCCCTTTTCCCACTATATTCAGGAGTTGCAGAGAGTCTTCCCTGAGTGCTCTGAGAAGAATGATATTTAGAATGTCCTTGTCCAGGTCACTATGTCCAGACCTCTGCAAGATGTATTTAAATCGTTCTACACAGTCCTCCATATTTTCATCCTCTTTCTGTGCAAATTTAAAAATTTATTCCTTAATGTCGCTGGAATTACAGTAATCTTGGTATTTCTTCAAGAAATCTTATTTCATTCCTTCCCATGAGGTAATCGTAATCCCTCCTAGACCCATGAACCATCTCAGGGTTGTTCCCTTTAGGGTCGCAGGAAATATCTTCAATTTCTGGTCGTCGACAATATAATCATATCCGCGACAAACAATATCAAACTCAAAAAGGAACATATCATGGTATTCAGAAGAGAGACCATGAAAAATAGTTAGGGTTGTTAAAGGTATGTGTCTCATTGGTGCATCACTTGTAATGTTTCCTATGGGAAAATCAATGGAGGAACTTACAGGTGCCATAAATACCCTCCAACACTCACTTGGAAGTTTGATTGGTTCCGCAGCTGATATCTGGAGTGATTCAATCATAGAAGGTTGCACCACGCTCCCCTGGTCCCTTCGTGACTCAAAGTCTTTCAAAAATTCCTTTACTAGATCAGAATCATTTAATTCAACAACGGGAATTTTTATAGCACTGCCTTGGTCCCTTTGGGATGAAAACCCTTTTTTGAGGTTCTTCTTCCTAGTTAGAGTTGCTCAATTCTTCTGATTCCCCTTCTTCCCCTTCTGCTGCTGATAAGGATATCTCCTCCACTGATACCCTATTTGTCAAAACTTCTGTTGTATAAAGAACACCTTCTGGTGAACATTGAACCGTTGTTTAACGAATAGTCTTTACCGGAGAGCTAGGGTTCGCCATCGCTAGGGTTCACATCGCCTCTGCTACAGCGCTACTACACCTCAGAGAGCTCTGCACCTGCTACATGCACCCACAGTCCTGACCACAAGTGCGTCCATTGACGTGCGTCTCATGGATCAGCCACAGGGGGAGGCCCACAGAGCCTCCCCCACTGTCACTAATACGGTCACTCAAAAACAGTCTGCCAAAGTACCAAGGTCGTCATTTGCGCAGGCACAGGCCTCGGCCGTGGACAACAGCTCCAAGAGCCAGGCAATAGTGCCACAAATGCAAGGAGAAACGCCGAAAGAGCATGCAGATAAAGAACCAGACACAACAGACACCACCGCCCCACCAAAAGCGACCTCTACAACCTGTAAGCCAATAGTGGCAGATCGACCAAAAATCGAACTCCCAAGCCACAAAATCAATGCCCAGATCCAGTACATGAAAGATCATGCACTGATTGGTAAATTTGTGGGTTTCTGGCCCACGGAAAAGGCATTGCATGGCTGGATCAAATCTAAATGGAAGCCAAAAGGACAGATCACGCTGCAGCTTGGACCCAAAGGCTTCTTTACAGCCATCTTCACCTTACTGGAGGACAAGTCTCGCGTCATGGATGAAGGCCCGTATTTCTTCAACTCCTCAGGGCTCTACCTTTGGGACTGGGTTGAGCGCTTCAATCCGGACAAAGAGGACCTTAACTGGGCGCCTGTCTGAATCAAGCTCTACTCGCTGCCTTTGGAGTACTGGGATGAGGAATATTTAAGAGATATCGGCAACGGACTAGGAGAATTTATCAAAATTGTGGAGGAGACCAGGCTAAGATGATACACCTCCTACGCTCGACTATGCGTCTTCATGCATCTAGCGCAAGCCCTCCCTGACTCGGTAAGTCTCTATCACGACGACTTTGAATGGGTTCAGTCCATTGATTACGAGCATGATCCTTTCAGATGTCGTAAATGTCATGCTCACGGCCATCTTTTCAGGGATTGCCCTCTCAATCCTTCACCTAGTAAGCCCTCGAAAGTCTCCCCTGGACCTGATGCTGATGGCTTCACCAAAGTCCAATCCCGTAGGCATCACAACAAAAAGCCCTCTGCTAGTGCGCCCAAAGCCAATCCTCAAGCCCATAATCTTCCCTCTACAAGCAACAGCTTTGAAATCCTTGCCCAAATTCCTCCTTCTGCTCCTGATAATAAGGGTTCGACGGCTGTCCCTACCCCCATGACTGTCTCGACTCCAGTCACTGATATCCCTGCCTCTTCGAACCAGTCTGCGCCTTCACCTGAGGCTTTCCTCCTTCCTCCCAAGCCTTCCTCTGCCTCTGCCTCAGGAGAAGCCTCCTCCATCCAAATGGAGCTAGACCCCTCTGAAATGCCCATTAGCCATATCAGTTTAATGGAGGAAGGTCCTGAAGGGGTGGACATCGGTGAGCTAGACATCTTTACTCTGGAACAAGCTTGCAGGAAGCAAGACTTTGACACCATATCAGAAAAACAGATAGAAAATTTGGCATTCGCCCTGACTAGGGTGCAGCAACATCAAAATAGCCTTTGGAATCTAAATCGGAAGCTCGTGGGATAGCAAGAAACTCTTCAAGGATTCAAAAAAGCGAGGACGGAAAACCGATCTACAAAGGACCATCCTCATTGGAGAAATGTTAATGGAATCTGGTAGGTACCCCAAGCTTACGAAGTTCTTTCAACCTTTGGAAGATAGTTCCCAATGAAGCTCATTTCTTGGAACATAAGGGGTCTAAACAGCCCCACCAAGTTCAGAATGATTAAAAAACTTGATACAGTTGGAAAAGCCGCAGGTTATTTTTCTGCAGGAGACCAAATGCACAAGCTATACTCTTGGCCCCATCCTCTCAAGAGCCTGGCCGTGCTGCAACTCTATAGCTGTCGATGCATCTGGATTCTCAGGCGGACTTGCCATTGCCTGGGATCCTCAGTCAATCTCAATAAGCGACGCTCACGCTGCCCACAACTTGATCCAGGCAACCTTCCACATTCTGGGCACAAATTTGCATGGTCACTTCTCAAATGTATATTTCCCACAGGACATACAAAGGAAAATATCTCTGTTAAACACAATAGAAGCGCTCAACTCCAGCAGAAACCACCCTCTGTGGATACTTGGTGGCGACTTCAACATGATCACAAATCTTGACGAGAAAAGAGGAGGCCAGGCGAAACTTGAAGGAGACAGCACTCACTTCAAAGATTTCATTCAGCGCAATTGGCCGATCGACATCCCCTTTGCCAACGGCATTCATACCTGGAGCAACAGACGAGCAAGCTCTCAACAAATAGCCTCCAAATTGGATCGTTTTTTACTGTCTGACAATGCTATCCACATTGGGGGCGATTTTCATACCTCTATCCTGCCTTTTGCCGGATCTGATCACTGGCCCATCTCTCTACAATGGTCCAGACCTGGAAACACATCCAAAAGGCCTTTCCAATTTGAAGCCTTCTGGCTCACACATCCAGGCTTCAAGGACATGGTTCAATCAGCTTGGAACGCCTTCATCCCGCCACCAGGCTCCAAGATGTATCAATTTCAGCAGCACCTCAAGGACCTCAAGACCCACATCAAAAGATGGAACCACTCCACCTTCGGTAACATCTTTCAGCATCAAAAGCAGCTCGAAAACAAAATGGAGGAGCTTCAGACACACATCATTCAAGAGGGTTGAACAGAGGAGATGATTTTAAAAGAGAAAAACCTTCTTAAGCAGCTGGAAGAAAGGCGACATCAGGAATAAATATTCTGGAAGCAGAAATATCGCATTCGCTGGTTAAAGGAGGGTGAGCAGAACACAAAATTCTTTCATCGCTCCACCATACAGCGCAGGATGCACAACAACATCAACTTCCTTAAAAACCAAGCAGGAGAACGGTTAGAGGAACACCAAGCAATTGAAGCAGAACTCACAACTCACTTCAAAATTGTCCTGCAAGAAGAAAGAACGAACAGGCAGACAACGATCAACAAGATCCTTCCCCACATCCCTAAACTCATCACGGAGGAGCACAATCAGATTCTCCTTAGGCCGGTATCGCTCTTGGAGGTTGAACAGGCTTTCACTCAGAACAAAGAAGGCAAGGCTCTAGGACCGGACGGCTTCACAGCCTGCTTCTTCCACCACTTCTGGGATCTGATAAAAAATGAGGCCTGGCAATTAGTAGAGGAGTCCAGAACCATGCACTGGCTCCTCCCGTCTCTCAATGCCACCTTCATCGCCCTCATTCCCAAAGTCGACCATGCTGCCACTCCGGAAAAATTCAGACCCATCGCCCTCTACAACGTCATCTACAAAATCATATCCAAGGTCATTGCCAATCGGCTCAAGCCACTCTTACCTCTTCTCATCTCCTCCGAGCAGACTGGGTACATTGAAGGCTGTCAAATCTTGGACGGCATCATTCTTACCCACGAAGTTATTCACTCTTTGAAGCAAATCAAAAAACCTGGCATGCTCTTGAAGATCGATCTGTCAAAAGCCTTCGACAAGCTCAGCTGGAGCTACATCCGCCATGTGCTAACAGCCTTTGGTTTTAACCCCTCCTGGATTCGATGGGTCATGAGTTTAATCTCTTCCTCTTTCTTTTCCATCCTTGTCAACAGATTTCCCTCCCAACCTTTCTCTCCTTCCCGAGGCATCCGTCAAGGCGACCCACTGTCCCCCTTCCTCTTTGTTCTAATGGCCGAAGGTCTTGGAAGATACATCAAACACGCATTGCACCGGAAGCAGATTCGAGGCATCTCTGTCCATGGATCCTCTCCCATCATGCACCAGCAATTTGTGGACGACAACATGCTCTTTGGGCATCCCTCTGCCCAAGAAGCTTCCTCCCTCAAAGCTATCCTCGATACCTTTGCTTAAGCTTCGGGCACCTCTGTCAACGCCTCGAAATCCCAAATTTTCTTCTTCAATACTGCTCCCTATACTCAGACTCGAATAGCCAGAATCCTGGGTTTTACCATAGCAAAGCTTCCAGCTAATTATCTTGGCGCCCCCCTCATAGACTCTGCTCTGAATCACACCTCTTGGAAGCACCTGCTTGACAAACTCGAAGCCAGACTCTCCTCCTGGACTTTTCGCTCTCTCAATCTTCCCAACCGACTTATCTTAGTCAATTCTGTCTTACAGTCCATGCCTCTCTACCTTTTTTCTGTCCTGGCTGCGCCCAAGTGGGTCCTCAAGAAAATCAAGGCTCTTCAACGCAACTTCCTCTGGGGAGCCTCTGGCCAAAACCGAAAATGGGCTCTAGTCAAATGGGCAACCATCTGCACCCCCAAGCATGCTGGCGGCCTGGGCCTCCGTGATCCCCAACATAGCAACACTATCATGGGTGCAAAATTCTGGTGGAATTGGCTGTCTAAACCTCATAGCCCATGGGCGAAGCTTTGGACCAACAAATATGCCAATCACAGACCTACCTCTGAGCTCATCAGACTCACCACGGTTAATTCAGGTTCCTTGATCTGGAATGTAGCGAAGCAACACCGACAACTGATCCAAGAGCATTGTTTTTGGGAAGTTCATAACGGTCAGGTTGCTCGTTTCTGGACAGACGCCTGGCAGCAAAGACCCAAACTGCTCACCTCCATTGATCCACAGCTTCAACCACACGAGATCCACTCCCTTGAAGCGTAGGTCTATCAATTCTGGGAGGAGAATCCCATCCAAGGATTTAGACAATGGAAAGCAGCAGCCATCTGTCTGAATCAGCAGCATGATCATGTTCAGGCGGAGCTTGATAAGGAGCTAAACAGCAGGAAACTCAGATACTCGGAGTAGCCGGACATCATACGGTGGGGATACACTCCCAAAGGCAAGTTCACAACCCAGGAAGCCTATTCTTTGCTCATTCACACTCAGGAACCCATTGACTCCATTTGGAAGGGGCTCTGGTTGCCACATCTTTGGCCCAAGGTATCCACTTTCATGTGGCTTCTTTGCCACCGGAAAATCCTCACCTAGGACAACCTAATCAAACGGGGCTTCACTGGACCTTCCCGCTGTCCCAACTGCGACAACCAGGAAGAAAACATCCACCATCTCATGCTCACATGTCCTTTGGCAGCTTTCCTATGGGATAACATCAGCCTCAAATGCAGAAGAGAGGGCAGGAACAGGAAAGACCTTAATGCCCTTATTCGCAATTGGCCAGTAGCCCCCTACAACTGTTCTCTCCTCAACTCCCTTTGGCAGATCATTCCAGGCCTCATGCTTTGGAACATTTGGAAAGAGAGGAACAGGCGAGTCTTCAAAAGCCAAAGTACTCCTCTCGATGTCCTTTGGAGCAATCTCTGTAGGAACCTCCAAGAAACTCTAGGTCTTCGGAATTGGCATCAAGATGACTTCCCTTCACAACCCTTTGAAAAAGGCATTTGGGATAGCTGGCAGCTAAATCTTCCTCAGGACCCCACTCCAGCCAAGCGCTTCGAGCAACACTCCCCTGCCAATGACAAATGGGTCCACCCTCCTGATGGCACTCTGAAGCTCAACTTCGATGGAGCATCCAAAGGAAATCCAGGGGAGGCTGGATTTGGGGGAATCTTTAGGGACCACCGAGGAAAACCTATGCTCATCTACTATGGATCTATTGGCTGGGATACCAACAACTCGGCAGAGCTTGAAGGACTTTGGCAAGGATTGCAACTAGCCCAAATCAACAACTACTTTCCTCTAGAAATCGAGGGCGATTCTCAAATTATCATTAACATGGTCCAGAAACTGCTTCAAGGATCCCCCCCTTCGCGAGTTTCTGATAGTTGGAGATTGACAGCTAGATTAGAACTTATGGCAGACTGGATGCAACAAAACAAAGCCATTGTTCTAAAGCATGTCAAAATATCGGGCAACAAGGTAGCTGATCTACTGGCTAACAAAGGAGTCACCAGCGCTCAAACTCTCTTTGCTGGACCCCTCTCTAATCTCAATGACAAAAAACTCCTACAGGACTGCACCCAGTTGGTGCAATAGGACAATACTACCCCGGATGCGGGTGCATCCATTTGACATGACGGAGATCTGTGGACAGGCCGGTGCGTGGCGAGGCCACATGGCCGTCTGCACTCCACATTCAAAGCACATTGAAAACATTTATATCACAGCCCGTCACCTGCGATGGCATTCAAGCCGGTGGGGAAGACGAGGCAGCCATCGTATTTCGATGTCGTCCTCCGGCTCCAGGCGCTCATTCACCACCTCGATGCTTAAGTTCTTGACTCTGCAGTTCATTTGGCTCTTTGCTATGCAGAATTATACTCCTCCGCTCTGCTCTGGCTGTCCTCCGGAAGCCAAGCTACCCAGCTCCCGCACTGCGTTGGGCAGGCGCTGCAATCTCTACTGCTGTGTGGAGTTTTTACTCGGCTTCCACCATTCTCAAAGCCCGTTTTGTCCTTTGTTCCTTGGCGCCCCGCCTCCGTCTCTCCCGCCTGTTACCCTGCAGAATTCTCCGCCTCGCTCGCTCCCTCCGCCTCAACCTAGCCCTCGCAGCGCGGAGTCGGCTCACCTGGTTAACCCCTCCATGGCCCTGTTTCATTTCCCTTGTCTCACCTCCCAGCCTCTAGTGGTGGCGATGGTTTCTGTTACTTTCAAAGAGCTCCCTCAATTTGGCTCTGACCCCATGCCTCCTGCGCATCCTGGTATTCAGCTTCGCACCCCTGGTTCTGACCAGGCAATTCAAACCGACGTTCAGGACCTCTCGCAGGAAGCTGGCGGTGGTAGATATGGCGGTGGCAGTTCTCAATTCAAAGGCACGCCAATGGAGCGAAGCGAGGCCGGCGCGGCAGCAAATCCCACTCTGGACGACGATGATGACAGCTACGGATGCAGAATCGAAGAAGAACCTCCCTCTTATGACTATGGTATCTAGGAAAAATAGTTACTTTTTGTTATTCTGGTCAGAATTTTTTTCTAGTTGGTGTTTTCAGGAATCCTGGCCATCTGGCATGTCAAAGCACTGTTATGGTCCTATGTTTTTTGTTCAATGCTGGTTTGTACTGTTACAGTCCTATGTTTTTTGCTCAATGCTGGTTTCCTCTTTTGAGGCAGCTATTATACCTTTCTCTGGCTGGTTTCCCCTTGTGGGCAGCGCTATTTTTTCTATTGTGCTGAACTCTCAACGCCTATGAAGGCACACTACTGTATGTACCATATTTTTTAGTAATAGAATCTATACTTACTTAGAAAAAAAAAAAAAAACACCTTCTGGTACTGTGGATGGCACTGGTTGCTTCACAGACTGCCCTTCAGACTTCATATGGGTGCTAACCCTAACAGCAGCATGGGATGATTCCTCAGATCTATATTTTTCAATAATTTCCTGAATTTATGTCTTCCTTCCCAAATCCTTCCCTTTCTTTCGGGGTCTTCCTCTACAAATAAGGAAGACGTTGGAGATGATGGGTTGTGCCTTGACTCGCGGCCGCAACGCTCTTGTTTTAGCCAGATCTGAAGAAATATCAGAGTTAATATGTAAAAAGGTAAATCCTCCATGAAAAATACTTCATTAATCAAATATCCCATGAAAGATATGAAGAAGGGTTTTACCTCATGCGTTTTAAGAATAATAATGGTAGAAAGAGATAGAAAAATAGGGTAAAATGGGAGAGGAAAGTATACAAATCCAGTACCCAACACTTGGTATACAAGCGACCTGCATATACATCCAGAATTAGTATATACACAGTTTTTATGAAGAGAAGTCGTGTATACACGTGAAAATGAAGAATCCAAGTCACATATACCTTTTGCGCTCTAAAATTATGATACCAGGGGGAATTACCATGGTATTATCCCAAAGTATTGAGTGTTGTGTCGTCTATTTGATTCCGTTCAAGAATACCATTGGTAGTTGTGTGGTTTTGGCTCATGGTATTGGTAAAAGATAAATCTATATAAGGTGAAGAAGATCATAGTGAAAATAGTGTGCATGTGTAAGGGATGTTACTGAATACTTCTCTTTGAAGTATATCTACATGGGATGAACTTTGTTTTATTGGTAGATCTAAATCTATGATGCACCCATGGATACAATGATGGATCAGGATCTCTAGATCTGAAATGACTATGTACTTGCATGATCTAATTATGATATGTTTGGAGTTATGACCTGGCGTATGTTTGCTGAAGTGAAGTAAAGAAATATGGGTAAGTTTATAGATCTACATCTTTCTACAGTAATAACATTTACAGATCTATATGCTAGTTCATTACAGTGAAAGCACGTATACACGCGGCTTTGTCTCAGCTAAAGCGCATATGGAAGTCGTGGTTTTCTGAAGCTTGCTGAAGAGGTTATCTATTTATTGTTGTTTTATTTCTGTTGTCTGTCAATGAAGTCTTCATGTAGATCTGGGTTTCTTGAATATTTTATATGCTACTAAGTTGAATATGTAAAATTTTGATTAATCAGTGAGTAAATATGTTTAATGATGACTAACTAATTAAGGGTTCTGCAATACCTAAAATATATCTGAATGAAAGCTTCAAATATGGTTCTAAGACTGATCATATTCAGTAAATTCAGTATTATTAGATATATACGAAGGTTGGTGTGAAGGAAAGTGCATATACACGTGGGATCAGTGAAGTGAAGTTAGCGTACGTATTTTAAGATAATGAATAATCGGGGTTGATATTGATTCTGCATACTGATTTTGAAATCTGGGTTTATTACTATGTTCTAGTTATAGTGATCTCACTGTTCTGATTGAAGGTTGGGTTAAGTTTATTATTGATGATCTTTATGATGAGTTGTGTTGAAGCTGTGGGATCCAGTGTGGAAATTGATGAAACATGGTCTGCAGTGGTTCTGAGGGTTGAAGCCTTCAGTGTGGAAGTAGAAGCTTCCTACCAGTAGAAGCTGGTGTTATGATCAGGGGGTTGAAGCTCTGTTCCAGTAGTGGCTGGTAAACAAGATTAGGGGGTTGGAGCTCCCTGCCAGTAGCAGTTGGAGAACGAGAGAAGGTTGTAGCCTTCTACAGGTAGATGCTTGCGTACTGATATGAGTCTGCATCAGTACAATATTGTAAGTAGTTTTCCATATAATAAATATTGAAGATAGAGACGACAACAACGGTGGTTTTCTCCCAAATTGGGTTTCCACCTTAAATCTTGGTGTTCTTGTGTGATTCTCTTATGTGATGATTTATTCTGTTATTACTGCACATATTTACTACTTAAATATCTGATGCATAACTGATAAGCTGGGTTAAAGAATGTTTCTGAAGGTTTATCTAACAATAAAGTTATCTCAGTATACGCAAGTTTATGTTAGTGTATCCGTGTATATACGCTAGTTGGGCTAATCAAAGTTGCGTATAGAAATTAGTAAGAAAAAAGTAAAATATTGTGATTATTGAAAATACTGATTCACCCCCCTGCCCCACCCCACCCCTCTCAGTATTTTTCCCAACAGTAAGTATGAAGGCCACTCCCCTTCATCCGAATTAGAGGTTAGTTTGGATTCTTTTAACTTATAGATGCAGGGCCTAATATGGGCATGATCTTATTCCCAATGCAGTCACAATGGAACTTGCACAACACACGGAGATCCCTTCACTCAATCGTGAGTTCCTCAGAGCCTCTCCCTAGTGCTAAAGTGCATGGCTTCCAAAATTTCACTCAATAGATGGTCATTCCATACCTACACAACACAAAAGGATCCGTTCACTCCTTTGTCTAAGTTTCAAACTAATATGTAATTTTGACAACTTGTTGGGTGTATGTGAAATATAAGCATATATAAAATACTTATCCTTCTGCTAGCATATAAATTTTAAATCCATGTATTAACAAAGTTAATTATATTTGTTCGTTACAATCAAGTGGCATCTTGAAGTGGTGTCATGTTTCTCTTTTTCAAAAATTAAATCAATTTAATGTTTAAAGACCTTGATATACTTAAATATTCTCACCTCTCTCTCTCTCTCTCTCTCTCTCTCTCTCTCTCTCTCTCACGCACACACACACAAGAATGATTATTGTATTTTATTAATGCATTTTTTTCTATGTTTTGTAAGAGCATTCATAAAGAGGTCTATATTATAATTTGTTAAATTGCTAGGTGTAAATATGATTGGTACATTATTTCTTTGTTATTAACTAAAGTGATGGTTTACGATGTATCTCATGAATTTTTTGTGGGTTAAATTAAATGGTTAAATTTTGTATTGAAAATCTGTTACATTTACATGGTATGTCAAAATAATACAAATAAAGATGGGCTTACTAGAAGTCATTTTTTTAAAAGATGTTTCAAACTATGAAAAAATGTTTTCTATAATATGGCTTATTCTTATGTCCTTAAAAATACAACGTAGAAACTTGCTAGTGTATATCCTAAGAAAACAACCTAGTATTATAATTACTTTACATAACATTGAAAAAATTGGGAGTAAAGAAAGAAGTGCCCATTGAGGACTAAATGCTTGATGGTTGTTTGTAATTGGGTCTCTTGCTCAACCATTTCTATATTCAAATATAGTCAAATTGAAATTAAAATATAATTAAATTAAAAAATATAATAGAATTAAAATTATAAAATAACAAAATATGACAAAAATTTTATTCAATTCCAGTCAAACTAGCCATTTTTTTTCAACGGCTAGTTGGAGCTGTCTTTATCTATTTAAACAGGTTTCTTGATCAGATTTCTCATCTTGTCCTGATGATGAATCACACTGGCTGGTTCGAAACGTGTCGAAAATTTTTTCTTACATGTGATTTTCACCAAAAATTCTTATACACTCTTTGATCTTGTTGAACAATTTCCTCATCTTTGGCTATAATGCGAGCAAAATAATAACATCTTCAAATAAGGCATTGAAAGCACCTACAAAGACTCAAATTGAATTGATATGGTAATGCCACATTAAGTTTTAACCACATCAATTTGTTTTATGTATTAAATCATATTTTTTTTTAATCCAACCCTTATAAACCTTACCTTTTAAACTAGAAAAAAGTGATAACTAATAATAAATCAAGGCATGAGATAATGAGACTTGACCCCAACTTAAAAGCAAATCCCCTCATGCATCAAGAAGAAGCTTAGTTCCCTAAAGCCACATTCACCATTCACCTGTGCTCCATATGCATTGTACAATGGTAAGAACTAGATGAAACTATTCACTCTATAAACTCACATCACCTTCACTCTATAAACCCACATCACCACTATGTGGAATATGAGAAGAAATATTAAAAAATTCAAAATCATGAATTATCCCTTTCTTAAAAATGAATATGTATAACAACCTATCGTAACATGTGTCATGCAATTTGCCATTAATTATCGCTCTTAACTATAGTTCAATGGGATATGAGCGAATGAAATGGAGTTGTTTTTAATGTGAATTTTTGGAGTTTTCGGTGAATTTTCTGGCCAGAATTTAGTTGGAAATTTTGAAGTGAAATTTTGATTTGTGCTATTTAAATTGGTGTTTTGACTACATATATGGATTGAACACCCTAAAAGACCCCTATGGCACTTCGATTGTGCAGAGTTTACCTATCAAACTTATAATTTCAATAAATTTCTGCAAAATTTTAAACAAATTAGATAAAAAAATAAATCAAACACTTTTCAAACACTCACATTAAAAACAACTCCCCATAGAATAATGACATGTAAAACGTTCTTCAGACCACCGCATATTCATGAATGAGAAAAAAGTTTTCCAATAAAAAAGAGATTTTCTCCAAACCTCATATTCTTCTTTTCCAAAGTACTTCACATTTAATTTCACTATCAACAAAGTTATTAATAATATTAATAAATATATAAGTGCGTTACCAAACCATAAAAAGAAAATTCAAATTGCATGGATTAGCAAAAATTATGAAGCGAACAAAAACCCCGACTTTCTGGGAAATTAGGCATTCTGCATCTTTTAAAGTCTTAAGAGTGTTCTATGAAAGAAAATGCAAGCACATCTATATAGACATGTAATTATTTGAAAAAAATAAAAAAACATATATTTAATTCATGATTGGAATTCTACGTAACATACTATATATATTTCAACGATTTGGAAGAAACCAATAACTGATATGTGTATATATATTTCAACGATTTGGAAGAAACCAATAACTGATATGTGTATATATAGTTGTTGATTGATATATGCTGCACTTAATTGATTCAAGTTATCATTAAGTAAATGACAACATCATGATGTTTCAGTTCGGTTGGGTCATAAATAATTCTATAAAGGAAAATGGGAAAGAAAATTACACCAATAAATAAATAAATAGATATATATATTTTCTTCACAATAAGATGGAAAAGGCGGATGACTTTATATAAATTTAAGCAAACCAATTAAGATAAATTTTTGAAGTTCAAATAGTTAATAAAAAAACTTTTACAAATAACTTACCATGTGAAAGTGATAGAATGATTTTGTTACAACCATCCACTTAGATTCAACCAACTCTATGTTCCGTTTATTTAAATGTCAATATTTAAATAAATATATATATTCAAATGTCAATATTTAACTAGATACTTGGAATGTCAATATCTAACTAGATATTTGGATTCAACCCACAACTTACTCTGTATTCTTTTTTAAATAAATTTATATTCAAATTCCAAAATTTTACTAAATATTTAGATTTAATTTATTTTGCCAACCAAGCAAAGCCTAATCCCAAGAGCGTCGAGGAGATTTGACCCCATGACCTCCCAACCAACGAAGCACTTAGCAACAAAAGTTTGACCAATCGAGCTAACCCTTAAGGCTACTTTGCATTTTCTTTATTCAAATGTAAACATATTTAAATAAATGTACATTCAAAGTCAATATTTAACTAGATGTGTATGGTGTAAATTGTTATTTTATGGATTATTTGTGTTTATTTTTCAAAATTAATATATAACTGGTAAATTTAAATAGATATTAAAAATGAGTTAACTATATATATATATATATATAATATTTTTAAAATATATGAAAAACAGATGGAAAAAAATAGTTTTATTAAAAATTAATTTTTAAAAATATACGGAAAATAGATTGAAAAAAAGTTTAATTAAAAATTATTAAAATTAAAACTTTATAAAATCTTATTACTGAAAAGTATGACTTTCCAAAAAAAAATTCGGATAAAACTAAAAGATCATGATTTAATGAGACAAATAAAATCCTCGTTGTTTGAAAAACAAATTAAAGGAAAGTCACAAGATCCATTACTCCGAGTGTGTTTGTCTTCAATCACATCCAATGACCTTCTACTCAAATAATAATGTTTGTAGCGAGCTATTTCCATTCACCACATCCCCACTTCTTCCCTTAATTCCATTGGTTTATTTGGCAAGTTATGGTCACAATATTTTCTAAATTGCGAAATACATTGGGAGTGATATAAAGATGCAATATTGTAACAAACTTGTTCCCCCTATAGTCCTCGAGGAAGTGGGGTTTCAAAAAATTTCAACTCTAGCTCTATTCAATGTTCTTTCCCTTGAACTAACACAAGTCTATGGGTGTAAAACATGCTTTCACTATTATCATTGGCACAAGGATTACATTCATTGTGATTTTTCCTTACATTGTGACAAGGAATTATGCCTCTTCTTATGCTATTGGAAAATATTGATTCCTCAACGATATAGTTTTGCCTTTACCACTTATTTCTATTTTCCAATGTGAAGGAGGAGTCAAGCTGCTTTCTTATCACTTTAAAAAGTAAATTTTCCAATGACAACAAGGAATTTGGCTCCTTGCCTCTTAGTCTAAAAATTCTATTTCCAATGATAGGGAGGAATCAAGCTCCTTGATTATTAGTCTAGAAATTCTATTTTTCAACGAAAGGGAGGAATCGGGCTTCTTGCTTATCGCTTCATATATTTTCCATTGGTAGGGATATGTGTATCACTCAATATATCACTTCTCAAGCGATACAAAGTTATGTATCATTCAAGATGTAACTTCTCTATTGATATAGAGTTGTGTATCAGTCAAGATGTAACTTCTTTGGTTTTGCATAGTTTTTTATCACTCAAGGTATCTATCTTCTAGCATTAAGAATTTGACCTAACTCAATTTTATGAATTTATTGTAATGGTATTTTATATTGAAATTCTACTAGGGAAAACTCAACTTGTATTCATGCAAGGGCCCTCACTTGGATGGCACTTTTAACCCTCTAAAACTCAAGTAAAGTGTTCCCTAACCTCAAAAATATAAATCATGGTGCTAACACTCAAAACATCATTCCCGTGTCAGCTTATACTTGTAATCATCTAAATAGAAAATTGAAAATCTGTGAATGCTTGCAGGTAGAACCAACTTTCAATAGTCGGTGAAATTTTCCTCTTATAGGGTGGGAGGGGTGTTATCATTAATATATCCCTAAAATTGATCCATGCCAAGCTTGAAAGGAATGAAACTAGAATCATGTATACCAAAAACAATGTTAACAAATTAGTGAGAGCTATAGTCTCAAAATGATAATTCCAATCGAAAAAACCCCTATTTTTGCACTAAAAACATGAAAAACACCTCAAAATTGAAAAGTAGTAATGTTGCATTACCCTATTTTTTAAGGGATAAAACTCCATCACTTTTTCACCATGGCATTAAAAATTAAAATCATGATCACGGGAAACCTTAAAATTCCAACAATTTTCAATCATAGAGTTAAAGATAAAATAGCATGTCTCAGAAAAACCTTAAAATTCTGACATTTTTCAACCACGGAATTAAAACCAAATATCATGAGTACAAAGACCTTAAAAATTAACACTTAAATCAATGAGTAATTTTATCAAGAGAAATATTTTATTTTTTATTTCTTGTTTTTTAAAGGCTAAAAATATAGCTCTTTTGTAATCCTAGTCTAATACAACTTGACCCATTTTCAATGGGGCACTAAAATTGCAATATTTTTTTACCATGGATTATAAAATCATCATTATGTACACAAAATCATGAAAAGCCCTTAAAATTTGATCTAACGCAATATTTTTAATTAAAAACATAAAAATTATAATCAAAATAGTGTAAGAAACCCTCCTAGAGATACCTTAAGTTTCTCACTAAATTTATGTGTTTTTCAAGGTCTCGCCTTCGTGAGATTTCGTCAAACAATTGGTATACAAACTGATGTACGTGCATTTTCTCTTGTTTTGGGTTTAAATAAAGATATAATATTAAAACATATGCTTGCAAAAACTCTCCAGTGTAGTAATATGGTGCTATAATAAACTCAGTAAGAAATATTTATCATTGGGACGATAAAGATAATTACACAATATTGATTTCTTCACTGATTATAACCCATAAATTACATAGCATAACAGGGATTACAATAATGAGCAATATGAGGGAATATGATATTTACTTTCCCACTATGACATCAATTCCTTGAGATAGAGATAAAATAACATTACCCTTTTGAACTTTGGGCTCATTCTCTACAATATAGACAAATCCCTTTTCATTGTATAAGCTCAAGATATACAACCATGGCTCCTCCTAAAAAATGGTAGCTTCCACACATTGATAATTAGTGTGACTCCACAACCAACAAATAGAGATTGACATGGCAACCTTGAAGGATAAACTCGATCAACACTCATTGCAGTAAGATTAATCTTGGAATCTCGGCTGAGGAACTCGACCCAACACAATGTGGCTCCCAGTATTCAACATGTGGCCCGGTCTCCCAGTAACTTCTTTGGTTTTGCATAGTTTTTTATCACTCAAGGTATCTATCTTCTAGCATTAAGAATTTGACCTAACTCAATTTTATGAATTTATTGTAATGGTATTTTATATTGAAATTCTACTAGGGAAAACTCAACTTGTATTCATGCAAGGGCCCTCACTTGGATGGCACTTTTAACCCTCTAAAACTCAAGTAAAGTGTTCCCTAACCTCCAAAAATATAAATCATGGTGCTACCACTCAAAACATCATTCCCATGTCAACTTATCTTGTAATCATCTAAATAGAAAATTGAAAATCTGTGAATGCTTGCAGGCAGAACCAACTTTCAATAGTCGGTGAAATTTTCCTCTTATAGGGTGGGAGGGGTGTTATCATTAATATAGCCCTAAAATTTATCCATGCCAAGCTTGAAAGGAATGAAACTAGAGTCATGTATACCAAAAACAATGTTAACAAATTAGTGAGAGCTATAGTCTCAAAACGATAATTCCAATTGAAAAAACCCCTATTTTTGCACTAAAAACATGAAAAACACCTCAAAATTGAAAAGTAGTAATGTTGCATTACCCTATTTTTTAAGGGATAAAACTCCATCACTTTTTCACCATGGCATTAAAAATTAAAATCATGATCACAGGAAACCTTAAAATTCCAACAATTTTCAATCATAGAGTTAAAGATAAAATAGCATGTCTCAGAAAAACCTTAAAATTCTGACATTTTTCAACCACGGAATTAAAACCAAATATCGTGAGTACAAAGACCTTAAAAATTAACACTTAAATCAATGAGTAATTCTATCAAGAGCAATATTTTATTTTTTATTTCTTGTTTTTTAAAGGCTAAAAATATAGCTCTTTTGTAATCCTAGTCTAATACAACTTGACCCATTTTCAATGGGGCACTAAAATTGCAATATTTTTTTACCATGGATTATAAAATCATCATTATGTACACAAAATCATGAAAAGCCCTTAAAATTTAATCTAACGCAATATTTTTAATTAAAAACATAAAAATTATAATCAAAACAGTGTAAGAAACCCTCCTAGAGATACCTTAAGTTTCTCACTAAATTTATGTATTTTTCAAGGTCTCGCCTTCGTGAGATTTCGTCAAAAAATTGGTATACAAATTGATGTGCATGCATTTTTTCTTGTTTTGGGTTGAAATAAACATATAATAACAAAACGTATGCTTGCAAAAACTCTCCAGTGTAGTATTATGGTGCTATAATAAACTCAGTAAGAAATATTTATCATTGGGATGATAAAGATAATTACACAATATTGATTTCTTCACTTATTATAACCCATAAATTACATAGCATAACAGCAATTACAATAACGAGCAATATGAGGGAATATGATATTTACTTTCTCACTATGACATCAATTCCTTGAGATAGAGATAAAATAACATTACCCTTTTGAACTTTGGGCTCATTCTCTACAATATAGACAAATCCCTTTTCATTGTATAAGCTTAAGATATACAACCATGGATCCTCCTAAAAAATGGTAGCTTCCACACATTGATAATTAGTGTGACTCCACAACCAACAAATAGAGATTAACATAGCAACCTTGAAGGATAAAATCAATTGACACTCATTGCAGTAAGATTAAGCTTGGAATCTCGGCTGAGGAACTCGACCCAACACAATGTGGCTCCCAGTATTCAACATGTGGCCCGGTCTCCCAGTAACTTCTTTGGTGTTGCATAGTTTTTTAACACTCAAGGTATCTATCTTCTAGCATAAAGAATTTGACCTACTCAATTTTATGAATTTATTGTAATGGTATTTTATATCGAAATTATACTAGGGAAAACTCAACTTGTATTCATGCAAGGGCCCTCACTTGGATGGCACTTTTAACCCTCTAAAACTCAAGTAAAGTGTTCCCTAACCTCCAAAAATATAAATCATGGTGCTACCACACAAAACATCATTCCCATGTCAACTTATACTTGTAATCATCTAAATAGAAAATTGAAAATCTGTGAATGCTTGCAGGCAGAACCAACTTTCAATAGTCGGTGAAATGTTCCTCTTATAGGGTGGGAGGGGTGTTATCATTAATATAGCCCTAAAATTGATCCATGCCAAGCTTGAAAGGAATGAAACTAGAATCATGTATACCAAAAACAATGTTAACAAATTAGTGAGAGCTATAATCTCAAAACAATAATTCCAATCGAAAAAACCCCTATTTTTGCATAAAAAACATGAAAAACACCTAAAAATTGAAAAGCAGTAATGTTGCTTTACCCTCTTTTTTAAGGGATAAAACTCCATCAATTTTTCACCATGGAATTAAAAATTAAAATCATGATCACGGGAAACCTTAAAATTCCAACAATTTTCAATCATAGAGTTAAAGATAAAATAGCATGTCTCAGGAAAACCTTAAAATTCTGACATTTTTCAACCATGGAATTAAAACCAAATATCGTGAGTACAAAGACCTTAAAAATTAACACTTAAATCAATGAATAATTCTATCAAGAGCAATATTTTATTTTTTATTTCTTGTTTTTTAAAGGCTAAAAATATTGCTCTTTCGTAATCCTAGTCTAATACAACTTGACCCATTTTCAATGGGGCACTAAAATTGCAATATTTTTTTACCATGGATTATAAAATCATCATTATGTACACAAAATCATGAAAATCCCATAAAATTTGATCTAACGCAATATTATTAATTAAAAACATAAAAATCATAATCAAAACGGTGTAAGATACCCTCCTAGAGATACCTTAAGTTTCTCACTAAATTTATGTGTTTTTCAAGGTCTCGCCTTCGTGAGATTTCGTCAAACAATTGGTATACAAACTGATGTACATGCATTTTTTCTTGTTTTGGGTTTAAATAAAGATATAATATCAAAACGTATGCTTGCAAAAACTCTCCAGTGTAGTAATATGGTGCTATAATAAACTCAGTAAGAAATATTTATCATTGGGACGATAAAGATAATTACACAATATTGATTTCTTCACTTATTATAACCCATAAATTACATTGCATAATAGGGATTACGAGAAATATGAGGGAATATGATATTTACTTTCCCACTATGACATCAATTCCTTGAGATAGAGATAAAATAACATTACCCTTTTGAACTTTGGGCTCATTCTCTACAATATGGACAAATCCCTTTTCATTGTATAAGCTCAAGATATACAACCATGGCTCCTCCTAGAAAATGGTAGCTTCCACACATTGATAATTAGTGTGACTCCACAACCAAAAAATAGAGATTGACATGGCAACCTTGAAGGATAAACTCGATCTACACTCATTGCAGTAAGAATAATCTTGGAATCTCAGCTGAGGAACTCGACCCAACACAATGTGGCTCCCAGTATTCAACATGTGGCCCGATCTTGAGTCAAATGAAGGTAAATTTGAGCCCCTATAACCAACAACACGTATCATTGAAAGAATACTAATATTGACCTCATATTAATTTGTAAATATGTTTCCTTCTACATATTCATGACTAGCAAGGAATAAAATGCAACTCGGCCTCTCTCTTTCAAGGAGAATCAATCTCCCTTGAGCAAGAAAACTCAACCTTTCTTCAAGAAACCTGCCTTGGGTATATGGAAATGGTAGATCCTCAAGAAAGGAACTAATATTTGGCTTGGAAATACATCTAAAATATGATATATAGAAAACACAAAATCAGAAGAAAAAATCAATTTATAATACCTTTTACCTCCATTATCTTTTGCAAATATTCTTCTTCTTAATAGTGCAATGGTGAAATATGAATGATTCCACTCTCTAAACCAACTAGGGTGTAATAACACTAAATATAGAAATGGCGACTAGGGTTTCTCAAACCCTAAGCTTCTCTCAAAAAACTCTCCCAAAGATTCTTTTCTCCAAATGTAAGTGATATAATAAGGAGAGACTCCTCACTTTTCCCCTTCTATAATCTAGTGGCCACTTTTTCTACAATTTTACCTTTTTAATTTTATAAAGCCACTTTAGAAGATTTTCACTTTATAAAATGAAATTGACTTTTCATTAGCCTAGGATATGTCGCCCCTTTTCACCCCTTAAGAAATTATAATTTTTTCCCTAGGTGAATCATGATCCCTTATTAAAATTTTCCCCACCTTAGTCTATGGGAACATTATTATGCTAGTAGAACCTCGTTTTATGCCTCCTGAGTAGTTGGTGACATTATAGTCCTCCCTGCCCAAGATTTCTTACCCTCAAGCGAATTTATTTTTGGATGCTTGAGAACATATTCGCCCTCCCAAGTACCATCCACAATAGGTAAATCCTTCCACTTCACCAGGCACTCCTTCACAATTATGTTCCTCAACTTTCACTCCCTTGTCTCCAAAATCTCCTTTGGGACCATAATTAACTCTCCTTCCTCATCCAAAAAAGAGAGCTCAGTGGAGGTGACTATATGCTTCCCAAATACCTTTTTTAGGCATGAAACATAGAAGAAAATGTGAATTCTACATCCTTCATGAAGCTCAAGCTCATAGGCCACTCCCCCAACTAGTATCATGATTATGTATGACCTATAAAGCCTGAGTTTTAGTTTTTTTGACCCTTTTGTTTTGAGTGATGTCTACGTGTGGGGTTAAAAATGGAGGTATACAAGTTGTGCTCTATCATATGCTTGTCTACATACACCTTTTGTTGGTTCTAAGCCATATGCAAGTTGTCCTTTAGGACTCATAAGATATATTGGCTCTCCTAAATCTAGTCTTTAGCCAAAGGGGCACAAATATCACCAGATATATGATCTGCAAATGTTGTGGCATCATATCCATGCAATTCTTTGAAATGTGTCATACCAACGAACATGTGGAAAGTGGTGTTGTAGCAGTGCTTCCTCAAATGCAACCACTTTACTCATTCCTTCGTTTAGCCATATACATAGTTTTGGAGATAGACCTCTATCCATTTGTTGACAATCTCGGTCTTTCCATCAATTTTTGGGTGGTAACTAGTGCTCTACATCATCTCAATATCCACATTTTTTAATAATTCCTACTATAAGTCACCCATAAATCTATTGTATTTTTTTCTCACAATGGTCTTCAAAAACCCATGCAATCGAAATATCTCCCTTAATAATATCTCGACCACTTGTGTTACTGAATATTTAGATGGTATGGAAAAGTAGTGTGAAAAATATGTAATTTTGTCCGCCACTACTGATGTGCAGTATTTACCCTGCACTTGAGGTCCTAATGATAAAGTCATGGAGATTCTCTCCCAATTTTTCTTAGGGATAACGAGTGGTTTTAGCAACCTTGTTAGTTGAGTATGCTCATTTTTTTTCTGCTGAAAAATGTTGTTTTCCTTCATAAATCAACATCTTGAGGCCCTTCCAAGTGAACCTCTACCTAATTTTCATGTAGATTTTTAAGTATCCCAAGTGTTATTATACCAAATATGAGCTACGATCTGCTTTCATAATATTCTCCTTTAACTATGATTTTGGCACCAGATAGTTCCCATTCTTGTAGTAAATAACATTATCCATGGCCTAGTATCTATCATCTTGTACCAATCTTTCCAGAATTTCACAAGCGGATTTATTTTTAGAATACTCTACAAGAAATAATTACATCCAATTGTCTATCATCTCTATGAGTGAGAGAGTGGCTGGCATCCTCGAAAGGGAATATGCTACTACATTTCTTTTTCCCTTGACATACTTGATCTCAAATCCATAAGCCTACAACTTGTTGATCCACTTTTTGTGTGTCTCACTAAATTCCTTCTGCTCCTTGAGGAATCTTAGGCTATTATGATCTATCTTCACTTTGAACCTATTCCCCACAAGATATTTTTTGAACTTGGCCAAAGCATGCATAATGGAAAACATTTCTTTGTAATAAATTGAATAGTGTCCTTCATAATCTAGGAATTTGAGGCTCTCATATGCTATGGGGTGATGGTTTTGCCTCAAAACCTACCCTATTCCTATCCCTAAAGCATCATTTTCCAACACAAATGGTTGGCTGAAATATGGCAATGCTACCATAGGACATAAACTCATCATTTGCTTCATATTTTCAAAGGTTTCATATTATTCCTCATACCATCTAAAAGCCGCCAATTTGGTGGGGTTAGTTAAAGGCATTATTAATTGTAAGAATCCCTTAACAAACTTCTTATGTTATGTGCAGAGACTGCGGAAGATATTCAACTCACTCACATTTTTCGGGGTAGGCCACTCAAAAATAGCCTTGATTTTCTCCTAGTGCACTTGTACCTTGTCATTTCCGATCACATGCACTAAATATAGCATCTCTGTCATCCCAAAATCACACTTAGATTCCTTTGTGCAGAGTTCATGTTCTGCCATAATCCCCAATACCTTGTCCAAGTGTGCAAGATGTTCTTCCAAAGTCTTGTTGTAGATAAGAATATCATCAAAGAATACCAACAAGACTTCAAAATATACTTATTGAACACATGGTTCATACATGACTGAAAATTTGTCGGTGTGTTGGTTAGCCCAAACAACATAACCAAAAACTCATAATTCCCATAGTGGCACTTGAAGGTAGCCTTCAGGATTGCATACTCCTGAACCCAGATCTAGTGGTAGGTTGAACGAATATTTGAAGAGTATTTTTGTCCTTTCAAATTTTCCATTAGCTCATTTTTTGTGGATGGGATATCGATTTTTGATTTTCCTATTGTTAAGGGTTTGGTAGCCAATACACGTACAAAAGGTTTCGTCATTATTCTTAGCCATCACCTATGTAGAAGTGAAAGGACTGGAACTAGGAAAAATATGACCCAACCTCAACAAATCCTTAATGGAATTATCAATATCATCTTTGTATACCTTGGGACGTTAGTAGGGGTTGGTAATGACGACATGTACTCCTTCCTCCAACTCTATAACATGTTTAAAACCTCTTTCTGATGGTCTACCTCGAGGAATGTCATAAAAAACTTATGATGTTTACAGAGTAATACCTGAATTTCATCCAAATGTTGTCATGAATGATATGAACATATTTTGTCTGTAATGAATCACTTGACTGCCCACTCAATGTCACCTTGCCACAAAAATACCTCCATGTTGTTAGATGATACTATCCTTTGTGGATAGTGATGCATGGACCTAAAAAATACCTTCATGTCATCCGTTGGATTCGTAAACTCCGTCGCCATGTTCTATTGATCTATAGTAGACTTCCCAATGTATTAGAGCCACTGAAATCCTAACACCACATTGGTGTCTGAAATTTTCACCACAAATAAATCATTTGTCACTCTATAACTCCCTGTCATTAGCTTTAGATTGGGGATATATCTAGTGTAATACATCTGATGGGCATCTGGCATAGATACTAAAAATATGTTGAAATCCTCTATTGGAATTTATCTTACATGGTTGCATATATGAAGTTATGGGAAGCCCCACCATCAATCAACATCGTGTTATGAAACTAGCTTTCAAAATAGAAGAAAAGAGAGATCAACGCCTTAGAAATAAACCACTTTGAGGGGGAAACCTCCTTTAAATTACATAAATGAACAATTATTCGATGATACAGATGAAAAAACCTCCTTTCTATATATATGAGTCCATGGGGTCACAATATAATCATAGTCGACCTAATAATAATAATTTGAGGGCACAACAATAACAATAGCATGATTTTAGTTGTTATGCAACACTTATGTGACTTTATTGTTATGCACCATGGTCATCAACAAGTATCACTTAGACGGACCGATGATGTTGCTCCAGCCAGGGTTTCTGCACAAACTCTGATGCCCTAATCCTCTGTACACTCTGTATCGAAGCTCGGCGCCTCGAGCTTCTCTGCTAATTCCTTCTTCATGAATCCTCTCTCCGGAGGGGTGGGCATGGCCCCCCATCCCCCCAACTGTTCCGCTTCTAACAAATCAGCAAGCGCAGACACAAATTCCAGTCCTGGCTCCACCCCACTGGCCACCCATGTTATCGATCCCGCTATTGACAATGTGGGAAACACTGTTGCAGGCTCCGAGGCCGCTAAAGACAAAGGCATAGAACAGAATGCCTCGACGTCACTGCCAAAGGCGTCCTCTGCTACATGCATCCCCAAGACTTCAGAAAGAACCAAAATAGATCTCCCCAGTCACCGAATCAATGGCCAAATCCATTATATGAGGGATCATGCCCTCATAGGCAAGTTCTTAGGTCTCTGGCCCACTGAAAAGGCATTGCAAGGATGGATCGTTTCCAAATGGAAGCCTAAAGGAAAAGTTACCCTACAGCTTGGTCCCAAAGGTTTCTTCACAGCTATTTTCAACTGTCTGAAGGACAGAACTCGTATCTTTGAGGGAGGCCCGTACTTCTTCAACTCTGCAGGCCTGTACCTTCGTGACTAGATAGAGAGATTCAATCCAGACAAAGAAGATTTAAACTAGGCTCCAGTATGGATCCGTATGTACTCTCTTCCCCTGGAATACTGGGACGAGGAGACCTTAAAGGACATAGGCAATTGCCTGGGGGTATTTATCAAAGTCGCTGAGGAAACTAAACATCGACGATACACCTCCTATGCCAGGATTTGTGTTCACATGCATCTGGCCAAAGCACTCATGGACTCGGTAAGTCTATTTCATGACGATTTTGAATGGGTTCAAACAATAGACTATGAGCATGTTCCATTTCGTTATAGGAAATGCCATGAACATGGCCACCTATTCAGGGATTTCCCACTGAATCTTTAGTCTAAAGCCCCTGTCACTGAGACTAGCAAAGATGCTGAGGGATTCACAAAAGTCGCCAGTCGAAGAAAGCATGCCAAGAAATCTCCAGTTGCCCCAGATAATCTCAAGAAACCTGAATCATGAAACAGCTTCGGAATTCTGACCTCTCAAAATACCTTGGAGGAGCACCTTTCTATCCCTTCTTCCTCAAATCCACCTCTTACTTCTTCCCACCCTCTTCCAAATTCTTCAGCTCCGCTCTCAGCCTCTGTTGACACCACCATCTCCGCCTCTACCTCCTCTGATTATAAAGATCAAGATACAACCCTTAAAACTTCCAACATGGAGATAGACGCAGCCCTAGCTCTTAGTATCCATCAAAAGTCAAACACGGAAGAACAGAATATACCGATACAAATGGATGAAGAACCAGAGAGTATAGATCTGGGAGATCTGGACATTCTCAGCCTGGAAACAACGTGTTGATAGAAAGAATTCAGTGCTATACCTCCCCGGAAAATCGAAAGTATTGAAGTGGCTTTAGCCAGAGCACAGCATAAAAAATGTCTTGGTATTTAAGCAGGTAGCCCTTGGGATTCCCCAAGCTGACCAAGTTTTTCAAATCTCTTCCCCACTGTTCCTCATGAATCTCATCTCATGGAACGTGAGAGGGCTTAACAGCCCTGCAAAACATAGAATGTTAAAAAACATGATACATCAAGATAGGCCTTCATTAGTCTATCTACAAGAAACAAAATGCAATAGCACTGCATTGGAAAAGATCATAAACAAAGCCTGGTCTGGTTGACGTTCAGTCTCAGTGGATGCTTCAGGGGCTTCAGGAGGGCTAGCAATCATTTGGAACCCTCAAGTTCTCTCCCTTTATGACTTTCATGCCTCACACTACTTTATTCAGACAACTTTCCACCTAATTGGGACCAATCCACATGGTCATCTCTCTAATGTGTATTTCCCACAAGATTCACAACAGAAGTTGGATCTACTGGACACTCTCACAGATCTCAACTCTGTCAGGAGCTTTCCCCTTTGGATCTGCGGTGGTGACTTCAGCATCATCACAGCTTTGGAGGAAAAAACAGGAGGAAGAACGAGGCTGGAAGGAGACAGCATAAGCTTCAAATATTTCATCCACAGAAATCAGTTAATGGACTTACAGAATTCTAACGGTATGTATACATGGACCAATAAAAGAAGGGGACCACAGCATATCGCCTCCAGGCTGGATCGATTCCTTATGTCAGATAATTCCATTCACCTGGGTGGGGACTTTCATGCCTCTATCATGCCTCAAGTGGGCTCAGATCACTGGCCCATAATGCTACAGTGGTCGCGTCCAGGCTCTAGGTGTAATAGACCTTTTTGCTTCGAATATTTTTGGTTTTCACATCCTAACTTCAAAGATGTAGTTACCGATGCTTGGACATCCTTTACTCCCCCTGAAGGAGCCAAGATGTTCCAATTTCAAAAAAAGCTAAAACACCTCAAACAAGCTCTCAAATCTTGGAATCGTACTCAGTTTGGTAACATTTTTGACCATCAGAAAGCATTGGAGCAGCAAATGAATACTTTGCAACAGTGTATTATCTCTGAGGGAAGAACGGAAGACTATGCGCAACAGGAGAAGGCCCTCTTGACCAATATTGAAGAATGGAGGCAACAAGAGGAGACCCTGTGGCGTCAAAAATCCAGGATCAGATGGCTTAAGGATGGGGAGAAAAATACCAAATTTTTTCACAAGTCTACTATTCAAAGGAGAATTCACAATAACATTTCCTTCGTCAATAATGGGCAAGGGGAGTGACTGGAGGTGCATGAAGAAGTGGAACAGGAATTCAAAGAGTACTTTCAGAACATTCTCCGGGAGCCTCCGGGCTGCAGAAATCAGGCCATTCGATCTATTACGCAGCATATTCCAAAAATCATTACAGTGGACCACAACAATATGCTTCTCCAGCCAATCTCAATGTAGGAAGTGGAGGACACTATGGCCCAACTTAAGGATGGAAAAGAGCCTGGCCCTGATGGCTTCACATCCAATTTCTTTCATGCTTTCTGGGATTATATCAAAACATAGGTCTGGGAGCTCGTGGAAGAGTCGCGATCGATGCACTGGATCCTTCCTTCCCTAAACACGACCTTCATAGCGCTAGTACCTAAAGTGGAAGAGTCCAATACACCTGATAAATATAGGCCCATTGCACTCTGCAATGTTATCTACAAACTCATATCCAAAGTCCTGGAAAATAGGCTCAAACCTCTTCTCCACCTCCTCATCTCGCCAGAGCAGACAAGCTATGTTGAAGGGCGCCAGATTCTGGACGGTATCATTCTCTCTCATGAAGTGATCCACTCACTCAATATTCTAAAAAAGCCAGGTATGATTCTCAAGTTAGATCTTTCTAAGACTTTCGATAAACTTAGCTGGACCTATATTAATCAAATGTTATTAGCATTTGGCTTCTGTGCCACTTGGACACGTTGGCTTATGAATCTTATCTCCTCCCCCTGTTTCTCCATCCTTCTTAATGGTTCTCCTTCCTCGTCCTTTCGTCCCTCCCGGGGCATTCGTCAAGGCGACCCTCTCTCCCCGTTCCTTTTTGTTCTCATGGCTGAAGGCCTTAGTCGCCTTCTTCATTCTGCTATCTCAACACACTCCCTAAAGGGAATTTCTCTACATGTTCAACCCCCCATCTCTCACCAACAATTTTTCGATTATAATATGCTTTTCGGCCATCTGCCAGTTCAAGAAGCCTCTCCCTTCAAGTCCCTGCTCAATCTCTTCTCAAAAGCATCTGGCACCACCATCAATGCTTCCAAATCCCAACTCTTCTTCTTCCACACTCCTATTCTCACTCAGCAGAATATAGCCAGGATTTTGGGATTCCTGATAGCTATGCTTCCTTCGAAATATCTTGGAGCTCCCCTGTTTGACTCAGCCATCAAACATGCTTCCTAGAGAACCCTCCTTGACAATTTAGAAATCAGGCTCTCTTCTTGGACCTACCGCTCGCTTAACATTGCTAGCAGGCTTATCCTAATCAAATATTTTCTCCAAGCCATGCCTCTGTACTTATTCTCTATATTGGAAGCCCCTAAATGGGTTCTTAAAAAAATTCGAAATATTCAAAGAAACTTTCTTTGGGGTTCCTCAGGCCTCAACAGAAAATGGGCTCTTGTCAAATGGGCTGAGGTTTGTCTTCCAAAGTCAGCTGGTGGGCTTGGTCTAAGGGATCCCCTCCACAGCAATAACACCATGGGCGCCCGCATCTAGTGGAACTAGATTTCCAAACTGCACACTCCTTGGGCACGTCTCTGGCATGCCAAATATGCTCCAGGCAGTCCACCGGAGGAGCTTATCCGCCTCAGCGCGGCCACCCCTGGCTCGTTAATATGGAATGTAGCTAAGAAACATAGTGCCTTTATTCAAGCGCACAGCTTCTGGGAAATCCATTCGGGCACCACACCAAGATTTTGGGAGGACTCATGGAAACAACTTCCCAAACTCGCCTCTCTCTTCCACAAACCCAAATGGCAAGCTACTATGCAGCACAATGATCAAATCTATGTCCATCAGTTTTGGCAGCAGCATTCCCCTCAAGGTTTTCAACTCTGGAGATCTACTGGCACCTGGCAGGAGGAAACTTATGAAGAGATCAATCAAGAGCTCAAACTCAGGAAAATTAAACTCTCTGATCAGAAGGACAAAGTGTGATGGGGATATGCACCCAAAGTTATGTTCACTACCAAGGAAGCATACCAACTTCTCTATCAACCCACGCAGATAATTAAGGATCAGCTATGGGATCAGGTTTGGCAACCAAGCATATGGCCTAAGGTCTCTACTTTCCTTTGGCTTCTAAGCAAACAACGGATCCTCACTTGGGACAATCTACAAAAGTGATGATTTATTGGGCCTTCCAGATGTCCCAATTGCAATCTTCACACAGAGACCATTTTGCATCTCTTGGATACATGCCCATTAGCAGCACAACTTTGGGAGAGAATTGCACAGTGCAACAGAAGAACGGGCAGACAAGTGGGAGATATTCTAAACACCATCAGGAACTGGCCACGTCATCCTTTCTAAAGTCTTTTACTCAATTCCCTCTAGAACCTCTTACGGGGCTTTGTCTATTGGATCATCTGGAAGGAGAGAAATAACAGGATCTTTAAAAATCACAGTACGCCCCTTGACACCCTGTGGCTTCTTCTCAAACAAAATCTTCAAGAAACTCTAGCTCTAAGTCACTGGAAAGACTCGGATTTGCCAGCTTCACCCCAGGAATGCCTCATTCTGAAAAATTGGAACCTGGACCTCACATTTTTAGCTCATGTCAAGTCCAGATCCTCCATCTATTCTGACTCTCCCCAATTCTGGTCTCCTCCTGCTACCCACTCTTACAAACTGAACTTCGACGGAGCTACTAAGGGAAATCCTGGGCTGGCTGGTTATGGTGGTATTTTCAGAGATGTTGTAGGCTCTGCTCTGCACACATATCATGGTGCACTTGGAAGAGACTCCAACAACGCTGCCGAACTTGAAGGCTTATGGAAGGGAATTTGTATAGCAGAAATAGAAATTTTTTTCCCTCTAGAGGTAGAAGGGGACTCTCAAATCTTAATAGAGGCAGCTATTCGAATTCACTCAGGCACCTCAGTAGCAAATATTGCTTCGAGCTGGCAGCTTCTAAGCAGATTGGAACAAATTGAAGATTGGCTTAGGGTACCCCGCAACATTACCTTCAAGCACATTCGGCGTATAGCTAACAAGGTAGCAGACAAACTAGCTAATAAAGGCATCGATCAGCAGCTCCCATTCTTCTCTGGTCCACTGAACAGTTCTAATGATGCATAACTCCAACAAGACTACACTCTTCTGGTGCAACAATATCTTTCTCTCCTGGATGCGAGTGTGTAATATTGCATACTGTACGTGGGTGATCTGGCAGGTTGGCGCGTGGCCTGGTATCACCACCATCCAGCTTCGCATGATGCCAGTCTTCAAGTCTCTGGCTAACCTTTTCAATGTTGCATTAATTCAGCTCGTCCCTCAACACCAGGCCGCTAATTCATCTGTCATGGTGCCCTTCCAAGAATTCATTCATGATCCTCCCCTGTGCTCGTGTTGTCCCCTAGCTGCCACAGAGCCTCGCTCTCAGACCAGCACAGGGAAACATTGTGCACTAGATTGTTGTGTTGATTTGTTTCCAGGATTTCATGTTTCTCAAAGCCCATTCTGCAATCTCAGTCATCGCTCGTCCTCTGACCGTCCTTGTGCTCCTCTGCGAGCTGAAGCTAGGCCACTTTTAGTCCCCACCTGCCTTCACAACACTGTTGACTATTCAGCACCTCCCACTCTTTACATTATGCCGAGATTGCGCCAGAGAATGCACTGTAGGAGGGGCAGTTCCCTTGGGCGAGTTATCTTCCAACCCTCCTCCTCGACTTTGGATTCCTTGTCTTATTCCTCGAACTTCTGCTCTGATCGTTATCCAGGTACAAGGAGTGGTCGTGGTTGGGGTCAAGGGCAGCATAATTCAACTGTGTGCTCTCATCTCTCCTCCCCTTCTCATTCTCACACCACTCATTTTCAATTCCTCTGTACACTCAATAATTTCTCCTTCATCGCTTCAGTCACCATTGATCTTTGCAAGGATACTTCTGGTCTGGTTGTTGTGACACCATGGGTGACTCTGGAGACGAGGGCGGAAGATAAGCAGGGCACTTCTCAGATTGACAACAAGCAAATCCAGGATCCTGGTGGCACTGCAACCTAGGACATGAACATTCAAGCTGGTCCGAGCATCCCAACTGGTGGCGGTTCTTCAGGCAAAGAGGGCCATCCCTCTGAGGAAGAAGATCCCTACAAATACGGGTGTCGTATTGTCGAAGAGTCACCTTCCACCTCTCATGAAGCTTAAACAGGTTGGCGTTCATTGGTTTTTGGTTCTTGGTCCCTCGAAGGTGCTCAATTCCCTCCTGTTCTACAGTCATTATATGCTCTATAGTTCTCATGCTCAGTATTTTTTTATAAAGATAAACTACCGGTTTCCCCTGCGTGGGTGGCATTCTTCTGAATGTGTCTTTGGATCTCGGTTAAGGTTAGAGTTGTTTAATGGTCCAGATTTCGGTTTTGAAATGGGCAGAGCTTCCCAGTTTATTTGTATGTGCCCAGTCCACCGATTTTGGTCTTTGAATTACCTCTGGTCAGTCTTCAGTTTAGTCATGGGCACATTCTGTTTCTTTGAACTAGACATGGTCATGGTCCCAGAAGCTCCTCTGGTTAGTCTTCAGCTTGTCTTTTTGGTCAGTGTTATGCTATGTAATGTGAGCATGCCGCATCTCTGGGCTAGAATTTACGAGGCCACTGCCTCTATGTAAAAAATTTTTGTATCAATATAGGAGTAGACAAATTCAGAAAAAAAAAAACAATAGCAGGATTTTATGGGGCACAGTAATAACAATATGGGGACTACAAGGGTACAACAATAAAAATAAGGGGGCTACACTAACAACAACAATAAGGGGATACAATAGTATTATAGCGACCTAACATGCCCCTCTCCTTAAAACAGGTTTTGTCTTCAACACTTGATTATTTATGGATGCTTATGTATAAAATTCTCATCCTCCCATGTAGAATCTTTAGTGGCTAAGCTCTTCCACTTGCTGAGATACTCTGAAATTGATTGATTTCGTAGTTGTTGAGTTCTTTTTTTCATGGCTACTTCAGTTTCCAATATGATTTTTCCTTCCGCTTAAAGTTCTGGAAATATTTTTTGAACTGGGAGTTTGTCACCTATAACCTTCTTTAAGAATGAAACATGGAAAACTGGGTGCACTCGAGAAGATGCATGAAACTCCAATTTGTATTCCATAGTACCAATATTTTGCAGCAACTGGTAAGGACCATAGTACTTTATCGATAATTTATTATAATTCTTAGCTTTCTTGAGGGACATTGGTTTGTATGGTTGTAGCCATAAAAATACCCAGTCACCTACATCAAAACTTCTTTTGCTGCGATGTTAATATTCTTTTTTTTTCATTCGATTCAACACCAAATTTAGGTTATCCTTTAAGAGTTGGAGAACTTGTTTTTGATGCTTGATGTGATCTTCCACTTCTTTATCATCCATATTAGCTATCATGTGATCCTTCAAAACATCCACCTTAGCCTCCATTTCTGCTTTTAAAACATATATGTCATGTTTGGTTGCTCTTTGTGAGATCGAAATTTGTTGCACTTGGTATGGTAATTTTGATATATCATACTGCAATTCTTCCTCTTCATGCATCATAGTAGAGTTTTCGGATGGCTTGATGGGTGTATAATTATTTTTGGGAGGCATTGTATAACTCAATACCGATATCTATGCTTCAATATGCCCTTGGAATCACTTCAATCTGATTTTTCAAACAAACGTTATGTAATTTAGAAAAACGATACACACCTTTTTCTTTCTCTTGAGGAGCTCGCTATTGATCCTTATGTATATTGTGCTAGCCGATCCCCAAGATTTGAACTTCGAATTTGATGTATCCCTCTAATTTGTCTTTCTAATGCCACAGGTCTAACTTGATTTGGATTCTTCAAGGAAACATTATGCCCAATCTCCCAGAATGACCTAATTATGGACTAGTTCAGTAGAGTGAACTTGTAAGATGTTCCATGTGGCACTGCTTCCTCCTTTGGCTCTTAAATCGATACACATGAAACTACAATCCATATGATTTCAGCCACTTTTTATATAATTCCAATCTGATGCTCATAGAGAGAGAGAGATATGATGATTTTCCCAAGGTCACCTCTTTTAGATGAAATTAGGGAGCTTGCAAAAACCCTAAATTCCACAGATCATATCTCTGAAAATATTGCCAACCAAGATCTGAAATTTTTACAAGAAGTTCCTTAGGATGTCTTCAAAAATGGGATTTGGTTTTAGTGTGTGAAACTTCATAGAAAATTTTTTTATAGCACAAATTCCACGATGCCTTGTTTGAAGTAGAAAAACCCTAGAATCCAAAGATCTAATACTGAATGTTATGAAACCAACTCCCAAAATAGAAGAAAATAGAGATCAACGCCTTAGAAATCGGCCACTTCGAGGGGAAAACCTCATTTACATTACATAAATGAACAATTCTTTGATGATACAAATGAACAAACCTCCTTTCTATATATAGGAGTCCATGGGGTCACAATATAATCCTAGTCGACCTAACAATAATAATGTAAGGGCACAACAATAACAATAGTGGGATTTTATGGGGCACAATAATAACAATATGGGGACTGCAAGGGTACAAGAATAATAATAATGGGGCTACACTAACAACAACAATAAGGGGATACACTAGTATTATAAGGACCTAACACATCGGCACCTTGTGCCCTGCCAGAACTCCTCTAACTATGAACGTGTGATACCCGGGGAATCCTAACATGGATGCAATAATAGGGGCTTTCCCTCCAACCCGTGAAATCTCACCCCTAACTGTTTGGTTTCCTTTCTCCCATGCTTGATCTAATGTTGGCTCCTCTTCATCATCATCATTGTCTCTCTATGAATATACCTCAATATAATGGGCCTTTTCCACCTTATCCTTTCCTATAGAACTATAACCTAGTTCCCAAGGCTCATGATAGCTAAAAAAAATATTTTTCCTCAACCCTTCTAGGTCTCCTCATCCAACTTTGGTTTCCCAATCCACTTCTTTTGAAACATTTTGACTTCTTTTCTCGTATGGGGAAAGGAAGGCTTAACAGTGAATATTCTATTAGGAACAACATCTTGCATGTCCCTAGCTCTATTAACTGCATCCAATAGAGTTATTGGTTGACACCCCTTAACCCAGCCATGTAGAGGCTCATATATCCCCTCTAAAAATAGCATCACCAATTGAGAATTTGATGTATCTGTGACCATAATGGCTAATCTCAGAAACTATGATATGTATGCCTTTGTGTTTCCTATTTGTCTAAGCGGCTTTAGCTCTCTCAAATAAATGTCCAATTTCTTTCAGTCAAAACACTCTATGAGCCTCTTTGTGAATTTAGTGTATGAGATGATGTTTACATGGCCCATGTTCACTAATCCATGATACCACCACTCATGGGAATCTCCGTCTAGATGTAATGTCGCTAACTTAATGGCTTCGACCTTGGTAATATGATATAACTAAAGGTAGGTTTCCAACTTCTGGACCCATGATCTAGCTAATCACTTTGATGACTCATCAAAACAAGGAATGGTCACCTTTCCCAATGTTTTTTGTAGCCCTTGATTCTGCCTCAAAACCCTTTGAATTTCCCTAGGCTTTCTTTTTAATTGGAACTTGCAGAAGTCAGTGAAACTCATAACAACCTAGAACTCACATTCCAATGCTCTATACTCCTCCAAATAATTTTCATAAGGGATCCCCTGATTTGTCTACGATGTCTGATCCTCTATCGTCTCATGTAATAAATGAGGCATATTGGTCCTAGGTGCTCTATTGTATAAGTGTGAATGGCTATGCATGGTTTCCCCCTACACTATTATAAAATTATCCATTAATATGTTCCTTCTTGGTTGAAGTACCTTTGTTTTCTATCCTTCTCATAAGATCCACCATCTCCTTTTGGCCCTTGGCCAAATCATTCAATGAGCTAAGCAATCTATTGAATGTCTAGATTTCCTTATCCTCCATGTCTAGATCTTCCCTTTTAGGTGTCTCTTCTACCTCATTTCCACTTCTATGGGTTTCTTCTTCCTCTCTTCTCTTTCCTGTAGACGCTTCCTCCTCAGAAATGAGAGTAGGCTCTCTAACCTTGCATTATATTTTGTAAGTGATGTATGGGTGGTCCTTATAACTCATTAACAATTTTTATAAGCTACCCTTTACACCTCATATATGATACCACTATAATATACCCTCCTAAAGGTACCTTAAGTTTCTCACTAAATTTTTGAGTTTTTATTTTCGTCAAACAATTCGTATGCGAACTACTCTAGGTTCGTTTTTTATTGTTTTGGGTTTAAATAAACATGTAATATCAAAATATTTTCTTGTAACACACTCTAGAATAGAAATATGGTGCTAATAAAAAACTCAATAAAAATATATATATCATTGGTACAATAGGGACATTCATACAATATCCATTTCTTCACTAATTATTACCCAAAAATTATACAACATAACATGGATTACAATAATGTGCAATATGAGGGAATTTGATATGTCTTTTCCAACTATGATATCAGCCCCTTGAGACAAAGTTAAACTAGTGTTACCATTTTGAAGTCTGGGCTCGTTCTCTGCAGTATATACAACTCCCATTTCACTGTATAAGCTCAACAATAAAACCATCACTCTTCCTCAGAAATGGAAAATTCCACACACTGATATTTAGTATTACTCCAAAACCAACGAACAAAGATTGTGATGGAATATTTTAAGGATAAAATTGGCCTACACTCACTGCTACAGTAAGCACAAGCTTCAGCTCTTAGATGAGAAACTCGACCCAACACTATGTGGCTCCCAGTCTTCAACATGTGCCCTAGTCTTAAGTCAAATGAAGGAAAATTTGAGCCCCTATAACCAGAAACACGTACCACTGAAAGAATGTTGAGCTTAGACCCTTATTAATTAGTAAATACATTTCCTTCTCCATAGTCACAAGAAGAAAGGAATAGAATGTAACACCCTCTCTCTTTCAAGGAGATTTGACCTCCCTTGAGCAAGAAAATTAAAACTTTCTTCAAGGAACTCTTCCTGGGTAGATGTAAATGCTAGGCCCTCGAGAAAGAACCTCATATTTTTCTTGGACATCCAGAAAAATGATATATAGGAAAAACAAAATAAAAAAATAAAATAAACTGATAACACCTTTTACCTCCATTATCGTATGCAAATATTCTTCTCCTTGGTAGTGTAATGGTGAAATCTGAATGATTCTACTTTTTGAACCAATTAGAGTGTATATTTTCAACACTGAAACTAGCAATGGTGATTGAGGTTTCTTAAACCGTAATCTTCTCTCTAATAACTCTCCCAAAAATCATTTTCTTCAAATGAAAGTAATAGAATGAAGAGAGACTCCTCACTTTTACCCTTTTATAATTTAGTGGCTACTTTGATGTCATTTTAATTTTTTAATTTTATAAAGTCACTTTAGAAATTTTTCATTTTATAAAGTGAAAGTGACTTTTCATTAACCTGTGATATGTCCCTCATTCTCACCCCTTAAGCATTTATAATGTTTTTCCATGGTGAATCATGATCCCTTATTAAAATTTATTAAGCTAGCAGAACCTCTTCTTATACCGCCTAAGTAATTGGCGACATTACAAAAAAGTAAAACCAATCAAATCATTTAGACAAAACATTTTACAAACCGAAATTTTAAAACAATTTAAAAAACAAGTAAACTATAATAATTAAAAAAAATTATACATATAAAAAATAATAATAATAATAAAAACATTATATATAAAAATAATAATCATCACCATTCATTCATTCATATATATATAATTTAAATATATATTTAAAAATTTAAAAATTATAATTATAATAATACACCAATTTTGAATTCCCGAATGCGGGTGCAGATGATAGAGCATAAGGTGATGGGATGGGGGTGCGACCGGACGGGGAGACACATGCCCACCCGCAAGGAGGTTGACACTTGGCTCTTAAAGTTGGTTGCTTTGTGTTTAATGGCATTTATTCCTGGCGCTAGTTACAATCCCAATTACGCTCCTCGATACGATCTCTCGTATTGCGACATGGCTCAGCCTTCAGCTCATCTTAATGGTGGTTTATTACAGAGGGTTTATCGTTGCACGGTCATTTGGATAGATACAATGGAACGCTTCTCTGGTTCAAATAGAGTTCCCTCGCCAGTTAATCAGTGGTGCACCCCGGATGCTGGGCTCTCAAATGAGCGCACGACTACTGGCAAGCAGAGCAGGTTGAATTAATGTCTGGATTTCGGAGATAATCTCCACTTCTCTCATGCTGGATTCTGTATTCTTTCTTTTGTCTCCCTGCAATCTCATATGCCTCTATCCTCTGTCAGTCCGGCGCTTCCTTTGCTTCTTGGCCCCTCTGTCTCGACTGAGAATATGCCACGCCTTCGGCAAAGAATGAGATGCCGAAGAGGCACCACCAGACGCCAGCTTCGGTGTTCTCCCTCCACCTCCAGCACCTCCTCTGCGTCTTCCTCTCATTCGGATAGCCAAACCAGAGTTCAGAGAGGTCGATTGCTCCGCTCGAGTCTTCGCCTTGATTCCCCCAATCCTCCAATTCTCCCTGCACAAACCCATACCGTGCACTTTTCCTTCAATTTCTCACTCAATCGACCCCGGGTTACTGCCTCCATCACTGTTGCCTTCCTCGAAGAGCCTCAGGTAGCTGCTCCCAGTTCACGCCTGGCGGGGCTCAGCATCTCGGAGGCTTAGACCTCGAGTCTGAATGTTGGTTCGATGATCCCAGAGAATATGGATTTGGAGGGTCTGGGTAGCAAGGTTATGCAAGATACGGCGAGCAAGGATTTGTTGGGTCAGCCAAGCAGGATGCAGGATGTGGACATGGTGCAAGGCGACATTGGACAAGCGAGCGAGACGCAGGTGGCGAACGAGGCGTAGGCGCAGGTGGCTCCACCACCCTCCAAGAAGGTGGTTACTTCCATTGCGGACCTGTACAAGGATGATGGGGAACCGGATGAAATCTGGTGCAGAGTCGTTGCCGAGCCTCCTAATGAGTAGTTCCACCTTCCCAATTTGGTTTTCTTGCTTAGTTTCAGCCCTTACTCTCGAGCTTGTTTTTGAGTTTTCTGTAGTTTCAGTTTTTTCTAGATGTGGTTTCCAGAATCTAAACTCTATGGCTCCCCTGCGTGGGAATTATCTTGAATACTACTTAACACTGGTTTCCCTCCTAAAGGGCAGTGTTCATCACTGGTTTTTTTGTTCAAAATGCCACAACACTGGGCAATGATCCAGCTTCGGCCCGATGTACTTTACTTTCTCTATTAATAGATTACTTTTACTTAGAAAAAAAAATACACCAATTTTGAATAAAAATTAAAAAATTAAAAAACAAACAAAATAATAATAATAATAAGAATAAGAATAAGAATAAGAATAAGCATAAAGTCACTATAGAATTACATAATTTTTGTTGAGCTATTAATTATATATTTTTAATAATATATTAAAATATTTGAGAAAAAAAGTTGTAAACTTTCTTTTTGGGGGACCCAATTGTTTAAAAAAACCACTTTTTATTTCTATAAAATATTGAAAAACTGTTTCATGTGATTATAACCAAAAGATATCTCGAAAATTAATATGGATCATAAAATCTCAAATTCAAATAATAAATTATTTAATTTTAACAAAAATATTATTATTATTATTTTTATTATTTAATTAATAATAATAATAAATTTATTTAATTTAATTTAATTTTAAGTTAAATTTTATTATTTATTTAAAAATATTTATAATTAAAATATAATTTAATTATATATATATATATATATATATATATATATATATAGTATATGTGTTGTAAATTTTTTATTTTATTGGAGTGATTTTGTAAGGTATTCACTTACAAAACTTCTTTTTTCTTACTCAAATATATTCTCCTCATAAAATTCATGTATAAGAATTCATGCATTCTTATTGAAAATGAGAAAGCAATTGAAATTTTTTGATGAATTAACCATGTAATATTTGATGTATTTGTTGTGAATTACACACAGAATTATATAATACAAATACTCCTTTAAAAAAAAATTATATATATATATATATATATAATATATATATATATATATATATATATATATATATATATATATATATATATATATATATATATATATATATATATATATATATATATATAATTTTAATTTTAATGTTTTCCCTTAGTTGTTTTCCCTTTAATTAAAAAAACCAATGTTTTTCAATATTTTATAGAAATAAAAGGTGGTTTTTATTAAAGAATTGGTCCCTCAAAAAGAATCCTTACAACCTTTTTTCTCAAATATTTTAATATATTATTAAAAATATATAATTAAAAACTAAACAAAAATTATGTAATGCCCTTTTATATTTATAATGACTTTATGCTTTTTATTTTTTATGATACCAATAGTGAGGGATGCAATGTTAATTAAATGGTAAATTTAATCCCAAAAATAAAATAAAATAAAAGTAAAGTTAGACAAATTTGAAAAACACTTGAAAAAAAAAGGGAAAAATAGAGAGGTAGACAAACTTTAAGTGCTCTCTTTTAGGGTTTTTTATACTCATGGTATTTGGCGTTTAATGTCATCGTTGAAAAACTTTTGAATTTTCACCCTAAAAAACAGGCAATGTTGCATAACCATTTTTCCATTTGAGTGTGTTTTTAAAACGCTTTCATAGTCTTGATATTTGGTTTATAATTCCATGATTGAAAATGTTTGAATTTTAACCCTAGAAAAAAAGAGGTTATGTTGCATCACGAATTTTGCATTTCAATGTGGTTTTTCATGCCTTTTTTTAATCATGATATTTGGTTTTCAATGTCATTGTTGAAATGTTTTGAAATTTTAACCCTGAAATGAAAAAAGGGTGATGGTGCATCCCACTTTTCAAAATCAGCGTGAAAATCATGATATTCCAAGAAGCACCAAAAGAACGAGACCTCAATAAAATTCTTATTAAGTTGGTAACATTGTTCACATTTGGGTGCCCAAGCTTATATTTAATCTTGGCCTATAGAAATTCTTGCTTTCAAGTTTTTGACAGGGACACATAGCTCGTGGCATATAAGTTTCCATAATTTCCAACATGTAAATTATAAAAACAAGGTAGCACTAGAATCATATCATTTCTTAAATTCCATGAATCATAGTGCAACAACATGAGATTCATATAGATTTGTTACTAACAGGAATTCCCCTCTTTTTGGGCCTATGGAGTAAGGTCAATTCTAAATTTACTCCTCGAATTTTAATTCCCTTAACTAGGCTCCTCATAGAGTAAAATACAAAGAAGTTGGCATCACTAAAATAATTTAACTAGAAACCATACAATGACTTTTTTGGATGAGGAAAATTCCTATTATTTGACCTATTTCACAGAAGGAAATGCATATCTTCCATTACTATGAGGTATTTGGCAAGAAGGTTGGATCTCCTTGCCTCCTTTTCTTTTAAAATTTGGTCAAGAGGCTAGCACATGAGGTAATTATAGGTACAAGATATCCTATGGAAATATAATCTCATGAATTACGTACCAACATATATGAATTGTGGCCTACTACACTTGTGACATATCCCTTGAAATTTAAGACATAATTTTTGAAATGATTAAAAAGGAAAAATGCTAAAAGAAGGAGGCTTGCAACACACCGTATATCATCATCAACTTGAGACAATCCTCAAGCATCACAAAATATCATGATAAGAGGTTTAGAGAGCCAACATTAGTTTATTGTCCCAATCGTAAGGTGATCAATATTTAGGGGTATAAAAGTCTTAGAATGCTCCCATAATCTAGATGTTTTCAAAGTTTTAAAGTCTCAATGAGGACCAAATTTTTACCAAGATAAAGGCCTCTAAAACCATCACACTTTATTCTTCATTAGTTATTCTAGTTAGGAAAATAGGTATGGTATAAGCCTTATTTATTCTAAGTGAACAAGTCCATGCTATGACTATTTATGTACATATGTAAGTATGCAACTAGTTTCTAATATGGTCATTTGAGATACTTAATAGTCTTACTGTTTATGTAAAGGCCCAAGAAGAGACAAATGGTTTGGGAATTTCATATTTCACTTAGTTATTCCTTCCCTAATAGATGCTTTTTCATTTTATATGACCAAAAATAGTAGGTACATATAGTCCATAATGTAAGATCTTGATGTTAAACTGCCCCATCTCAACCCCCCCCCCCACGCTAAATTTCATGTGCATGCACACATACACATTCACAGTGGTCAATATGCCACTCTTTCCCATAACCTATCCCCCCCAACCACACACACACACTTATAATGTCCAATTTTATACTTTTTATCACGACCTATATTTGCCAACCACACACATATATAATATCTAATATTGCATTCTTGCCCACAACCTATCCTTCAAGGGTATAGAGTTGAGGTATATTTCTATCTAAACATACAATCCTTATGGGTTATTACATTAGTAATCTAAGAGGATATGCCTGCAATATGTAGATATTGACTCCAAATTGAAATACAAACCCTCAAGAATATTGTATGACATGGTATGAGGATTATAAAAGAAGAGGGCTAGAGCTTAAACTATGATCCAATCCACAATATAGTGCCACAATTCTTCTGCCTAGATCCATGCTTAGCTAACTAATGAGGTTTAAGGAAGATTGATTTTAGTCATGAGTAAGCATGAGAAGTAATGAAACACTCCCATAATTCTCAATACTCTATACCAATCCCTAGACCATACTTATAGGGGACATGTGTTCAAGGGTGTATATTTCAATTTGCATCTTTAAATGTTTTATGAAGAATAAGAATTACATAGTATTCTTGTAAAAATTAAGGATTCCATATATGAAGCCTATCAATAAAACAATGTGTCCACATTGCCATTGACATAATAAACCCCATTTCCCATGAACCTAGTACAATTTTCCATGACACTAATATCAATGTTACAGTCATACCCAATAGATAATGTTCACTTAGCTAACAAGTATCAAGAAAAATAAATCTGATAAACACCATTGATGCAAGTGAAGATACTTATTTGAAAATTTATTATCTAAAGCTAAAGAAGGGTGAGTTATTTTCCACCCATCCATAGGACCAACTATGATTATCTCTTTCTATAACTAGCCATCCCTAGCGATGTCCTGATACCACTAGGGAAAACCTAGTTTCTTAAGGAAAATGATGGGTATGAAGGCCACTATCCTTTGGAATTAATCAAATGGTGCAACTCCTTCTACTCACTCATACCAAGACCTCCATGAATTCCATAAATTCCTTCTTAAATTTTTTTCATTAATACAAGGGAGTCCCTTCACTATGCATGCAGTTCCTCAGTTCCCTCCCCTCTTAGTGCTTGCTAACTTTCCCATTTAGGATCAAATTCACAACCCTCTTTTCCTAGGTCAAGTTCTAGCTTCTCTACCCCATTTCAACACTCAAATTCAACTTTTAGTAGGCCCGGTTACTCAATATTTGGTCCAACTTTCATTTAGCATAGCTTGGCATGATCTTTGGAAATCATATCAAGTTCCAATTTCCTGTAAAAAATAAGTTGTGATTTCACTCATGAATGTTTGATCCTTTCAACTCATGGACCCACTTAAATTGTGATAACTCTCTCTCTCTCTCTCTCTCTACACTCTTCCCACATAGATGATTTCTTCTTGTGACCACCAAATGCATCCTCTATTTTTTTCCTAAGAATATTTGTGATTTCTTTCTTTTGGGTAGAAAAATTTGTGGGTCAAACACGAAAACCGAAATGGGTACTTGGTTGTATAGTTGTCTAACATTATCACCTATCCCAACTATATACCCACACCTCCATAATTGTGGGAGGGTGGCTGCTCAACTACCAAACTACCTCAATAACTATTTTTTTTGGGGAAATGGGAAAAAGAGAAAAGAAGCTCATTTTTTAACTTGGCAACATGGATTTTGACAAGCGTTATCTGCTTAGCAGGAAAATTAATCCCTAACTCCTTTGTTGATAATGCAGCAATATGATGGAGCTTAGTGAAATGAAGTCGCCTTCACTAAGTGGGCCCGCAGGCAAATTCTGGCGCAAAGTCTATTTTTAGACTATGTCTATTTTTAGACATATGGAGCATGGTTCAGGGATTCCAGTTTGATATTCTTGGAGAATTGGTCATGTTGGTAAAAATAGATGAGACTCTATTTTTTTAGGTCGAAGAGGTCGAAGGCTATTTTTAGACTAACTCTCCTAAAAATAGGGAAGTCAAATATTATTTACCCTTAATAATATTTAGACTCTAAACAGCAGTTTACTCTCTTGGAGCACTTCAGTTCGAGCTACAGAAGTGGCTCATGCATCCTGGATAAGAGGAAAACCACTATTCCCAAGGGTTTGATGGCATCATGCATGGTTGAATTCAGACTAAAGGGCGTGTTTTCCAGGAGTTAATGATGTATGTGAGTTTGTTCTCATAATTTAGTTGAACTATTAGATTAGTTTAACTAGATAATCAATTAGTTATGAGTGGAGTGAATTAAATATTATTTAATTCATTAATTAGTAACTCATTATTCAACTCAAGAACACATCAATTCACTACAGTGCATGATTAGTTCAGTGGAGACCAGTGAAAGAGGTAAATGAAAGGGTGGAGTTAGCTATCAGTGGTGACATCAGTTGTGCATGAGATTTGCACCACACTTGGAGGATTTGTCCATGACAATTGTGCAGTCAAGCCAAGGAGATTCGAACCTTGGATCTCTATATAGACAGGCCTGGATTGCGCAATAGAGGCAAGGCAATTGGCGGTGAGTTTTGAACCAGTAACCTGTTCAAAACCAAGCTAGTTTGTGTGTAAATTTATGAGATAGTACTGAGTACTTGTGAGGAGTATTGTACTGATTTGTTACATGATTTCTCCATTATAATATACACAATAGCTGTGAGGTTTTCAACTATAAGCTTTCCCCATACATACTTTGTTAATGTGTATGATGATTTGATGTGTTATCGCTTGATTTTATTTCCGCATGTTTGATGATCTGAGTGGAAGAGATTATGTGTTGCATATAAATTCGAATTGTATGTGATCAGGATATTCTCGGTGGATAATTAATTATTATTCAGCAAATTTCTACATGGTATCAGAGCTATTGAAGCAGAGATTGATCATCACAGTGATTACAAACTTATTTCGGTACACAGAGTCTGCATGCGGGCCAGGTAGCCTCCGGATTCATCTTTCTTCGGAAAGTGAAAGGTCTGGTAAATGCCCCTTGCAGTCAATCTCTGTGCTAGAAATAATTTGTTCTCACATATCTAGAGCGGTTGAGCTTTGAGGTGGAATTCGAATTTTGCAGCAGTTTTGTTTTCTTGGTGCCAGTGTTGAAAATGTCTTTCAACGGTTTGCGACTCGAATATGCTCTTGAAGGAAGTTCGAATTATGTTGCATGGAAGGATCGCATGGAGGAAGTATTAGAAGATAATGGTCTGAAGGAGTTCGTAGATACGGATGTCCAAAAGCCCACTGATCCTGCTGAAGTCGAAGTATGGCAAAAGAAGATGGCGAAATGTCGAAGGATCCTGTTGGAGGGCGTCAAGGATCATATTGTATCCAGCATGCATGGAAAGGCTTCTCCATTTCTAATGTGGAAAGATTTGACGGATCTATTCCAGAGTAAGAGCGACCAAAGGAAGCTGGCGCTCAAAGATAAGCTCAGGAACATCAAGATGGAGAAAGGCGACAGTATCGCCAAATACCTCACGAAGTTCACTCAATGCGGAGATGAGCTGGGAAGTGTGGGGGAGACTGTCGAAGACGAGGACATGGTCGACCTGGCTCTCCTTGGTCTTCCGAAGGCTTGGCACTCATATGAAGATAGTGTCAATGGTTGGGAGAAGCTGCCAGGATGGGAGCGCCTTTGGGCGGATCTCATGCAGGAGGAGATAAGGAGGACTACTCAAGATGGATCTTCATCAAAGGGAGCTGATGAAGAAAATTGCGCTTTGGTTGCCAAAGCAAAGAAGGGGAAGGGTAAGAAAACCTCTCATTCTGGTGCAAAGGGCAAGAAGCAGGATATGGCGAAAGTGAAGTGTTTTCACTGCCATGATCACGGACATTATGCTACCAATTGTCGAAAGAAGAAGAAGAACAAGCAAGCGGGAAGATCTGCAGATGGAGAAGCTTTGGCTTCACAGTTCGAGCTTGACTTTTCACTGATCGCATGCTTGGTTTCAAGTGTGTTTGGATCGGTGTGGTTCTTGGACAGCGGTGCGTCATTTCATATGACGGGAGATCGAGATTTGTTCTCAGATCTGGAGGACAAAGATTTGGGTGTGCACATCGAGATGGGCGATGATGGTAGATACAGTGCGACTGGTATCGGTACCATATCCTTTCAGAGGGAGTCTGGTAAGCCCTTTGTATTGAAGGATGTCATGCATGTACCTGGATTAAAGAAGAACCTGATTTCAGTAGCGATGTTGGAGGATAAGGGGTATGATGTGGTCTTCAGCGAAGGAAAAGCTTTCCTGCGCAGTAAGACTACTGGAGAGACCCGGAAGATAGGGGTTCGAACTCAGAACCTTTATCAGTTGCAGGTAGATGACTGCGCAGCTATGGCATGCAAGGCTGGAGATGTGGTGAGCCGGGATGATGAGGGCGAACTATGGCACAGGAGATTGGGCCATCTTCACCATGGAGCTTTGAAGATTCTGCAGCAGATTTCTACTGGACTTCCTAAGGGCACCCTTGCGCAGTCAGATCAGTGCAAGGGGTGTACTTTAGAGAAGTATGTGAAAGCCACCTTTCACGAGAAGGATAGTCGCGCCACGACGATCCTTGAGAGAGTTCACACAGACGTGTGTGGTCCTTTCTCGGTTGCTTCGACAGCAAAGCACAAGTATTATGTGATATTTGTTGATGATTTCTCTCGAAAGTGCTGGATCTTCTTCATGCAGAAGAAGAGTGATACATTCGCGAAGTTCTGTGAGTTTAAAGCACTGGTCGAGAAGGAGTTGGGGAAGAAGGTGATTGCTTTAAGGAGTGATAACGGTGGTGAATTCATCTCGGCTGAATTCAAGGAGTTCTGCAGCGCAGAAGGGATTCAGAGAGAGCTCATCGCACCCCATAACCCACAGCAGAACGGGGTGGCTGAGCGGAAGAACAGAACGATCGTGGGTGCTGCACGGGCGATGTTGCATGATCGGGGCCTACCCCTTCACTTGTGGGCTGAGGCATGCAATACAGCAGTGTATGTGCAGAACCGTTGTCCTCACAAGGTTCTTGGCATGAGTACACCAGAGGAGGCTTATTCTGGCAAGAGGCCTGATATTTCCCATTTGCGGATTTTCGGATCTCCTGTCTACATGCATGTGACAAAGGATGCGAGAAGGAAGCTGGATCCAACTGTTGAGGTTGGAATATTTGTGGGGTACACTGATACACCTCACAACTATCGGGTGTATGTGCCAGACAGTCGCAAGACTGTTGTGCGACGGGATATAAAATTTAAGGAGGAGAAAGCCATGCAGTGTTCGCTTGAGAGGGAGCTACACTTGCATGCAGATGAGGAGCTGTTAGTTCCTAAGGAGGAGCTTCCGGATGTGGATCAGCCACAAGAGGAAGTTCAGGAGGTGGAAGAAACCACCCATGCAGCGCCAACCATCGGAGGGCGCATGCGCACTACAGAAGCTGAGCGACTGGCTCGAGATGCAGAGAAGGTTGTAGGACCACCTACAGCACAGCGCAGACAGAGGCAGTCACCGGATCGGTACACTGGATACATGGCTCTTGTGAGTCAATGTGTTGTGACGGATCCATCCTCTTTTGAGGAAGCTGTGGAGGAACCCGCATGGGTTGATGCCATGATCGAGGAATATGATTCGATCGTCAGGAACAGTGCATGGGAGATTGTCCCAAGACCGGTGGGGAAATCAGTGGTGGGTTCGCGATGGATCTACAAGGTGAAGCAGGCGGCTGACGGGAGTGTGGAGAAGTACAAGGCGAGATTTGTCGCCCGTGGCTTTTCACAGATCGAGGGGATTAACTATGAGGAGACCTTTGCACCTGTCGCAAGGTACTCTTCCATACGGACGATCCTTGCTCTCTCAGCGCAGATGGGGTGGCACATTCATCAGATGGATGTGAAGACTGCGTTCCTCAGTGGAGTTATTGAGGAAGAGGTGTACATAGAGCAGCCTGAAGGTTTTGAGATCTTCAGCAGTGAGTCGCATGTGTGCCGACTCAAGAGAGCACTGTACGGGCTGAAGCAAGCACCTCCTGCTTGGTACACTCGGATAGACAGCTACTTCACCGGGCTTGGATTCTCCAAGAGTGAGGCGGATCCAAACCTGTACCAGATTGTGGTGGAGGGGAAGCTGTTGATCATCGTACTGTATGTAGATGATCTGAATTTGACTGGCGATGAGCAGTTGATACTTTCATGCAAGGAGGATCTTGCACGAGAGTTTGAGATGAAGGACTTGGGCATCCTTCATTATTTCCTGGGATTGGAGATTTGGTAGCGCAGCGGAGGACTGTTTGTTTCTCAGGGCAAGTATGCTCGGGAGATTCTGGAGAGGTTCAACATGCAAGGCTGCAAGCCTGTTGACACTCCTCTTCTTGGTGGTTGGAGGAAGGAGGATGCTACTTCAGCGGAGGTAGTGGATGCCACTGTCTATCGACAGTTGGTGGGGTCGCTTATGTATCTGGTCAATACACGACCCGATATGTGCTATGCAGTTAACCAGCTTTCGCAAGCTATGGTTAAGCCTACCAAGCTCTTTTGGAAGGCAGGCAAGCATGTATTGCGCTATATCAGAGGCACATCGGGATATGGTATATGGTACAGACAGGAGGATGGAGTGAAGCTTTCTGGCTTCACTGATGCAGATTGGGCAGGGAGTCCAACGGACCGGAAGAGCACTTCTGGAGGAGTTTTCAGCATTGGGTCGACAGCAGTTTACTGGTACAGCAGGAAGCAGAGATCCGTGGCACTCAGTTCAGCAGAGGCCGAGTACATGGCAGCAAGCTTGGCTGCATGTGAGGCTATTTGGATGAGGAAGATCCTCGCAGGTTTGTTCAGGTTGCATTTGGAGCCTACAATGATCTACTGTGATAACCAGAGTTGCATTAAACTCTCGGCTAATCCAGTATTTCATGATAGGTCCAAACACATCGACATCAGGTACCATCATATCAGAGATTGTGTTCGGCGGAGAATCATGATGCTTTCATATGTTCCCACGGAGGATCAGGATGCCGACATCCTGACGAAGGCGCTCACCAGGAGCAAGTTCGAATTCCACAGAGGCAGGATAGGGGTTGCAGATAATCCATATCTTGCTGAGAGAGAGTGTTGAGAATGCAGCAAGATGATGGAGCTTAGTGAAATGAAGTCGCCTTCACTAAGTGGGCCCGCAGGCAAATTCTGGCGCAAAGTCTATTTTTAGACTATGTCTATTTTTAGACATATGGAGCATGGTTTGGGGATTCCAGTTTGAGATTCTTGGAGCATTGTTCATGTTGGTAAAAATAGATGAGACTCTATTTTTTAGGTCGAAGAGGTCGAAGGCTATTTTTAGACTGCCTCTCCTAAAAATATGGAAGTCAAATATTATTTACCCTTAATAATATTTAGACTCTAAACAACAGTTTACTCTCTTGGAGCACTTCAGTTCGAGCTACAGAAGTGGCTCATGCATCTGACAGAGGAATTACGCTATTCCCAAGGGTTTGATGGCATCATGCATGGTTGACTTCAGTTAGGACTTCAGTGGCAGAAGTTTGGTGGAGTTAATGAGGCAGCTAGTGGAGTTGTGTTCTGTTTATTTTAGTTGAACTAGTTGAGATTAGTTTAACTAGCTAATCAATTAGTTATGAGTGGAGTGAATTAAATATTATTTAATTCATTAATTAGTAACTCATTATTCAACTCAAGAACACATCAGTTCACTACAGTGCATGATCAGTTCAGTGGAGACCGGTGAAAGAGGTAGATGAAAGGGTGGAGTTAGCTATCAGTGGCGACTTATCGGTTGTGCGCAAGGATTTCACCCACACTTGGAGGATTTGTCCATGACAGTTGTGTTTGTCAAACGAGAGATTCGAACACTTGGATCTCTATGAACGGGGCACAGATTGTGCAGTAGAGGAAAGGCTAGCAGGTGGCAGTCCTGAACCCGATGTTTGTTCAAGCGAGAGCTAGTTGTGAATGCTTCAGCCTTGTGAAAGTACTGAGTACTTGTGAGGAGTATTGTATTGATTTTGTTACTTGATTTCTCCATTATAATATACACAATAGCTGCGGGGTTTTCAGCTATAAGCTTTCCCCATACATACTGTGTTAATGTGTATGATGATTTGATGTGTTATCGCTTGATTTTATTTCCGCATGTTTGATGATCTGAGTGGAAGAGGTTATGTGTTGCATATAAATTCGAATTGTATGTGATCATGATAGTCTCGGTGGATAATTAATTATTATTCAGCAAATTTCTACATCCTTCACCAATTTCTTCTTGTGATATCATGATTAATACCAGTGCTCCACCCTTCATCCAATTGTTTAACAATTTTCACTAATAAATAAAAATACATTTACATCATTTTTAAAACCAACAAAACATCTATGCCGCAATTCATGAAACACACCAACCTTAAAACATAATTATATTTCCAAAATAGAGAAAACAAAGTGTTACAAATGTGGTTGACATGGTAAATATCCAATATCACACATGTCCAAGTAATTTTATTATTCAAAACTACATAGATACTTTGGCCACAATAGAAATATTTAAAACTATAAAGAAAAAATAATAGAAACAACTATTAAAAATAAATTTAGAGTTTGATTTCATCTTTCAATTTATAACAACAGTGGGATGTTCGACATATAGGAAGATGTACATTGTGAAATGAAAAAATAATAGAAACAACTATTAAAAATAAATTTAGAGTTTGATTTCATCTTTCGACATATAGGAAGATGTTCGACAACAGTGTGAAATGAAAAATAAAGTATCTTTAAATTAAACTTCTTTTACGGTTGTGGTGTGACGTTTCGAAGAAAATTTTACTTTGTGCATGGGTTATTTTATTGATCCACATCCTATAGAAATCTAATATAGCTAACAATGATGGTATATTTTATATAATAATTCTGGAGTTAATCATGATTATAGAAATCTAATGTAGTTAACAATGATATTATATTTTATATAATAATTTTAGAGTTAATCATGATTGCAAATTTTATATAATAATAAGGGTAATAGTTGCAAAGTAGTTACTTTTTGTTTTTAAATCATGATTTGTAGTTTTGTTTTGAAATTTGATAAAAAAAAATAGGGTTACAATTTGTTATTATAGGATAATTTCAAAATTAGATAGAAGAGTATGATAATGAAAAAATTGATATTGAACAAGCAAAAATTATAGAATACAAGGAGTTTGTTAGAAATTTATTTATAGAGTTCGTGCACCTAAAAACATAGAAAAAATAAAAATAACATATGGATGAAAAACATACGATACTAAACATATTTTATAAGGTGTAAATAATAATAATAATAATAATAATAATAATAATAATAATTAGTCAATATCATTATTGTTATGTAATATGAGCATGTACAGTGTTGAAAAAGAATGTGAGCCACGCTATACAACCATAATGAACTTATTAATCGAAAAAATTACATAACTATTTAATATGAAACATAGGGTTCACTACTACATATTACCTTAGCGAGGTATGTTTTTTTCATTACATTCTATTTTCTTAATCTCTATTTTATTTACTATCAACGAATCATGATATTGCATAGAAAACTAGTTATAAGGAAAAGCATGATGAGATTTCAATATATAGCATGTATAGAAATCAATAATATCTATAAACACATGAAGAATATTCTTGTTTGCATTAGCTAACTAACTAATTTGGACACCATGTTTTTTAGTTAGTATCTCACTTGCTATTGTTGCTATTTTTACATTTCTTCCAAGTAAGTATTCAAGAAGATAGAATTAAGAAAAGAAAAAAAAAGAATTATATTTACACTAAACTAACACTAAAAAACAATAAAAAGAGATGAGCTAAAAAAAAGTGAAAACAGTGAAATAATAACTTACTAAATAGTAAACAAGAGAGAAGAACTAGAAACAAACAATAAAGTAATAGATATACATTTGTTTCATATGAAATTCCTTTAACAAAAGTGTCCCACATGAACTTTAAACATACAAAGTATATGACATGTAAGAAACTATGCTTCAAAAAAAATTAGTTCTAATTTTTTGAATGTCATGGTTTCCAAAGAGGACACTATACAAATGCATCAATTGTGTTTAATAGCTATACATAATTGTTAAAAATTATAGATTACAAAAATGCACATGCTAGTAAAACACTTTTTTTTTCCCTTGCTTCATGAAGTTGTAATTTTATAGTGGTAGACGTTCCTAGCGAAATGAAACACAAAACATGCAGAAGAAGAGGGGAAAATATCACTAATTAGAAGCAAGGTGTGCAAAGGGAAAAACCGAGAACCAAAATCATGTTTATTTTTATTTTATTTTTTATTGTTAAGTGTATAATTTAAATGACCTTACATTTAGATATGAAATGATGTCAAAAAAATTTATGTCAACGATGATATTCTCCATTGAAATTGTAAAAGTCCTGGTGATTGAGAACCCGTGTAATAGGAAAACTATCTCTGAGATGTTTTCTTTGTATTGTGAAAATGATACCTAGAGAATTTTTTAGAAGAATTGTTCAAGAATACCCTTGGAAAGGTGCAATTTAAATTTTCATCTACATTTTCGATTTTACATTGAAAATTGTGTTATTATGAAAATAATGTTTTGCAACCACATTTTTTGCAACAAAACATGTTATCTACTGGGCATAAGTTGTTTACACTCATTGCAAAATGGCTTGAATTGGGTGGGGTGACACATCAACTGGCTTAAGTATTTCAGTAATTTGCAATATTTTGTTTATTTATAGAAACAAATTCTTATTAACTTTATGGTGGATAAAGAATGTAAAAAAAAAGAGAGAAGGGGGGATGATAATTCCAAAAAAAAGAATAAAATAAAGGTTATAAAAAGTTAGGATGCAATTGAAAACTTGGCTTGACATTTTTTTTTTTGCGAGAGTATGCTAATACGATTTTTTTGATTGATCCAAATTGGATCATTATATTTTTTTTCATCCATTTCAATGCATTCGAAGTGGAAAAAGTGGAGGAATCATCTCATGGGATCATTTTTACTTGCAGGACCCATTTTGGAAAAGCATGTAATGAAAATTTTTGGGAGCATTTTGAGGCATCAAAGGACTTTTTTGGGGGTAAAAATTGTCCACTTTAATTCCACACATTTTCATGTTATTATACACACAAGGACCTTTCCAAAAATGTAAGAAGCACATCAATTGGAGTTTTTATGCGAAAGGTATGCCACTCAGAAGATGATCTTCTTGCTTTCACCACCATGATTCAAGAGGATGCCATGCCAACCCCCATTATTCATGGGAAATGGGTTAGCCATGTGATTATGATGTAAAATTTTGTAGAATTTTATATATTCTAACTTGGGTTAAGGTTTGAGCTACCTAACCAATAGTAGGTTATCATACTATGTTATAACCGGGACACTAGGAGGAAAAGGGATTCCATTCTTTCGAGTGCATTTGTTCCATCACTGAGAAAAAACAACCAAGTGGGATAGGATGAAGAGCACACACAGAGTATTTTTGCATTATAGTAACCCACATGCCACATGACATACTTCTTTGTACTCACAGCCATATTTCTATACAGGGAAAGAGAGCAGAGCAACCTCACCTTCCAATTTGGTTTTCTCCTAAAAGGGTTTCCAATAGCATATCTTGTGTCAAATATGTGTTTGCTAGATTTTTTTTTTGTCGTTCTCTATTTTTTAAATAATTTTCATTCACATGCATGCACTATTAACAGTAAATATACAAATCCATAAATATAATAAAATTGTAATAGTGTAGAATCTCAAATTTTTAATATAATATTATCAAATTTGTTGTGATGAATTGTCTAGGGGAATATCCATGATAGTTTACAGATCATTGGTTCATCATTAATTAGCTTAAAGAAACTCAATAGACACGTATTTATGTTATGTGACCCTTTTTGGTGACTTCGAACCATGATTTTGAATACAAGCATGATTATATTTCCCCTTGTTATATCTTCTTACAATTTAGTGTAATTTTGTTTGTACTAATCACCCAAATGGACCTAGTACAAATTGAAAGGAAAATTCCATTAGTTGCAACAAATAGAGCATGGAAGTATGAATTATTTTAAGAAGTGCAAAAAATAAGGAAGACCACATAGGAAAAAAGAAAAGGAAAACAATATGCAAAGATTCTAGAGAATACTGTGGCACTGTCATTGTTCATTTCACCATATTTGACATATATTTTAAATTTATGATTGTTTTATTGGAATATTGTAACAAGTGTTTCAAATCTCCCAACTTAATAAATTGTATTCGCTTCTAAAAGTGCAGTAATTTTAGTATCTTGAGTAAGAAAATGCGCAACAAACACCATTGGTATTATATCAACAGTTGGAGTCAATGAGATGTGGAAAATAACATCACCTCGTTCATATTTTATTCTTCTTTTTATGACGTTGAATCATATTATACGAACACTACTGCTGGGAGAGAATCAGGACAAGAATTGAGAAATTAGCTTGTCACTTATCTTGACTATTATTGTAAGTTGTCCATGTATGTCAACAAGATCAACATGTATGACTTGAGATTTTGGTGGTGAGTAGGATTTTATAATAAAATAAGGGTCATACAATACCAATACCTCCTTCAAAATTATTTGTTAAATTTCCCATGAGTATGTCAAATATGGATGATGATATTGACTTTATTTTGCTTGCTTGTGAAAAAAAAACATTTCCCTTAGAGGAGTTTGTATTTTTTTCGCATTAATATAGCAACAGAAAATGAAAAAATAATTAATTTTCAAAAGCACAGGTTGTGTTTTGTTATTGATTGTGGAGGGAGAAGGAGTGAACCATTTTTCTAAACGACTAGTTTCACTACCAATTGTTGCACTGTCTACTTTGCAAGTTGACATCTTGCTCATTGTTTCACCTATACAAACACAACCAGTAAGTAAATATATTGCATATCAACTATGGAAAAATATAGACATAGACTTAGATGTTTTGAACTCTAATTTTGTAGCTTAAGCATATCTCACTAATCTAGTTAAGTCATGCATATGTAGTGTTAAAAACATGTATTAATTCTATTTATATGCATGTAAAAGAGGAATAATTATTTAAATTTACTCATTTGCAGTAAAACAAGGTTACACAATGTAACACTATTGAACTGGATATTAGAACACGACTCTCGTAGATGCTTTATTTCGAAAATACACATTGGAAGAATCAAGTTTGCAGTTCAAATTATTGTAACCCCAAGGTTTCATTAACAATAGCCCAAAATTATATGAAAATATTTTCTCTTCTTAATATTGTCTAAATTGAATTAGAGTAATTAGAGGCTTCAACAGTGGAAAATTTCAAACAAGGGTGACACACAAAAAATGAATTAGATGAGGGAGCTAACAAATCTCTAACAATATTTAGTGTAGCATGAAATAGCTACAAATATATGAATATTAAAGAGTAAGAATAGTTCACATCCATATATGTCTATTATAAATAAGTACATAATGAAATATTATTAAAATCGACTCCAAAATAGGGTTGCTACAACTGCATCATTAAGAATAATACAATGAAAGAAACAATGTATCATTTCAAATAGGTTTAACCACCATGTCTTGTATCAACAATCCAAATGATCCGAACTTATGTAGGAACGCAATAAAATATAGAAATACACATAAATGCAGAGATGCAGCAGAAATAAGACTTAATTTCATTAATATCTCATAACTGAAATATGCTTACAAATAGAATGGACATAAACTAGCTAGGGCATTGGTAGCTTATCTCTAAGAAGAAATGTGGTGGCTACCTGCCTCTGAAATGTGTTACAATGAGGCTTGAAGGCCTATTTATTACTAATAAATAATGTAAAACACTAAACATCCAAAAACCTAACCCTAGGAGATGAACCTCCAGACTATGGGCCCCATCAGGATAAATTGGTACATCAATTTCCCAAGGTCGTAACTCTGACATACTATGTATGTTTAACGCACATGATACATCGTTAGAAAGATCTATCTGAGGACTAAAAATTCTAATAGTGAATATTGAGCCTAGAAGACCCATATTTACTAGACCTTTCATGCCCAAAAAACGTTGTTTAGGGCCTCAAAATGGCTCTGGAAGTTTAGGACCCGAAAAACTGCCAAAAATAGTAAATTGTGCTAAAATTAAGGAAACTGAATAACTGAAAGAAAAAATGGTGGGAGTCCAAGTGGAATAGGTGGGTGGATATAAATATACACCTAGATCATTCCTCCCCCCTTAGGAAGAAATTTTCCCCATTGCGTTGAGTTCCTCCATGAGATGAGGAAACTTTTGCTAAACTTGGTCCCTGGTGAGCCACTTGCCCTAGTGAAGGAGTTGGCCTGCTTTGACAACTTGACATAGATTGATCCTCTGCTGGCATGTTTTCTTTATTGGTGTGTCCATAATCCAGTCAGTTGTGGCTTGTTCCATGCAGTCTGGGTTTAACTCTGTTGGTGTGAGTTGTTCTACCATGTCAAATGTGTCTAGTAGAGGTGGAAAGTAGGGCCAAAGGTGGTCCACATTGAACACTAGGTGCAGACCAAAGAATGGTGGAATATTGAGCTCAAATTAATTGTCCCCTACAGCCATGGTGATGGTTTATGGCCCATATTGGAGCAGGCGAATCTTGTGGTGGGGTCCAACGAGGTGCTCCTTCTACAAATGTAGCCACACTTCCTCGCCCACCTGGAAGTTGTGTGACACCTGATGTTGATCATGCCACTACTTTTACTTAGCATTGTATTTTTCCAATATGTCATGGAACTATTGGCAGATGTGTTGAATGTGCTTAGTGAAGTTATTCGCCTTGGAATATTTAGACTAGACATGAGCCGAAACGGCCTAAGTAGTTGCAAATGGAATGGCTACGTCAATGGGACATAGTGGCTAGAATCCCAAGCCCACCTGAAATGGGTTGTGGTCGGTTGAGATGTGAAGGGACTGGTTATAGCAATGTTGTACATAGGTGATTATCTCATCCTATGTGTGTGGATGCTTTGAGTTGTACATGCGCAAAATGTGTAGGATCATCCTGTTGATGACCTCTGTCTAGCCATCAGTTTGGGGATGGAAAGTTGTGGACTTGGTGAGCTTGGTGTCCAGCATTGACCAGAGGATGGACCAAAATGTACTGAGGAACCTATTGTCCTTATCTGAGATGATAGACTGTGGGATCCCAAAGTGTACCCACACTCATTCAAAGTAGGGTTTAGTAGTGGTTTCTGTTGTGATATTATTCTTGTAGGCCGCCATAATGGCCATCTTCAAGAATATGTCAACGACCATGAAAACATAATCGTTGCCATGCTTAGTAAAAGGAAGTTCTGACAAGTAATCCATGGAGATGGATTCCCAAGGTCAACTAGGGGTAAGCAGAAGAGTATAGAAGCCTTGCTTCTTAATGGTCGGTTTGTAAATGGCGCAGGTAGTGGAGGATTTGATGTACTTCCTGACATCATGTTGAAGGTTTGGCCAATAGAAATACTTCTACAGTACTGCCACTGTTTTCTTGACCTCGAAATTCCAAGTGACCCGACTATAGTGTGCTTTCCAAATCATCTTGGCACATTCACTTGAAGGAACACAAAGGTGTCCCAGGTGACATAGTAGTGCATCCTGGAGGTGAAAATTTGGAACTTGGTTACCCTCCAAGGGTGTCTTGTCTGTGTGGTCTAATTTTGGATCGCTCTTGTATAGAAGCAGCCAATCAAAAGTCTCATGCCCACAAGAGTTGAGCACGGTGGTTAGCACCACGATCGGTGGTCGGCTAAGGCAGTCAGAAACATTATTGGTGCTGCCCTTCTTATACTTGATTTTGAAATGAAAGTATTGCGGATATGTGGACCAATTATTGTGGTGATCATTATGCAATTTCCCTTGTGTCTATATGAACTGCAGGGGTCAGTGGTCTATGTGGATGATCGTTTCCTTCCCCAAAATGTAATTCTTCAATTGTCAACAAGCCTGCACAATGGAATACATCTCTTTGTCATAAGTGGGATACTTCTGGACTGTGCCGGAAAATGTGTCATCATGATATGCCACTAGATTCCCCTGTTGAGTAAGAACTACCCCAATAGCATATTCAGAGGCATTTGTCTCGATCTTAAATGGTTGTTGCAAGTTTGGTAATGTGAGAACTGGGGAAGAGCATAGGTGATGTTTCAACTCTTCGAACGCCTTTTTTTGAGATTCAAACCAAAATCATTTTTCTTTCGCTCCTCCCTTGGTGACTTGACTTAAGGGCCAAGTGATATGAGAGAATCCCAACATAAACCCACGGTAGAAATTAGCAAGACCCAGAAAGCTACAGAGCTCTGTTATAGTGGTTTGGGTTGGCCAATCCCGAATGACTTGGATCTTGGCTGGATCTAGATGCACACCCTGCTCATCAATAATGTATCCTAGATAATGAACCTGGGTCATGCAAAAAGTGCACTTCTCCAAATTGGCACACAACTTGTGTCACCGCAATTTTTGGAGGACATCTCGGATGTGGTGAAGGTGCTCTTCCCAAGTCTGGTTGAAGATCAAGATTTAATCCATGTATACTACTACAAATGAGTTGGTGAATGGCTGCGAGATGTCATCCATGAGCCTCGTGAAATTTTCAGGAGCATTCGTCAACCCGGAAGGAATTACCATCCATTCAAACAGGCCCTCCTTTTCTTTGAAGGAAATATTCCACACATCTAAGGGTTTGATTGGTACCTATTGATACCTAGACTTCAAGTCAATATTTTTGAAATATTTTTCCCCCTTGAGTTGGTCCAGAAGGTCATCAATCTGTGGGATCAAGTAACTATTCTGGACAGTGATCTTGTTCAATTCCCGATAGTCAATACATAGTCTCCAAGTCCCATCCTTCTTCTGCACTAACATGATCAGGCTCCCAAAAGGTGATGAACTCGGCTGGATGTGACCTTTTTGCAATAGCTCCTGAATCTACCTCTTTATTTTATCATTCTCCAGAATAGAGTGCTAATAGATTGGTTCATTGGGCAGCAACGCACCTAGGGTTAGATATATGGGGTGCTTGACCTTACAGTGCGGAGGCACCCCTATGGGTGAGGTGAATATGTCCCCGTACTCCTTCACGACCTTGTCCATTTTTCTTTGTCGTGCGAAGGAGCTCTGTCTGGAGGTCGTGGCCACAATATTCTTCTTTCCCTGAGGGAGGATCATCAGGGAAACAAATTTTCTGGTTTCGGAAATGAGCTTACTGCATTGTTTTGTAGTAACCAAAGAGATGACAACATTCGGTGCAACCTACGGTATCATGTACAACTTATTTCCCAAAGTAACAATAATAGTACGAGGTTGGGACTCATATACATCATGTCAATTCCACAAGTATGGTTGGGCTAGTAATACATCACAAGAATTAAGAGAGGAAATGTCACATAATACCTCATCCATGAAGGGCTTGATGTTGTAGGGAAGGTGACATTGTTGGCTGAAGCGGATATCTTGTCCTTGGTGAAGCCACCCGATGGTGTACAGTTGTGGGTGTGTTGTGCTTGGCAAGCCCAAATGCTTCACAACCTCTACTAAAAAGAGGTTCTTTTCACTCCCGCCATTGAGAATGAACTGCAATAGGGAACCCTTTACCCACATATGGGAATGATAAAGGCGCTCCTCCTTGTCCTCTTGATCTTTCGGTTCCTCCTTCTGGATCTTCATGGTGGCAATGGTGGAATTGGGATCCACATTGATAATTTTCTTCCCTTTGTCACTCCCCTTGTCAGATTCTGATTCAAATTCGGAGCATGAATATAATTCAAAAGCCTTTAGCTCGACCACTAATGATTGCTTGGCCCAACACTCACGTGTGTTGTGAGTGGAGCTCTTATGGAACTCGCACCAATTTCCCATGTCCTTCTTTGGCTTCACGGTGTTTTTCTTTACTTGTGGATTTGGTGGGTTATACTAGGCCGCCCCACCTTGGATTTCTCCTTTGTTATGTGGTTTGGGGGCACCTTTCCCTTCCTTATGATTCGTAGATCCAAAGTCTTGTTTCTTTTTTTTGAACTTCTACTTAATCTTGGCAGCATACTGGTATGCTCCACCAAGCGAGGAGATGTCAAGGAACTCCATTTCCTCTTAAATATATATATGCAAGAAACTATGGTACTTCAACACCAAATGTTTCTCTGAATCTTTGATACCCAATTTTGTGTGCAGGGTATGAAACAAATTCGTCAGCTCATGCACAACTTGATCCCTTTTCTACCACATCGTAGTCCATTATATGTACTTGTCCTCTTAGCCCCCCACAGGATAATATTTTTCCTTGATGGCGTCTTGGAAAGAATTCCAAGTAGGTGCAGCTGGAAACAGAGAGGGTTCCCTCTCGTCCTTTTTCTCACAGTAGGTTTCCCATCAATCCTTGACATGGGGGGAGGCTTTGAGGAGTGCAAAAGTAATATTTTCCCAGTTGGAAAGTCATGAACTGAGAAATACCCTTCTAATAAATTCAACCATCTGTCCATGATGTCTACATCTATTTGGCCCTCAAATATGGGAATTTGAAATTTTACTTGTACCTTAAAAGGAGTTGTGCCTCTAGAGTGGCTATTGGATGCATATGCGTTGTCGGTGGGCAGTCATTGAAGAATCTGGGCAAAGATATCCATCGTCTCATTCCTTTGTTTCTCGAGGGCCTCCTCGAGAAATATTTTGATAGGATATCCTACTCCCTCATCTTTATTTTCATTCTCCATGGGCGGTCGTCGGGGTTTGCAAGGTTTATATTGCAAAGGTTCAACCAGATATAGCCCTAACTCCTTATTCCCCGACCTCTTTGGGGAAATGCAAAGAAGGATCGGGAAAGAGAAGACCGCTCTGATACTACTGATCCAGAGTTATGAAAGAATGAAATAAAATACAGAAATACACATAAACATAGAGATGCAGCAGAAATAAGACTTCATTTAATTAATATCTCATAACTAAAATATGCTTACAAATAGAATGAAAATAAACTATCTAGGGCACTGGTAGCTTATCTTTGAGAAGAGATGTGGTGGCTACCTACCTCTGAATTGTGTTACAATAAGGCTCAAAGGCCTATTTATTATTGAGAAACAATGGAAAATGTTGAACATCCAAAACCCTAACCCTAGGAGATGAACCACTAGACTATGGGCCCCATCGGGGTAAATTGGTACATCAATTTCCTAGGGTCGTAACTTTGGCATACTATGTTTGTTTGACACACATGATACATCATTAGAAATATATATCTGAGGAATAAAAATGTTGACAATGAATATTAAGACTAGAAGACTCATAATTGTCGGACCTTTCATGCCAAAAAAATGTTGTTTACGGCCTCAAAACGACTTCGGAAGTTCAACACCTGAAAAACTGCCAAAAATAGTAAATTGTGCTACAATTAAGGAAACTGAAAAACTGAAAGAAACAATGGTGGGGTCCAAGTGGAATAGGTGGGTGGCCACCAATATCCACCTAGATCACCAAATTATTTTCACAAAGACATACTTTTTTTTATCACTAGTTATATTTAAGCATAGTAATTTTATGTGTAAAATAAGAGTTGTGAAAGGTAGAATGAAAAAAATGGGAAAAATATTTTTTAGTTGAGGGATTGTATTTTGATTCATACCTTATGGAGCTAGGAAAAAATTTGGTGTGCTTCTCTTTGCTAGAAATATGTAGTGGTTTTAAGTTGTTGGTTTCCCTTGAAGCTTCAGTTGTTGCAAATATGAAAAAATCCTGAGGTGCACTCGCAAGCAAGATGAGAAAGATGCCAAATTTTCAATATTATTAATTAATATTTATTTAAAATGTGAATGCAGGAAGGTGGGAAAATGCCGGAAAAAAAAAAAAAACCTACAAATAAGAAAACATGTAGGTCAAACAATCTTTATCTCACATAAATAAGTGTATTGGTTAAATGAAGGTTTGAAAAATGCGAAGAGATAACAAAATAAATTTTTGAATTCATGTTACAAAGGTTTAACGTTGGCACTATTGCGTATGATAAAATATCAAGTCCCAAAGAAGAAGGGAAAAATGAAAGGAAAAAATGATACCCGCAATAAGGGGAGTGATTTTATCTTGCTATCGTAATCTTTTTTTGGGGAAAGAAGAAACAAAAAAAATATATCATTGGAAGTGTTTGTTCAAAGTTCAATCTAGGCACAATCTAGCATGAATTTCATCATGATCACTCCAAAATGCATCCAACAAACTGACTTGAGAACAACTAGGATCAAGATTTATCCAAATATGGTCCATTTGAGATTCAGAGTTTGGAGTGTAATTGTGTGACAATTCTTGCAAGTGAATTGATTTCATATTTTCAATTATTTTCTTTCATTTTTGGCTATTTGAATGGATGTCAACATTGAAATCACCAATAATAATCAAGATATATTCATGATGGAGAATGTGTAATTTGTCTATTGATATTGTTTCAAAATTTGTAAAGACATGGATAAAAGTCACACCATGTATGTTCATAACGAAAATTTTCCATATTACATAGATTTAACATTACAATCTCAGCTTTTCCATTGAAAAAATAAGTTTGTTCCAATTTTTTATGTGTTTATTTATGCAAATAAGGACACCATGAATAGAGTATGATGTCAAAAAAAATAATAGAAAGTGATTTTCTGATTTCGGTTTATGGGTTATATAAGCAATTCACCTACAAGAGATTATGGCATAACCACCCAAACCAATTTGTGGTGGTATAAATAAACACCTTGGATGTCCCTCATGGAAACCATTTAGCCTTCATATAATCACTTTGGTAAAATTTCCTTGGATTAGGTTTGTCATTCCCATTCTTTTAAGCACTCCCATATCTCCCTTAAACTCTTGTTTCGAAGTTGTGATGTTGAGTCATTTATATATTGCATCTATATAGCTTCTATTATAAGATACCTTCAGTGGTTTAGGAGGGGAGGATCTAGAAGAAGGCTTCACTCTGTAATTGCAACCATGATTAGGTGATCATGTAATTACCTATTTTTTATTGATATTAATAAAATAAACCCGTATTTTTTCCCAATTCTATTTTTTGTATTACACGTTATCAATATGTAATGGAATTATTTATAGACTAACTTATTGTATATAGTTGTATACATTGGAGTTTGTTGTTCTTATATGTGTTTTGTTTTTGGTGTCCTAGGTTTACATCTCTATATAAATAATGAGGGTTTGGACTTTGGGGATTGTCATCAAACATAGGACCCACCTATGAGTCCTCATTCCTTCTTTTGTAGATTTTATGCAAGTTATATGATATTCTCAGTGCTCTTTGTTGATTTTCTATTCCTGCTCTTTTGGGGCTATCAACCCTAAACTTAGGGGATTTTCCTCTCAACATTTAATCTTACAATGAGAATGAAATGCATAGATAATATAAACAATAGTAATCTCAACTAAGAATAAATTAAATTTTAATATAATCAGTAGTTAGATTAAATAATAGTGAATGAAACTTTGTATAACATATAGAAATAATGAATGAAAAAACTAATCAACTAATAGCAAGTCACAAAATTATTATTGTCTATCTGTTGCATAGATTTTTTTTTTAATTTAATAACAATTTACCACACAAAACAAAAATACAAAATAATAATCTAACTAATAACAATTACATAAAAAATACTTATTTCTTGGAGTGGACCCTCCTCATGGAACAAAGCATCACCTGAAGAAACTTTGGCAACGAAACGGATAACTTAATCACTCACAAACCATTATAATGAACATCAACTACTCTTGGCATTAAAATAATGTTCTTATAATACTATAGTTTAGGTAAAAAAGACAAGACTTAGCTCATTTTCTTTCAACATAGAGTCGATTGATACATCATCCTTGTGTTATATAATTAAAAAGATAAGCTATCTTCGAATTATTATTTAGGTTCTGTTACATTACTATTCACAAATTACAAAAAAATTTGTTTTCCTTGCCAGGAAATAAAATACACATATGTGCCTTTATATCTTCAAGTGGTCAACTAAAATAAACCAATATAGATCCTTAATAGCCTAGGGAAAAAGTGACATCAATAATTTAGGATCTGGCTATTATAACTTCATTTTACACCGTGCATACCACCCTACAACTTCTATAAATGATACTTATTTCACAAATTCTACAACAAACACCATATCTGCAAATTTTGCAGCTAATTCATGTCTTGAATATTATATGTGTTACACAATTTTTTGTTCATCTAACCCACTGGTATTAGATGGACCCAAGTACACCATGTAAGACCAATTTTACCCTAAATATAATTGCATTCACTATGAAAATAACTTAGTAAAATCACCTTTATTAAGTTGTTTATGGCCTAAAGAGGAAACCCCATGGGGAAACATTAAATAAATTCATATTTGTTTGATTTTTCTCAAGGAATAAATAGTTAAACAACAGTTTAATTAATATTTCTGGTTATATTTAACCCAAAACAAGGAAATTAATTAGATAAATAATTAGTTATCTTATTATTTTCTAAAGAATAATTATTTAAACATTACTTAAATAATATTATTTGATAAATATGACTAAATCTCCCTTAAATAATTAAATAAATCATTGTTTATTTGATTATTACTCAACCATATCCTTAAAAAGATAAATAAATCATTGATTTATTTATTATTACTTAACCACATCCTTAAAAAGATAAATAAATCATTTATTTATTTATTATTTACAAATAAAGGGATTTGATCCAAGTCAAATTCCTTTTCCCTCCAACAAATATAATAAAATATTCCATAAAAGTTGGATCTTGATTTGGTTAATAATATTTTAATTATGCACCAATATCTAGACTAACTCAATATTTTGTTATAAATAGAAGGGTTTTCCCATTCATTTATCACCTTCTGTTTCCTAAAGGTCACTCTGTATCTCAACTCTTGGTCTGACTATTGATCCACCATCATAGTCATATTTTGCTATCATTTTTGTCTGGGTTTTCTACACCATCAAGAGAGAAGAATTCTAAATTTGAAGTGTCGAGGACTTATGAGAACCCATCCCATTGAGGAGAACCGGGAACAACCTCTTTTGTTTTCCTCCCAGGTGCCATTAATACAAAATTCATTTGATATATTCTTGTCTTGTCTACTGGATGCTTGGAGTAAATCTTGTTTTTTCTACTATTTAATGTCTTCTAATGCATAGATCTAGATTTTTGCAGCATTTATCTTGATCACCTAACTACAGATTTGAAGATATTAGCAGTCATTTCTGCTGTTAGGGTTGTTTGTTATGCGCAGCTAAAGTGGTATTTTTTCGTACGCTTGGAATTAATATTCATACTAACAACTGGCGACTCCACACAGGTTTATGATTACAATCATTGTAGTTTTTCTGATCCTTGCATAGACAACTTCTTCAAACCCTAGGATTTCTCTTAAGCCCCTTGTTTTTTCTCTTCTTGATGTTGTTTTTAACCTATAAAACCCTAAAACAATAAAAATTCTAACTTCCGTGTGTTTTCAGACCTATTGCGCAGGTGACAGACATCAGCCGCAGCTGAGACAACTTTTTCTGAAACCTGCCACCGAAAGTGCTGGAAGTGCAAGTTGCACTTTTGGCCCAAAACCTGCGACCTGGACCTTTAGGGCACACTTTACAGCCCAAAAAGTGTGACCTCTGCTGAAAATAGGTCAGAAACTGCGACCTGGACTTTTTGCAGAGATTTTTCTGAAAGTTTTCTGGGTTTGTCTGAGCCTCTGTTCAGGGTTGTCTGACCTATGTCTCCGCCCGTTTTGGACCTGTACTTGTTCTGTTTCACTCAAATAAGTGGAAACCTAGCACCCTAGGGCTTCAGCACCCTCCACTTTTTGTGGAAGAGTTTTTGTTGTTGCAGGTTGTTTGAAATTTCAGAGTCTTCAGCCATTTTTTCAGATCTGATACCTCACCTCCAGATTCGCTTCAGATCGGCTTGTTATCCATCCAAATCACCTCATCTAGCTTTGTTTGGGTTTTCCTCTAGGTTTCACTATGTTTCCCTTCAGGAGATGGCCTTTCGCCACCGTTTTTACAGCAATTTTTCCTCTGATTTGTTGTTGTTTTTTGCACCACTTTCCAATATATTTTTTCTATTAGATCCCTATCCCTCTTGACCTTAGATCTATTAGTTTTTTTTTTTTTAAGTTTGTTTTGATTAGTTTTTTACTCACCTATAGACTAGTTGTTGAGAGGCCCACCTCCTTGGGTTTAGATTATTGCCTTATTAGCTGTTTATTTTCTGTTTTTGCAGGCCTATATAATGTCATTTGCAGGTTTATTTACAACCATACAACACACTTTTTCTTTTTCTCTACAAACGTCTGGGTTTAAAAATTAAAATTTACACACACACCCTAAGTGAAAAAGGGCTTGGTTAACACCACCAAGAAAAGACTCTAAAACATTGAAATCAATTGATCCTGCACCTGTCTGCACTTGTTTCGACATTGTAATCAGTTGATCCTGCACCTCCCTATCCTTGTCGGTCTCTTTTTCCTTTGTGCCGTGTTTGTGCAATCACCATTGCGCCACCAAGGCATTTATCCCATAGACTTCTTGGCCTTCATCCTCAGTTTCCGGTAGGAAGAATTACTCCTCCACATAGGATTCAAGTTAGTCCTCCACCGAGTCCACACACTGACTCTTCTTCTGGTCCTTTGGGTTCTTCTTCTCGTTTCGCCTTCGGTTTTCCCCCTGACACCTTCACCATGTCTGGTGTAGGACCTTATGCTGGTGGCAACCCCAGCCCTCAAGCTAGGAATACCACTAGTGGGACCGCTACGGAGGCTACCCCGGTTGCGCCCTTGCTCCCCTTCATGGCAGGCCTCAGCCTCCTCGACTTGGACCGGTTGATAAACGACCCTATACACGATGACACTAGTTGGCCTGCTATGCCGACAAAGCTCTCTTATGACATCCCAAAGTTTGAAGGCCTTGCTGGAGAAGATCCTTCAAATCATGTTCGATCTTTCCACATGTGGTGTTCATTTAAATCCATTACTGATGACTCTGTCTGTCTTCGGTTTTTCCAACGAACGCTTACAGGTGAAGCTTCTAAGTGGTATGTTGATCAGGCCACTTCCTCTCATACCACCTTTGAGACTCTTGCCCAGGATTTTTTATCTTACTTCCAGCTTCCCCTTCGCTATGACACTGGTATCGAAATTTTGACTTCTTTCCGTCAATCATCTGCGACTCGCCTATCCGATCATTTCCAAGAATGGCGGAGAAGAAAGAGCCCATGTCAATCCCCTACCTTTGAAGACCGTGTCTACATGGACTGGTTCCTTAGGTTTCTCTTGCCTCCTATTAGGAAAGATGTCGCATCACATTTTCCTCAAACCGAAGAAGTTGCCCGCCAAATGGCGTTAAAATATGGCTTGATCTATGCTCAGACGGGTTATGTTTACACCATTCTACTTGATCTTGCTAGACCCGGTGGTGCCAACGCACCGGGGGCACCTCATGTTGCCAACGGTATCGTTGGAGCTCTCTCTCATCCATACGCTCAACCTCCCATGGGTTATGCTTTTCCTGGGGGGAGGTATCACCTCCCACACTTTTCCCCCTCTCGGTAGCAAGTATCCAGGATACGACATGCCTCCTCTTTTGGCCCAACCTCCTATTTACCACACTGTTACCCAACCCCCTTATTATCTGTATCCACAGCTTGGTGCTCCAGCTCCTCCAGCATTAGCACCTCTGCCTCCCTTGCATTTTCAACCCCCACAACAGCAGCCACCGCCCCCTCAGGAGCACGTGGATGCATAAGAGGTATTTGTGGCTACCCAACCACCTGAAGGTCAGGTGGCCACTCAACCTCTTCCATCTGGTTCCCTCAATTACCAGATTCTCACGATGTCCTCTGATCAGCCTTCTGAACCTTATTCTCCTGGCCCTTCACCTTCAGCTGGTACTCATGAGCTCCTTTATCCTCCTGGAATGGTTCCTCCAAGCCTTAACCATATTAGAACCGTCTCGCTTGGTCATTACCCCCCTGGTCAAATACCGTTCCTAGCTCCCCCACCAGGAGTATACACGGTACCTATTATGGCCACCCTCTCTCTTCCTAACCTGACCCTTGGGATTCCCATTTGATACCTCGATCCTCCAGCCGCTGCCCCACCTGGTCAACCAAAACCATATCTTGCTTTGACCCCGGTCCAACTGGTCCCTATGACTTCCCCCACTGCAACAGTGCCTCATTCACCTCAACAAGAACCACCTCCTGTTGCAACCGCTTCGGGTAAGAAGGGAAAAGCTCACAAGGGGGCATCAAAGGACAAGACTACCTCGGAAAACCCTGCCCCCTCTCGGCCTCCAAAGCATACCATCTAGTTTGCTTTGTGTGATGTTGTTGGCCACGCCACCCATACTTGTCCGGAGCTGCCTCACCTCAAGTCCATGGTCAATGAGAGGTTTCCGAAATCTGATATCCCAAAGGTATATGTCACTATACTCGATTCAATCCTGAAACTCAAACCATTGCGCACAAATCACCCTTGTGCTTTTTGTGATTTCCATGGCCACTACACTCACCTTTTTCCTCGCCTCGAATAGTATCGTTTCTCTTTAGAAGCCTTACACCAATTTGAGGCCAAGCGCAATGAGTCCACCGCTCCCTTATTTGCGCGTTTTGCTTTGGCAAAACCATAGGACACGAATGCTCCCATTGACATTCCCCTCCTAATTTCAAGATGATGGAGCCTTCGTCCACCATTTGCTACCTATCATCATCCATGACACCCTTGGTGGAAGCCCCCTTGGAGACTCCCCCTGATGTTTCGCCTAAACTCCCTTCAGCGATCACCCTGGGCTCAACATTGGTAGATCCTTTATCTAATTACTCTTCTATCACCACTTATGATGATGCACATGTGAACCCCTCTTCTCATGATGATGAGTCAGGTAGCTTCGTCGTGTCAGGTGGTATTTCTTCCACCAGTTACCCCATCTTCTATTACGATGACGGCACTATGGAAGTAGTCACCACGCCTGACTTTATCTATCCCCCCTTACATCAAACTCATGCATTCAAACCACATGCACCTTGTGGCCATTACATTGACACCCAATGTTTGGGTAAGGGGGCACCCATATTTGAGAGACTAGGAGAAGCAATTCTCCATAACTCTCCTAGTGAATCTAGTTGTGTCGACTCTAGTCCCATTATTCTTCCACATTTAGAAGAACCTATAGAGTCCCATATCACTTCAGATCACTCTAGGGATGATACCCATCATCATTTCTTCATATTACATAAGAAACCCAGTCTCATAGACATTTTGGTTGACCAACCTATGGGTTTTTTTGGAGAACATCAGTTCACTATCTCAAAATCCTCTCTTTGGGATAGTAACACCATGTATGCCAACCCGGAAACTTAAATTCCATTTGATTCATATATGCATTACCAAAAGAGATTGGTGATCATCTATTTCCTTTCTCAAACTGCACAACAATACTGAAAACAAATGGTGCACCACATTATTAAAATGTGTTTAGACTTCCCTTTTTCTAAATACATTTTGGCATGTCCACAACATGCTTGGGGGCACCTATGCCCCTCAACCATAAAAATCCCAGATCTCAGCAAAAAACAGCACTAAAAACCCCTTTCTCTGATAGGTCGCACTGTTCAGGTCATTTCCTGGGACAGGTCGCAGTTTTTTGCCCAGGTTCTGCTACCCAGGTCACAGAGCAGACCCCAAAAAATGCGACCTGGCCTGTTCATGAGCTCGGGGTACCTAAACTAAACTTTCAATCCACTGAAATGAAATATTATGATTAGGCCTCTTACCTGCAGCCGACTTCTCTCAATTCCAACGGTTGGTTTGTCTGCTACAATCACCACAAGATTTAGGGCCTTCTCTCCTCACTACATTCACCATAGCTCCACCTACGAATGAGTGAATTGGGAGGGAAAATGCCTTATTAAAATAAAACCCCTTATTTTTCTTTTGCCTGCTGCGACCAAACTGTAGCTCAGTTTGATGAACCATATGTACCATTGGAAAGCCCTCAAATGGGTATCTATTAGTTTTTAGTGATTTGATACTTCACCAAGACACCTTTTTTCCAAGAGGCATCACTTTACTCCTCCTAAAAATTGAATTTCTTCACTTGCAACACTCGTACTGGGGGCACCACTTTGCCTCCATACTTGTCCACGCTTGTGTAAACTTTCGTCGTGAGTTACCATCTTGTACTCATGCTTTTATGGTCCCCATTGGACCCTTTTCCTGTGTGGTAGCACCATCGAGTCACCCTTTTTTAGAGCATCCAAATTGAGTCATCATTGCTTTCATGGAGTCTATCTCGAGTCCCTTTGCATCCCGCTATAGTCCTCCACCCTTCATTGCTTGGTCCCTCTCTCGTGTCGCACATTATGGCTTTTAGCCCCACTGTCCCCCATCCCTCATGATTTTGTGTCAGTCGCTACCAGGTCATCCATGCTCTTTATTCTCTAACAAGGGAAGTCATCTGTTCACTACTTAGTCCCCCCCATTTCATCATCATCATTGGTGCCAGCCTGTCAGTCTCTCTACTATTGTCTCTCATGCCTTAGTTGAGGATCTCTTATTGCCTCACCTATGGCGGACCTCCTTCTATCGACATCAACTCATTCATTCCAGAAGATAGGTCTAGAGGCAGTGTACCTTGGTTCTAGCTTCCACTCTTGTTCGGTGCCCCGGATCAGGCAAACGAACTCCTTATTTCCCTTTGACTTGATTGGTTCTCAGCTCCAGCTCCTTTCAACATGATCGAGATCTGTATACTTGATGGTTCAGTAATACAGCAGCTGATATCGGTGATTCCTAGGTGTGTGTGAGATGTCTCAACCCTCATGAGGGGGTGGCCCTACAGGTAGCCCCCCACATACCTGGATGACTTCTTCACTTCAGGCTTCGATGCAGCTCCATAAATTTGATGATACCGACCTCAGTCACTTGCAGCACCTACTTGATTGCATATATCAGTCAGATTTTCAGAGCCCTTTCCTGTTTACAGCGGCATCTGGGTTGTATTCATATCTCATGTACTCAGATATTATTTTACAAAGTCCTGGCTATTATCCCAAGCACAATATTTATATGGGATTCATTATCATGTTATTCATCTGACTCATGTTTATGCCAGCATATGCTTTATTATTTCATCATGTGGTTTTTCGGACGCTTTATTGTTTGTACTATTACCTCGACAGGCATAGGTATGCCTCCCCCGCCACCTATAGCAGGTACACACTCATCAAAGAGACTTGTCGCACCTGTAAGTCTCGCCTCCTCAGGGTCTAGTTCTTTCAATACTTTGGTCTACCTTATACTCCTCTCTCTTTGACTTCCCCTTTGCCATCTAGTGATTGAGTTCTTACAACGTACTTCGGTCATACGATTAGCTCCTAACGCTCACACGCTGGGGGGCAATCTATTACACCATTTTTTGGTCATCTAACCCATTGGTATTAGATGGACCCAAGTATACCATGTAAGACCAATTTTACCCTAAGTATAATTGCATTCACTATGAAAATAACTTAGTAAAACCACCTTTATTAAGTTTATTATGGTCTAAAGAGGAAACCCCCTGGGGAAACATTAAATAAATCCATATTTGTTTGATTTTCCTCAAGGAATAATTAGTTAAATAACAGTTTAATTAATATTCCTAGTTATATTTAACCCAAAACAAGGAAATTAATTAGATAAATCATTATTTATCTTATTATTTTCTAAAGAATAATTATTTAAACATTACTTAAATAATATTCTTTGTTAAATATGACTAAATCTCCCTTAAATAATTCAATAAATCATTATTTATTTGATTATTACTCAACCATATCCTTAAAATGATAAATAAATCATTTATTTATTTATTATTACTTAACCACATCCTTAAAATGACAAATAAATCATTTATTTATTTATTATTTACAAATAAAGGGATTTGACCCAAGTTAAATTCCTTTTTTCTCCAAAAAATATAAAAAAATATTCCATAAAAGTTGGATCTTGATTTGGTTAATAATATTTTAATTATGCACCAATATCCAGGCTAACTCAATATTTTGTTATAAATAGAAGGGTTTTCCCATTCATTTATCACCTTTTGTTGCCTAAAGATCACTCTGTATGTCAACTCTTGTTCTGACTATTAATCTATCATCATAGTCATATTTTGTTATCATTTTTGTCTGGGTCTTCTACACCATCAAGAGAGAGGAATTCTAAATCTGAAGTGCTGAGGACTTACAAGAACCCATCCCATTGAGGAGAACCAGGAACACCCTCTTGTGTTTTCCTCCCAGATGCCATTAATACAAAATTCACTTGATATATTCTTGTCTTGTCTATTAGATGCATGGAGTAAATCTTGTATTTTATAGTGTTTAATGTCTTCTAATGCATAGATCTAGATTTTTGCAACATTTATCTTGATCACCTAATTGCAGATCTGAAGATATTAGTAGTCATTTCTGTTGTTAAGGCTGTTTGTTATGCACAGCTAAAGTGGTCTTTTTTCGTATGCTTGGAATTAACACTGTTACCGATGAAATAGGTAACCGCACTGTTACCTACTTTTTTTTGGTAGCATAAAAAGCACCCGATTTTGAAAAGTGGTGATGCAGAATCACCCCCTTTTTTGTGCACATTTTTGACACTCTAATATTTTTATTTATGAAGTATGAATATTTGTTTTAAAATGTTAGTGATTTTCATGCTAATTTTGAAACGTATTGATGCAGCAACAATTTTTTTTTTTAGAGCGGTGATTTTCATGCTAATTTTGAAACGTATTGATGCAACATCAACCTTTTTTTTTAGAGTGGTGATTTTCATGTTGGTAATAAAACACAAAACTTAGATAAAACAATATATATGTAAAAACAATAAAAATGTAAAAAAACACAAAAGATGCTAAGTAAAAATAAAATTTCAACAAAGATAAATAAATAAAACAAACAAAAATATTCGAAAATTATATCAAAGAAATAATGACAAAATTTAAAAAAAAAAACACATAAATTAAAGAAAAAAAAAACAAAAATTAACCAAAATTTAAAAAAAAAAAAACATCAAAAACATTTTTTTCTAAGTTATTAAAAAAAACAATATAATTAAAAAAAAAATTAAATAGAAAATTTAAAAATAATTAAAATTTAGATAAAAAAAAAATACAAAAAAAATAAATAAATAAATTTTAAATTAAAAAAGTAATAATAATAAGAAAAAAAAAATACAAATTTTAAAATTAACAAAAAAAAAACAAATTAAAAAAAAACCACAAAATTTAAAATTTAAAAAGAAAATTAAAATTAAAAAAAAACTATCATTAAAAAACAAAAAAATGAAAAAAAACCATGTGCAAATAATTAAAAAACAAATATCCATAAATTTACTGTTTTTTTTAAATGAAACAATTTATAAATTTTAAAAATGAAAAACAAAATAAACTAAAAGATTAAAAAAAAAATTAAAGTAAATTAAAATTTAATAAATAAATTTTAAATTTTAAAAAATAATTAATCTAAAATATTAAATTTAAAAACAAAATTAAAAAAAAACAAAAAAAATTAAAACAAATTAAATTTAAAATAAAAAATTTGAATTTAATAAAAATAAATAAATAAATAAATAAAAATAAAAATAAAATATATAAATAAAATAAAATATTTTTTTGAACTTAAAAAAATTTAAAAATAAATAAAAATAAATAAATAAAAAAATTTAAAAAAATTAAAATCAAAAAAGAAAAAAATGAAATTAAAAAAATAAATAAAAAAATAATAAAAATAATATAAAATAAAATAAAATATGTTACGAATTAAAAAAAAAAAAAAAAGAATTATTAAAAAAAAAAAAAATTGATCGTGGTAGCACCGCCAACCGGCCTCTGCCACCACTTGGGTGGGAGGCCGATTGGCAGCGCCACCACCATCAATTTTTCTTTTCTTTTCTTTCTTTCTTTCTTTTTTTTTTTTATTTGATTTTTTTTTCTATTTTTTTTTAATTCAAAAAATTCAAAATTATTTTTTTTAATTTAATTTTTATATTTTAAATTTAATTTGTTTTAATTTTTTTTGTTTTTTTGTTTTTTATTTTTATTTTTATTTTTTCTAAATTTTGTTAACAATTTTTATTAAATTTTGTGTTTTTTTTTTATTTAATTGATTTTTTTTTTCATTTTTTATTATTATTAAATTTTATGTTTAGTTTTTTCATTTAATTTTTTAAAATTTAATAAATTTTATATATATATATATATTTTTAATTTATTTGAATTCAATATTTTTTTTTTATTTTTTAATTTTTTATTATTATTTTTTTAATTACATAAAATTTTTATATTTTTTTTATTTCAATTAAAATTGTGTATATAAAATTAGATTTTTTTTTTTAATTAAACTTAATATTTTCAAATTAATTTGTTTTTTATTTTATTTTTTATTTAATTTATTTTTTTCAATTTTTCATTTTTAATTGGGTTTTAAAGTGTTTTAACTTTTTATTTTAACAATGTTTTTTTTTTCTTTATATTTAAAATTTATTTTTATTTCAAAATTTATTTGTTTCTTCATTTATTTATTAAAATTTATTATTTTTTTTTTAAATTTAATAAAATCTAATATATATATTTTTAATTTAATTTTATATATATATATATATATATATATATATATATATATATATATATATATATATATATATTATTTTTTATAATTTAAATTTTAAGCTTTAAAATGTTTTATTTTTTAAATTTATTTTTTTCTTAAATTTTAGGTTTTTTTTTAATGTTTGAATTTCAAAAATTAAAAAATGTTATTTCTATTTTTAAAAATGTCAAAAATATGACATTCTTTTTCTTTTACTTTTTTTTTTTCTTTTTTTTTTATTTAAATTCTAGCATCAACTGGTTTTGTTTTGAGTGTGTTTTTTCAATCCTTTTTTCAAGAAACAATTTTGTTTTTAGCATAATTTTATAAAATGTTGAAATTTGACCTTCAAAAAAAACCAAGTGCGTTCTGGAATACACTTTTTTGTTTTGTTTTTGGGGTGTTTTTTCATGTTTTTTGAGTCTTTTTGGGCTAGAGTTCCCGTTTTGAGGTCAGGTTACCTATTTCATCGGTAACAGTGTTAATTAAGATTCATACTAACAATATGGTAGCATCCTAAAGTGAAATTCTATAAAAACTCAAGAAAATGGTAAAAAATTACATAATTCTCTTATTCATACATCAAAATGTCTATAAAATTCAAAGGATAAATATAAAGTTACCTAGTGTCAAACTTGGCCAAATGTGTCAAAATGGTTAGACTTGATATTGGCTAAGGAACAAAAATGAGGAAAAGACTAAGCAATAAGGTGCAATAAAAGGTGGAATTCTCATGGTCCAACAAAAATGCATCTCAAATCAAGGCTAATATCCTCAAAAAGCTTGAAAGATTATATAATTCAACTAGTTAAAAGGGACCTTCCAATTTTAATTAATTTGATTTGAAATTTAACTTTATATGCTCTAATTTTTGGCTTTTCTTACATGAATGAAAATCTACATATCTTTCAAGGGATGTATAAAGGGAGAATAGGTCCTTAGGAAACACTAGTTGTAGGTAAACCTATTATACTTTAAGATTCTCTGGAAATAATACCAATAAGATTAAATAAAATTGTTTTGAGTAGTGATTGTTATGCTTGTTGAAGTGATATTTTGTAGCATGTTGGAAATTGTAGTTGGTTGAGCTTGGTAAAGTATGTTATCATGGTTGTGTTAATGTGCGTTGTTTCCTAGACAAGGTCAAGGGTGTAGGTAATATCTTTGAGTGCATTTCTATTTTAGTTTCATAGCTCGAATGAAGAAAATATGTGTTTAGATGGATATTCCTCCCCAAGAAATCTCCAATGATATACGAAACTTGATCTAACTCCAAAGGAGTGACAAGAAAAGTTAGGTTAAATTTTGGTAGGGTTCCAAATCCTCCTAGTCCTAGTGCGCATAAAACGACAAAAAATTTCGCCTCCCCACCCCACCTTTTTAAACTTCAAAAAAGTTGTGTGGGATGAAGTTCAATTGCGGTCATTTGATCTAACAAATTATTATATTTTCATGTCACACTTGGTAGAGGTATGGGTAGAATAGTCGCATATGTGACAATTTTTTCTACACCCACTTGCTAAATGCCACGCAAGTAAGGGAGGCCCAAAATTATTCTCTGCTTTTGATATAAAAAGGGTTTTAACAATCAATGGATAACAGATTTCGTAGATGCGAGTGAGTTTAAATACGTTAAACGTTTAACCGATAAAGAAAAAAGGTGGAGCCCAAGCAATAGTTCCAGGTGGTAGTTCTGGATAGGTTGGCATAGATGAATTGGAAACTAAGATGGCTTGATGACATGATCACGAAGAGGTGTATCTGGGTATCCAGGCCTCCAATCATATTGTTGTTATGCCACTTTCAGAAACTTCCAAATACTATATTTTTCATAACACATACAGTGGACCCTAGACAAGTGGTAGAGTGAGTTGGAAAGCCATGTGCCCACAGGTGGAAGTGACATGACTAAGCTGATCACATGCCACTCTATTAGCATGACACATGGAATCAACCCTTTTGGGTGGCCACATGGCCTATTTTCGGGTGACTTGTCGCACCACTCAGAGGACACCACATTGGCACAATGATGTCATCATAATGATAGTATGATATCATAAATACATGACATAGGATGATTTACTTGGATCAACATATGATAAGGATTCCATATAATTGTAGAAATTATACAAAAAATATGTATATCAATGGATTCAATCTAATCATGTGATATTCTAAAGCAAGTTACTCAATCCTTCTACAAATGAATTGTGGAAAATAAACATGATCACCAATCACAACTAGTCAAGAAAGAAGCAAATCAAACCACAACACAAATATTTTCCCAGGGAAGGCTTGTTGCTCAAAACCCCTCTATCTTCTATTGTATATTCACCAAAGAATCATGAAACAATTACAATGCACTCTTCTCACAAGAGTCTCTTGCACTCTCACAACTGTCTCACATTGTTCCAGACAAAATCGACCAACACTTAGCCAATTTTCAGCCTCTGCTCAACCTACCTGTCTTGCACAATTCATGTGGAATGAAATCCCTATTCTTTAGGAAACTCAATCTTCCAAAACTATGCAATGCTCATGGGAAATCCTATGGTTGTTTTATTGCATGCAGGCAGCCTACTAATGATGCAACTGATAGTTAACATCCCTTTAACCTTTGTCTCATCTAGGTCTCCATTGGAACTGACATGCATGCAGCTATTAATAGTAAATCATTAGTTACATGAAAGATCAATGCATGTGAATTAAATTTTATTTAATTCACGTGACCTCTCACTAGTGCAACAAACAACTACAACTAGTTAAATTGATTTTAACTCAATTAATTAAGTTAACCGATTTCTAATTCATTAAACTAATGCACTAACTGCAATTCAAACTTCATAACTAATAGAATCACTCTGCATGCCTCATCAACCACCCGCAACTCGAAATTTATGAGATAATTGAGTTAATCACACTCAGTTGACTATTACAAGTGATTATGAGATAAGATTACATTTTGTAATATTCCCACATGGGAAAAGCAGGAATATAGTGCAAAAATGTTGGAACAATATTTAAAATCATCATTTATAAAGAAAGAGGCTAATATGGAGACCTTTCATATGTTATTACAGCAGCAAAATGTACATAATAAATGGGCCATAAGATGCATAACAGGAAATACAAGCCTCCAATGAAAAAAATCCCTCAATAAGAGGTGTTGCAACCATGTATAAAATATGGAAGACCCTTACGACGTTATTTTATTAGCTCTACTATAGAAAATTATTATACATCAGATCTAGGGCTGATATGTGCCTCAAAATATAGATCAATATTAGATCCATGCACTATACAAGCTCCTCTAAAGAAACCCTCAAGGGTTTTCAGCAAAACACCGAGTACAAATTGTAGATCTGAGATCTAAGACTACAGATCTACTAAAAAATACAGATCTGGAAAGTGTGGCTAATCTGATATGATCAATAACATAGCCTCCTCCAATAGATCCTCAAAGTGAAAGTGTTGGCTTGATGGGTCCTGACCCAGGTTTGGATGTTCAAGGTTTGCCAACAAACCCCTATACTACTAGCCCTTTCAGCAGTGACCTTCTTGCACAGGCCAAAGTCTCTCCCGAAGTAGTATGGGTGGGTGATGGAACCAGGTTTCTGCACCCTGGGAGAGGGTAGGTAAGTCAATCAGATCTGCATCCCCCCTTATAATGACCCAATCCAGTATCACATAGCCTAGATTCCCTTCGTGTCCACATGCACAACAACAATATTACTCACAGAAATCAACAGATCATGAATTCATATAACAATACACATTTATTCCAGATATTCTTGTATGAAGCAAGCAGAACAAATCGAGATCGCAGCATAAATAAGTACACAAGTATGTTCGCAACTTAAACCAATAACACAACAGCATATATTAAGTAATCAAGATGTCACATATTCATATCACAGTAATTCCAGTGGATTCAGATAGGCAACAATACTTTCTCTTTCATTAATCTTTCAGATCTACTTACAAAACCCCAAAAACCCAACCTGCGCACACAGCAGGATAGAAGCCCTCCGCACACACAGCAGTAGGAGTCCTTACCCAACAACCTTAACCAGATCTATCGATTCGCACTTAGCAGCAATCTCTTATCATTCTTAGCTTGTCCTACAACTCAAAAAGGTTCAACTACTCATACTATTTTAGCCTATGCATCCAATGGTCTACAAATTGTGGTTTGCAAACTCTTGGTCTACCCTTGACCCATTTACAATGCTTTAGGGGCTTTGACCCACCCCAAAACCACTGCGTTAGACTAAATATAATAAAAAATATACAAAATGGACCAATTTTTCAGCTTTGTAGGAGACCCTGTGTTACACCATTTTTTGATCATCTAACCTATTATCATTAGATTGACCCAAGTACACCATGTAAGACCAATTTTACCCTAAGTAAAATTGCCTTCACTATGTTAAATAACTTAATAAACCACATTTATTAGGTTATTTATGGTCCAAACAGGAAACCCCAAAAGGAAATATTAAACAAACCTATATTTGTTTGATTTTCCTCATGGAATAATTAATTAAACCATAATTTAATTATTATTCCCAGTCATGTTTAACCCAAAGACAAAGAAATTAATTAGATAAACCTTCATTTATCTTATTATTTTCTAGGAATAATTATTTAAATCTTATTTAGATAATATTCCTTGTTAAATATGACCAAATCACCCACAAATAATTAAATAAATCATTATTTATTTAATTATATTTCAACCACTTCCTTAAATAATTAAATAAATCATTATTTATTTAATTATCTTCTAACCGCTTCCTTAAAAAGATAAATAAATCATTTATTTATTTATTCTTGACAAATTAAGGGATTTGACCCAAGTCAAATACCTTTTCCCTCCAACAAATATAATAAAATATTCCATAAAAAGTGGATCTAGATCTGGTTAACCCATGCACCAAGATCTAGAATGATCCAATATTTTGTTATAAATAGGAGGGTTTTTCCTACCATTCTTCACCTTTTGTTGCCTATTAGATCACTCTGGATCTATACACTTGGTCACTTTTTTCTACCATTTGCTGTGTGAGCTCCCTTTGAGTTCTATTCTTTGTGTGGGTTTTCTACACCAACAAGAGAGAGAAATCTTAGATCTGAAGTGCTGAGGACTTCCAAGAACCCATCCCACCGAGGAGAATTGGATACGCCTTCTTGTTTTCCTCCCAGGTGCCCGATTAATATAAAAATTCTTTCAAAAATTGTTCTTGTCTTGTCTATTGGTATATGGAGGAAACCCTTGTTTTTACTGCTTAATGTCTTTCCATGCATAGATCTGGTGTTTTGGTACTTTTATATTCAACTAATCACGTATCCGAAGATATTGGCAGCCACTATTGTTGTTAGGGCTATTAGTTATGCGTAGCTAAAGTGGTTCTTTTTCGTACACTTCGACAAAGAATTCATACTAACAAATGGCGACTCCACACGGGTTTTAAATTACGACCGCTGTCGTTTTTCACATTCCTGCATATCCAGCTACTTCAGGCCCTAGGGCTTCTTTTCAGCTGGTTAGTTTTCCTCTTTTTATGTCATTTTTCTCACATAAAACCTTAAAAACTTAAAATTTCTAACTTCCGTGTGTTTCTGGCCCTATTGCGCAGGTAAGCGACACCAGCCGCAACTGAGACGACAACTTTTCTGAAAATCCGCCGCCGAGACAACCGGAACGGGGGGGTCGCACTTTTTGGCCCTAAACCTGCGACCTGGACCTCCAGGTCGCACTTTTCTCGCCCTTTTCTGACCTGCACTGAAAACAGGTCAGAACCTGCGACCTGCCATTTTTTCAGTGATTTTTCTGCAATTTTTCTGGGTTCTGCTGAAGCTTCTGTCAGGGTTTTCCAGCCTCTGTTTCAGCCCGCTTTGACCTGGTTTTTATCTTTTTTAGCTCATCTAAGTGGGAACCTAGCCCCCTAGGGCTTCAGTACCCTCCACTTTTTGTGGAAGATTTTTTAGCTGTTTCAGCCTCTGTTTTTCTGAGTTTCAACTCCCCCTTGTCCAGATCTGATCCCTCCTTTTCAGATCCCTTTAAATCAGCCTTTCTTCCTTTCAAATCACCTCTTGTCGTTTTGTTTGGACCTCTCTTTAGGACCTCCTCCCTGTCCTTGCCGCTTTTTGCTGATTTCCTCCCTTTTTCCAGCCACCTTGCCTCTGTCTCTTGGCTGTGATCTGCACCTCTTTTCAGCAGCTTTATCCTTTAGATCCCTGTCCCTTTTGACCTTAGATCTATTGGCCTCTTTTCCGTGTGTTTCCCCTATATTTTTCCCTTTCTTTTTAGATTAGTTTTGAGAGACCCGCCTTCTTGGGTTAGATAGATGCACAAGTAGCTGTTAATTTTCTGTTGTTTCAGCATTATATACTGTTCTCTGCAGATTTATTTTCAGTTACGCAGCACACTTTTTTCTTGCTCTCAAAACGGAAAGGGTTTAAAAATTAAAATTAACGCACGCCACACACTGACCCTAAGTGAAGAAGCGCCTGGTTAACACCGCCTGGCAAAGACTCTAAAATCAATTATCACCGCACCTTTTCTGCCCTTGACCTCACTTGATTCTGTCCCTTTCTGCCCTTGTCGGTTTCCTTCTTCCTGCCATCATTGTGCCCCCAAGGCGCCTGTAGAAATTAGCTGAATAAATCACTTATTCAATGAAGATTAACCCGATCATACATCAATTTCGAATTGCATGCATAACACACTCCTTCGAGTCCACCCTCCGACTCCTCTCCTGATTCATTGGGTTCTCCTTCTCCTCCTGGTTCTCCCCCTGTCACCTTCACTATGTCTGGTCCAGGGCCTAACGTTAGCGGTGCTCCAGGCCCTAATGCCGGAATCACTACTAGCGGAACCACCACAGGAACTACCTCGGCTGCACCCTTGCTCCCCTTCTTGGCAGGCCTCAGCCTCCCCGATTTGGACCGGTTGATAAATGACCCTATACACCATGACGCTAGTTGGCCTGCTATGCCGACAAAGCTCCCTTCCGACATCCCAAAGTTTGAAGGTCGTGCTGGAGAAGATCCTTCAAATCATGTTCGATCTTTCCACATGTGGTGTTCATCTACCTCCATTACCAATGACTCTGTTCGTCTTAGATTTTTCCAATGCACGCTTACAGGCGAAGCTTCTAAGTGGTATGTTGATCAGCCCATTTCCTCCCATACCACCTTTGCAACTCTTGTCCGGGCTTTTTTATCTTACTTCCAACTTCCCCTTCGTTATGACACTGGTATCGAACTCTTGACTTCCTTCAAGCAAACCTCTTCGACCCGCCTTTCTACCCATGTCCAGGAATGGCGAAGAAGACGGAGCCTATGTCAATCTCCTACCTTCGAAGACCGTGTCTACATGGACTAGTTCCTTAGATCTCTCTTGTCCCCTATCGGGAAAGATGTCGCATCACATTTTCCTCAAACCGAAGAAGATGCCCTCCAAATGGCATTAAAATATGACCTGATCTACGCTCAGACAGGTTATGATCCTACTGTCCTACCTGATCTCCCCAGACCCGGTGATGCCCATACACCGGGGGCACCTCATGCCGCTGACAGTATCGTTGGATCTATCTCTCATCCATCCGCTCAACCTCTCATGAGCTATGGTTTTCCTGGGGGAGGGGGCACCACTTCCTGCACTTCTCCCCCTCCCGGTAACACGCAGCCAGGATACGGCATGCCTCATCCTTTTGCCCAACCTCTTGCTTACCTCAATGTTGCCCAACCTAACCATTACCCTTATCCGCAGCCTGGTGTGCCAGCTCCTCCAGCATATGCGCTTTTGCCTCCTTCTCAAGCCCTACAACAGCAGTCACCGCCCCCTCATAAGCAGGTGGATGCACAGCAGGGATTCGTGGCCACCCAACCACCTGACGGACAGGCGGCCACTCAACCTTCCCCTTCTGGTTCCCCCAACTACCAGATCCTCATGATGAACTCTGATCCACCTCTAACCGTCGACCTTAACCTTCAAACTCGATCCATCAATATCCCCAAGCCTCCTGCTCGGTCTTCCCCCGACCTCCTTCTTTCTAGTTCTCACGAGCCTCTTTCGACATCCGGGAACTGCCACATATCCCTCGGCCCCACGGTTTCGGTTCATACCAGTCCCAACGAAAGGGACCATTCTGCTAGAGAGCTTTTGTCGCCACAGTTGAGCTTTGCTCATTAAATAGCATAGTAGATGATTTAGCGCAATCTCCTCTTTGCCATTTCCACACTGAACTCCTCAGTCATGCCTTCAAAAAGAAAGCTTTACTATCTATTGAGCCTTTGTAGATGTGCGGTAGCCAAATGATTGTTTTCGACGCCACTCAATCGGGCCATCCTCCTCTCCCTCCTTCCGTCGCCTTCCAAATCCCAGTCAAAATCTGGAACGCCAACGTATCCCGGTGTATCATTGATGAGGGGGCATCCACCTGCGTGATGTCCGCTTCGGTTTGGAAGCAACTCGGATCCCCTAAACTGGCCCCTTCCACGATCACCCTTCGAGCGTGGGACGGTCATGCCTCCCAGCCCATTGGCCTGTTTCGTAATTGTCCTATCACCCTCGCCGGTAAGACTGTTTGCGTTGACGTCGAAGTCATCAACGCCCCGCTAGATTACAACATTCTATTGGGGCGAAGCTACACCTATGCTATGTCTGCTATCCCATCCGCGGTCTTTCGCAAGATGTCTTTCCCCCATAATGGAAAGATAGTCACCATTGACCAGTTGACATATCATGAGCCAAAATCTCAGACCTCCCCTGAGACGACCATCTCTTCTGTAGCCAATAAGAAAACCATCGATTCCTTGACCAGTGTCTCTCCTGGTGTCTACAAAGACTCCTCTTTGCTTGGAAACTTCCCTGGTCTTCCTCCTCCTCCTATCTCTAACCCCAGCTCATCGAATGTTTTCATGATGCAATCGTCTTAGGCTGCTCTCAAGCAACCTGCTTCAGCTAGTCAGCAACCACGCTCTCCGCAACCTCCTCCTAGCCCTTCATCTGCAGCTGGTAGTCATGAGCCTCTTTATCCTCCTGGCATGGTCTTTACTCAAGATGAAAAGCTGGCAGGTGGTTGGTTTTCGTATATCCCTCTCAGGGCTTTCCGGTGCCCGAGGCAGACAGTAAGATTAGCTATGATGTTCACAAAGATGGCATGAGTATGTGCAGCAAAGTAAGAGTCCTTCTTCGCGGGCTCCAAATCTGAGACCTGCAATCAGTCAAAGCACCCGCGTAACTTCTAATATAACAAGTATTCTATCAATTAAATCAACAATAAACATCTAGATTATACACATCTGAGCCATTCATATCATACTAAACAAATATTGAAATAAAAATATAACATTAAGCATCGAATGGACAAAATGAACATAGTTCTATTGATTTTGAAAGAAGGAGGATTACAACCATCGGTTGTACCAAGCCCTCCTCAGTCTCCCAATCTCTCTTCTCTATCAAGTGAAGAAGTCCAAGCCAACAAACTCTCTAGGAGCCTCTTTGACTATTGGCCTTCACAATGTCACACTATTCTCTATTCCACAAGTATACAAGAAATTTTGAGCAATCCTTCGACCTTCAATTAAGAGCCTTCAGCTCCTTCTTATAGGAGAGGGAGAAGGCCATTGTTGCCCTTCTCTTTCCACTAGTTTGGAATGGAAAAGGCTTAGATGTTTCCTTGATCTCCATGCTTTTTCCTCTCTTGGAGTTCAGTCTTCTATGGCAATGACCATTAATGAACTGGTGCTTCTGCAGTTTCCTTTGTGCACTGACTCCTTTGTGAGGTAAAGTCGGAGATTCAAATCTTTCTTCGCGCTCTTTTCCCAATTCAAACTTAAAACACGGGTAACGCGTCTCTCCAGTGTAAACAGAGCGTTGCCCTAGCCACCAACGCGGCCAATGTATTGCTTGCCTGCATTATAACGCTCTTGTTCTGTTTTATATATGCGTTACCCTGGCAGAAATAGGTTTAATTTAGGTCTTTGTACTTCTTCCATATTTGTCTTCCCCTCTGAGCTGATGAGGAGGTATTTTGACCTGTAACAGATGCCCCCTAAAGTGTGAGGTTAGAGATGAAGACGATGGCCGAAACACTTTATAATTTGTAGAGAGAGAGAGATTGAAAGACTGAGGAAAACCTGAAACAACAACATATGTCAGAAAATATAGTATTTTCCTAGAGTCGGGCATGTCCCATGCTCAGTAGCTTTAAACAACATGATTTCTCTAGAATAGAGATATGAAGAATCTGTCCACCAATAGGCACAATGTGGAAGTGTCTTTCATAACAGGATCAGGCTGAAGAAGCTGTCTCCATAAACAATATCGCAGCTTGGGGAAGGGAACACAAATTTAATGGTGTAGCCTTTTGCCCCAAGGTCTTGACCACCGATTCACTTAAACTGCATATTTCTCAACATGTGAATGAAGGAGTTGTCGTCGAACATGTGAGAAATCGTCTGATTACCAGTCAATAATGAAAACTGTTAACAGACGCGAAGGTGGCCACCGATAATGATGATGGTCCCTAAGATGCCCAGTACAATCTAGCGAGTGTGAATAAAAAGGAGTTGAAGTCGAACACTCGTAGAATCATTCGACCAAGAGCCAATGATGAAGACCCTTGATCAAACATAAGACTACCTGCCACTGATGTCTGCAAGTATCTGGGTACTGATGGGTTTCTGGATCAACTTCCTAGATAAGGTGTTGAAGTCGATAGGAAGTGATCTGTTGAGAGGTAGGCACTGAGGTGTCCTACATCAGTCAACACGAAACGGAAACCAACTGATTTTGTTTATGATTTGAGATAAGGAAGAGTAAATGGGAACGTCAGACGACAAATAATTTCTGGCATAATGAACGATTTGGTTGATAACAGGAGCAGTAGATAACGAGATCTGCTTGAACAATAGAAGGCACTCTAGCAGGGTACTAGGCAGCTGAAGCGTGTTGAACACCAAAGAGTGTGTTAGGATTTTACCGGTGTAGGGACACTGGGAAATGAAGGCTAACACTCATAGATGGTAGGGTTCGGCTAACTGCGAAAGAGTTTTTTGGGAAGTGCCATGTTCAAGAATTTTGCTGCCAAATCGACCTTTTTTGAAAATGTAACAGAGGTAGTATCCATTTTGTCCAAATTTTTCCCCGTATGATTAAGTTTAACGAGTCCAGACGAGTAAACTCGGTGAATTTTTCATGTTTAGAGAGTCTGAAAAATGTCAGGAAAGACAACTCTGTGCCCCATCTGATTAGTTTTAACGAGTCCAGATGAGCAAACTCGGTGAATTTTTCATGTTTAGAGAGTCTGAAAAATGTCATAAAAGACAACTCCATGTCCTGTCTGATTAGGTTTAATGAGTCCAGACGAGAAAACTCGGTGAATTTTTCATGTTTAGGGAGTCTGAAAAATGTCGTAAAAGACGGCTCCATTGGGGTACCTTTGTCATGTCTTGATAACCGGGCACGGAAAAGGGGTAATAGTAAGCCCGAAACAATTCATTTTCCGTTAGTTAGTCCATTGAATCCGGAAAAGTGGGAAAGTTATGTTCAATGGACGTCTACCTCATTTTGTTATGAGTACGAGGAGACGAAGTAAACTCAATTTTCTTTGTGAAATTTTAACGAGTCCAACAAAGAAAACTCGGTACCTCCGTGAAATTTTAACGAGTCACGCGGAGAAAACTCGATACCTCCGTGAAATTTTAACGAGTCACGCGGAGAAAACTCGATACCTCCGTGAAATTTTAACGAGTCACGCGGAGAAAACTCGATACACTTTTTCTGTTTAAAGAGCTTTGAAAAAGAGGAAAAGAATGGCTCCTTGTTCTTTGTCTCAATATTTTAACGAGCCTGACAAAGGTGATTCGGGATTTTTTCGGTTTTATGAGCGAGAAAAAGATTCCTAAAAAGAATGCTCAGTACTTCTCCATAGTTTTAACGAGCCTGAAGAAGAAAAATCTAGGTTTTTCGGATTAACGAGCAAGAAAGACCAAAAAGAACGCTCGATGCCAACTTCGTGTAAGTTTAACGAGTCCGAAGAAGAGAACTCGAGGTTTTTCGAATTAACGAGCAAGAAAAAATACCATAAAAAGAACGCTCGATAAAACATGAGTATGTCTGCACATAAATCTTGATCCCTTATTAGAATCATCAGTACCAAATCTCGAGAGTTGCGACATGTGTACAGCGAGGAATTACGACTTTGCCGACTGACTTAAGAGAGTCATGCCCCAGAATTAGCTATAAGAAGGTCAGAAGACATTCATTTTCACTGTTTTGAGTGCTGTGAAGAAGCTCTGGAGTGGAAAAGGGGTGAAAACTTCAGCTGGTGATTACGGTCGATCCGGGCAACAGTTTTCTATTCCGCGAGATCCAGGTAAGAGCTAGAACCTCCTATTATCATTTAATTGCCAATTTTTTAGTTTTTGCTGGTTCAAAATTAGGAAATTTTGAGGCCCTAGAAAAATATTTGCGCCTAACGCGGGTCAAGAGTACAACAGCCGCGTTAAACGCACAACCCATGAGGGACGTAAGCATTAGAACGCTCTGTTTTGTATTAGTGCCAGTGTTAGGCGCAACATGCTTTCTAGCAATTCAATTTTTTCATTTTTGAAGTGGTCCAGGTAAATTTTAATCGGTTGGAAATGTTTCATTTGTAGGTGTTCAGCTGTTAATCATGAGTATCTGGCGAGAGAGAGAGCATGAGCGGGAAGAACGAGAGATGGTGACGGATGCGGCAAGTTTAATGGCTCTCCAGAGGTGCGGATTGCTTAAGTATGCCCGTTTAGAACTGATGAGGGGTCAAGAGGACCTCCTGAGGTGGCTGATCCAGCAGTGGGACGAGAGGCATCATGTCTTTCGGATTGGTGGCAACGAGCTCGCCATCGAAAAAGATGATGTTTACTTTTTGACTGGCTTGTCATGTCGTGGGGCAAGGCCCAATTGTATTAGTGACCGCGTTAGGCGCAACATGCTTTCTAGCAACTCATGGTGGCAACGAGCTCGCCATCGAAAAAGATGATGTTTACTTTTTGACCGGCTTGTCATGTCGTGGGGCGAGGCCCAATTTGACGGGGTCCAGAGCTGACCCTCATTCCACTACTGATTTGATCCATGCGCACTGCATACGTGGAACCCAGGCTGTGAGTAACCAGATACCTATTGCACAGGTGACTTTGAGATCCTTGCGGTCTATTCTATGGATGATTGTTCGCTTTGCAGGCGCCAAGAGTCAGCATGTGGCTACCAAGGCCCAGATGCTCCTAGCCTTGGATTGTATGCAGCCTCAGGTTTTCGACTGGTGCGACGGTGTAGTCCGTCGGGTCCGAGCAGAGCTTACTACATGCAAGACCCGTACTCAAAGAGAATTTGGGTACGGAACACTGATTGTTTCTTTCATATTGGAGCGGATACCACTGATGAGGCCCAGGATCCCAACAGCGCCATTGGGTCCACGCGAGCCGAGGCAGGCTCGGTGGGCCACTTTGCTTCCACGGACTGGAGAGGGTCCTGTCCGTCACTGCTTTGATGAGGGATTTTTTGATTGGCTGGACTCTCAGATCATCATGATTGAGGATTATCCCTATGCAGGGATGAACTTCACAGGCGATCCTGAGCTAGTCCTGCCCCCTGGCACCCAGTGGGGGCCTGATGGTAAGAAAAAATGATCAGTTGCTTTTCAAAGAAGTTTTTTGTTTTTAGCTTTTGAATGTTTATGTAAATTTTTTTTATTTTTTATTTTTTTTTTTTGAAAAGGGGTGAAAATTAAGTTTTGACATGAAACTTTTGCTTGCTTGACACAGATGTGGCACCTGTCCATCCAGCTGGGGCCCCTCGCCATGCTCGGAGAGGACTGCAGCTACCCGCGGCTGGCGCACCTGTAGAGGAGGCGGAAGCCGGCGACGACGATGATACCCAGATTTTACATGAACTCTCCAGGAACTTGGAGGGTCTGAGTATGGGTATACCACCGCTTCCTATGCGGGAGGTTCCAGTTCGTCTGTAGCTGCATACTGTGGGTGTGCCAGAGAGATACCTGGTTCCTCTGAGGAGGATGGCTAGAGCAGTTGTATGCTATTATGAGCATCAGGCTTAGCTGGTGGAGTAGATGTATTAGTGTCAGAGCATGGCTTAGTGTAGCCAAATTTTGTAAAACACCCCAGGTTTTGGGAGATTTTTCTTTCTTTTTGATGTTTACCGTGTACTGGACACGACATATATCTATATATATATATTTTTTGGTGATTTTGTGTTTTTAAATTTTTATGCATTTTTGATGTGATAAAAATATATGTACTCATGAGTAAATATTTTACAATAAATGTGACAAATGCCAATCTATCACATAATTTGCCAAAGAATCAGCTAATGCATTAAATTCCCTAGGAACGTGCTCAAATGTGATTGTTTGAAATTGACGTTCTAAAAGTCGCACTCGTAAAAAATAACATAACAACACAGGGTGGCGGACGCGGTAATGATTGTTTAGCTGCATAATGATGAGTTGGGAATCTAACCTGACCACTAAATCAGAGATGTCACGAGATGCCACTTCCGTGAGGAGTTGGATCACTGACATGTATTCGGCCACATTGTTGGTGGCGTTACCCAGGAAGATCCCCCCGGAACCAAGAAGGTCCGACTCAGGCGTATAGAGAACCCAAGTAGCTGAAGCAATGTGTCTAGTGTGACGACTAGCACCGTCTGCATACCCGACGTATGATAACGAATGTGATGACATCTGTGCGAAAGAAAAAGATTACATGAGAAAAACACTTTCAACCAAAACAAATAATCCAGAAGCATCAAAAATAAAAATAGGCAAAAATTATATACATAAAATTACAAAGCATATGCCTAGTGTGAAACTAGGAAAAATACTTCTTCAGATAGAGCCCGTTGCGGGGCTCCTCGAGTGGAATTCCATTACAGTCTTGTAGTTCGTAAGCTCCTTTTGAGAGGGCTTTAGTAACGATGTAAGGACCGAGCCACAATGGTTGGAGTGTTCCTGCCCCCAAGAGGTCGTGTTTTTGATCATAAAGTAGAACAAGATCGCCCTCTTGGAAAGAACGAGGCTTGACAGATTTGTCGTATTGAGCTTTAACTCGGCGCTGGTGAGCTTCGAGTGCTAGTGTAGCATCTCGACGAGTTTCGTCCAAATGATCGAGCGAGAGCAAGCGCTCTTCTGTGGTGGTGGTGCCAGGAAGGAGTTCAACCGCTAGTTTAAGCGATGGGATTTCACACTCAATCGGAAGTACTACCTCCAGGCCGAGCACCGTCTGCATACCCGACGTATGATAACGAATGTGATGACATCTGTGCGAAAGAAAAAGATAACATGAGAAAAACACTTTAAACCAAACAAATAATCCAGAAGCATCAAAATAAAAATAGGCAAAACTTATATACATAAAATTACAAAGCATATGCCTAGTGCAAAACTAGGCGAAATACTTCTTCAGATAGAGCCCGTTGCGGGGCTCCTCGAGTGGAATTCCATTACAGTCCTGTAGTTTGTAAGCTCCTTTTGAGAGGACTTTAGTAACGATGTAAGGACCGAGCCACAATGGTTGGAGTGTTCCTGCCCCCAAGAGGTCGTGTTTTTTATCATAAAGTAGAACAAGATCGCCTTCTTGGAAAGAACGAGGCTTGACAGATTTGTCGTATTGAGCTTTAACTCGGCGCTGGTGAGCTTTGAGTGCTAGTGTAGCATCTCGACGAGTTTCGTCCAAATGATCGAGCGAGAGCAAGCGCTCTTCTGTGGCGGTGGTGCCAGGCAGGAGTTCAACCGCTAGTTTAAGCGATGGGATTTCACACTCAATCGGAAGTACTGCCTCCAGGCCGAAAGCAAGTTGGAAAGGTGTGAAGCCTGTGGCAGTTTTTACTGACGTTCGGTATGCCCATAACGCAGAATATAACTTTCGATGCCATGTGGTTTTATGGTTTCTGACCAATCGACGAATCATGGTTTTGAGAACGCCATTTATGGCTTCTACTTGACCATTAGCTTGAGGATAATAAGACGAAGATTGATCTTGTCGGAAACCTAGCATGGATGTTAATTTGATCATCATATGATTTTGAAAGTGAGATCCATGATTTGTGACAATCGATAGGGGTACGCCGAACCGACAGATAACCTGATTAAACAGGAAGAGAGCGGCGGTTTCACCATCGGCCTTAAAAGTGGGAAGGGCTTCAGCCCATTTCGTAAAATAATCGACTGCAACCATGATGTAGTTGTGTCCGTTTTCCAAAGCGGGATTGCAGGTGACGAAGTCAATTCCCCATTTAGCGAAAGGACCGACGAAGATAACTGGGTGAAGGGGGGCAGGATGTGCGCGCATTTTCTTTGTGAAAATTTGACATGGATGGCATTTTTGGACTGCTGCAATGCAGTCTTTAAAAAAAGTGGGCCACCAGTAACCGACGCGCAAGATTTTTTGGGCAGTAGCTATGCCCGAAAGATGACCACCACATGCCCCTGCATGGCAGTCATTCAAAACGCGTTCTGCCTCATCGATAGTGAGACAACGTCGGAGAATAGTATCAACACCACGACGATATAGTGTATCATTTAGCACGAGGTAGTGCTTTGCTTGGTGGCGGATACGGCGACGGTCATCAGACGTGAGAGCTGGGCGGAAGTGTTCAGTTTGTAGGTAGACTAAGATGTCTCCATACCATGGGTCCGAAGAGTCGACCAAGTAGACAGATTCATCAGGGAATGGATCATGAGCTACCTCTGCCGGGTCGATTCTGGGAAGGTCCGATAGTAATTCGGCGAAGACCAGGGATTTCTTTGCTTTGGCAGCCATGAACACCAAATCAAATTGTTGGAGGATGATGATCCATTTGGAATATTTCCCTCCAATAATTTGTCTAGACAAGATATGTCGCATGGGATTCTCCAAAGCAATCACCGTAGTCTGTCGCAGCAATATATAATGTCGGAGCCGGGTGACGGCGAAAACTACTGCCAGAGAGAGTTTCTCCACATGTGAATAACGTAATTCAGGTCCAATGAGACCTTTAGATAAATAGTAAATCACATGTTCGCTGTCGTCATCGTGTACTTGAACCAAAACCATTCCAAGTGAGGATGGTGATGCTACCAGATAAAGGAGAAAGTCGCGTGAATAATCGGGGGCACTAAGGAGTGGGGCTGAAACAAGTGCATGTTTTAAAGCATCAAATGACCGTTGAGCTTGGTCATCCCACAATTATAGTGTTCCTTTCTTCAACAATCGCATGAATCCTTTCGTCATCTCAGCATAGTTAACGATGAAACGACGCAAAAAGTTTGCCTTCCCCTGCAAGCTTTGGAGTTGAAGGATGGATTGTGGTGCCGGCAATTCAATAATTGCTTTTACCTTATCGGGATCAACCCTAATCCCGTGCTTGGAAACAATGAACCCTAACAATCGTCCTAACTCGACCATAAATACGCATTTATGAGGATTCAAGCGTATATTGTAGAACCTGCACCTAGCAAAAATTTCTCTTAAATGAGCCAGGTGGTCTCGTCGCTTCTTGGAATGAGCCGGGAGGTCATCCAAGTATGCTTGTACAATATGTCGAATGTCATGAAAAGCATAGTCCATAGCCCGTTGAAAAGTTGCTCCAGCATTCTTCAGGCCGAATGGGAGCTTTTTATACGCAAAGATTCCCCAAGGACAGATGAAAGCAGTTTTATGTTGGTCGTCTTTTTTTATGGCAATCTGGTTGTATCCCGAGAATCCATCCATGAAGGAAAAAGATTCGCATCCGGCACAATCGTCGAGAATTTGATCAATGAACGGCGTAGGATAGTTGTCTTTTGGACAAGCCACGTTCAGATTGCAATAATCGACGCAAACTCGAATAGTGCCTTGTTTTTTATCAACGGGAACCGGATTGGAAACCCATTCAGTTAAGGGAACGGGGTAAATGAAGCCAGTGTTTAAAAGTTTTTCTACTTCGACCTTAATGGCGGCTGCTTTGCGCGGGTGGACAGGTCTGAGTCGTTGCCGGATAGGTTTAGCATTGTCATAAGTCTTGATTTCGTGCTCGACAATAGAAGGATCTATGCCGGGAATTTCGTCATAAGACCAAGCAAAGACATCGCGGAATTCTTTAAAAAGAGATGTGAAGGACGCAATTTCCTCAGGATTGCAGTCGGCTCCAATCTGAATATTTTCCACGATACCCGTTTTGACCGAGATATCGATGAGCAGTGTCTTGGAAAGATTACCCATGTTCCCTTCTGAATCGATAGTGTGGACAGTCGTATAAGAGGAGGGAACTATCTTAGGTTGGTCAAAAGACGGGATTTCAGTTTTTATCGCCTCCGAATCAATCGTCGAAGCACGATGGTGGAACTCTCCCCAAGGTCGTTCTTCTAATGACATGATCTCTCGAATAGCTTCGTCTGTAGGCCAGACTTCATTGAGGAGATCCTTAGAGAGAACTGTTATGGGAGAGAGGGTCGTACCTGTGGTCGAAACCATATCAGTGGAGGGTTCAGATGCGACTTGGATGGCTTGGTAAGCCAACTCAACCGGCGACAGCGGCATTTGATCTCCATAGGAATCAATATCTGAAGGTGCCGGAATGATCCATGGGTCGATAGAGCCATCCGAAAAGGTGGATATCATTGCAATCGTGTTTGGGATCTGAGGCGGCGGTAGAGGAAAACAACCCAGTAGGGAAGATGCCTTCAGAAGACCGGTACTGATACTGACGTAAGAGTCAGGGACACCTCCTATTAAGGGTACAGAGATACTTGGTAAAGTGGAATAATCAGGGGTGCAGAAGGATAGCTGATCGACCGTGACTATTTTCCCATCCAATGGAAATAGGATGAGTCGGAAGACCGAAGACACGATGGCAGTCATAGCATAAGACCAACTGCGACCGAGCAACAGATTATAGTCGAGATGACGCTCTACGACTTCAACGTCCACGTTTACCGTTTTCCCACTCAGAGTGATGGGAAATCTAGCGAGGTATCCTTTGGGTAGGAACGTGTGGCCATCGAAAGCTTTAAGGGAATTCGATGGCGGGGTTAGAGTAGGAGAACCTAAATTCAGCCAGCAAGCTTGTGACATAACGCAGGTCGAAGCACCTTCGTCTATGACAGTGCGATGGATGGGTCTCCCTTTTGACACAACCTGCACCTGGAATGCGATTTGATGCGAGAGGCGAGGTTTAGCCTTTTCCATATCAAATACTGCTAGCATGGAATCTTGGGGATCTATTCCACCAATGGCCGAAAGCAAGGCTTTCCTTTGTGCTGGACAGGTTTGTAATACTTCAAGTGCAGACATAGCTGACGGTGCCTGCGCCAAATCTTCTACAATATTGTAGTTTTGGGCTGCACGTTTAGAGGTATTATGAGTCGTGCGTCGAAGTGTCCCTTTAGGGGGACGAATTACAGGTTCAACAGTAGGCCTTTCGATATGCAAATCGTTGGGCGGCGGCGGATTGGAACTAGTTCCAGGTTCCTGAGCATCTATGGTAGGAGTTCCATAAAGCTTGGCGCGAGTTTGAAGGTCAATACTCTCGATGCCATAAATGGAAGATGGTCCTTCGCCGGAAGGATACGAACCACCATTGCCCCGTTGATGGGGTTGTGGCGGGTTGTCAACCATATGTTGATGTTGCTGTTGTTGATTGGGGAAAGGATTGTGAAGAACGGCAGGTGTTCTCCCAGAATCCTTGTTAGCAATAAAATCGGTGCATTCCTGCAACCGAGGACATTTGTATGTCAAGTGGTCCTCCGCACAGATTTTACAAGGAAATCTCATGGGTTTATCCTTTCCTTTTTCATTAGCAGCCTTTTTCTGATTAGAGTTATTCTGATTATTCGACTGCTCTTCCGAAGAAGATGTTTTCTTCTTATTCTTCCTATTTTTCCCGTTGGGTTTTTGTGAGGTTTGCACCGAGTTTACCTCAGCGGAAGGGAGAGGAGTCGTTTGATGGGGGGCGGTGGCAGCCGAGGATGGCTGGGAGGTTTGCCCCCGAGACTGATTGGTGGCTACACCAGAGATTGCGCCAACGAGACCATCGGCATGAGCTCCGGTTTTCTTAGTAGCCGGAGGGTTCGGGTTACTAGGGGCATGGGGGAGTAGATCGTAAAGCGTGATGGATTGTGAATAGATTAAATCTAGGTGTTGGGCACGACGAATACATTGATCTTCTGTCACCGCACCAGAAAGGCCAATGTCTTTAGAGATATGGGGTAAAAGAGACTTGCAAAACCAATTTGCCAAGAGATGGTCCGGTATTGGCGCTTTGACAAGCCTCCTCCTACGTCTCCATTCATGAATATGGTTGGAGATGTGGGTGGCGGTGTCTTGGTGCAGTGATGTTAACAATTCTGTGCCGGTTTCCACTCTAATTGGTAGTTGAAAGTTCTTTAAGAACTCCGTCGCTAAAGCGCCAAACGTATTGATGGTGGCGCGTGGTAATTCAATGTACCACTTGGCGGCATTGCCTATAAGGGTGCGGGAAAACAGTCGAAGGCGGACACTATCATCTACCATGGAATTGGATATGGACCACAAATGGAAGGTAGTGATGTGTGCGGCCAGGTCATCTCCATGCTTCCCGTCGAACTTCGGGATATCTGAAGGAATCTTATGCGGTATAGGAGGCCAAAGCGAGTTGTGATTGATGGGGTCGTTTTTCAGCTTATGGATGTCGGGTATGTCCAAAGCTGCCAAGAAAGGCAATTGTGGATTTGCCCCCGAGTCTAACCAAGGTAGTATGGGCCGACTACTTGGACCATAGGGTCCCCCCATCCACGTGTTACCAGAAGGGTAAGTGGGACTTTGATAAAAACCTCCCATAGGTGGAGGAGTAGGAACATATGGTTGCTGTCCATAGGGCATAGTGTATTGAGGGGCAAATGGTTGGTTGCCCCCAGCGTAAAAGTGCCCTCCCACTCCAGACGGAGGTTGGGGTTGGTTAGTCCAAATGGATGCAATAGATTTTCCCGGAGGCATACTAGTATTTGCATAATTTGGCAACGGTATAGATCCTACGCCTATGTTTGAACCACTTAAGGGGATAGTATTTACAATGGGTTGTCCCATTTGTCCTAAGGATTGCATAGGAAGAGAAATATTCCCTGCTACCTGTGTACTGATAACACTGCCCCCTGGTATAGTGGCCAGGGGGTTTGAACTCAACAGAGGGTTCCAACCGAAAGGGTTGTTAAAGGGCACCGAAGTAGTCGTGCTTGTGGGAGGAGCTACCGTGGTCCCCAACGTGGTCACGGTAGGAGTAGATGCCGAAGGGTTCGGTAAACTACTGACAGTTGTGTTGACCATAGGGTTGGGGGTAGGCATCTGTTGACTACTGGGGTTACCCAGTAACGACATAGAACTGACCACCGGCGGGGAGGATGATGGCGAACCAGGAATGGTTGTCATTGGTATCGACCCTGTGGATACCGGTGGAGAAATAGATGTTGGTGTTGCCGCATATATATCTTCGCGCGGTGGAATCTGGATTATCACCGGTCCTAACGGATCAGTGAGCGGAGGATTGTAATTAGGTACAACGCCTTCAGTGAAAGGGTCCTCCGGGAGTTCCGGCTGATAAGGGTCTATGTGATAATCCAGATTAGTCAAAGGAGACTGCTCTTCCGTAGAAGGCCCGGGTTCACCAAGGTTCAATATTTCCTCTAAGGTGAGAGGAGGTAGACCTTGCTGTCGTCTAGACTGACGGCGTGGGTCAGGGGACGCCACGGTGACCGGTTTAATTTTAACAATTTTATTTAAAATGTGATATATTATGAAGTCTCAAGTGACAGTAACCACACACTTACTAAAAAGAAAAAAGACTCTCTAAAATCAATCACCAAGCAGCCAGTATAGGGTGCCCTGTCTGAGTACTACCGTTCACTGGTGATGAAATCCAGTCTCACAATAGCATACAAAGAGGGTTGGTCGAAAGTACAGTTACGGTTACTCTAGAGCTTCGCCCGAACCCCAGACGATAGGTGTAAGCACTCTCGTGAAGACGAGTACCCTCCTAAAGACTGAAGACATAGTAGGTCCGTCTGTTTCAGGTACTAGGACAACCCATCCCAGTCACCTTGTGTAAGTCCCTAAAAGTATGGCCACTAAGGATACCTCAAATCATAGACACTATCAGGGGGGTCCACGGTCAAGGACAGTGTGCTATATGGGCAGAATACCTAGATCCCCGATCTAGTTTCGACATCCCCGAGGGGAACCCCAATATATAACACACCCACAGGATGCAGTCGAAGGCGGGCTACCTTCTAGTGCACCCAAGTGTTGTCTCGCGCTGAGCTCCGGTAAAGGAACGGTCCCGATAATGTGAGTGCAGCAGGATTTCACTCGTTAATGACTCTAGTCTTCAAGTTTTGAGATCTTGGGCAGTTTTCTCACTTTCCTAACCCAAGATCCTAGCCTGAACTACTGTTTGTGTGAGCTCAAAAAGAGTTATTAAATTGATTTTATTATCGCTTTGTTTTTAGTGTACTTTGTTATTAGTCTTGCAGAGGGGAAATGGACGTATGAAGTATAGTGAGACTCTTGACTCAATAAACCATGCAAAACATGCTCTAAATATTAACTTCGATGAACAATGTTTCTACAAGGAGAGTTTTCTTTTTCAATCATCCATGCACCAACATGTAAATAACACAGCTCAACTTTCAAGATTCAGACTTCTATCTACCTCTTTTAATAGTCTGTGAAACAAACTTTCAGAATAAATTCAATTTAAATGCAGAAAAATAAAAATAAAAAATTCTCTTTTTAAAAAGTAAATTCTTTGCACACTAACTAAATAAGAGAAACAAATAGTCAATGCCAGCTTTAGCAGAAAAGCACAGGGATTCAGTCTGTAAAAGGTACTGGTGGCCAAAAAACTCAACAGCTAAAACACAGTCACAGTAGTGAACAGCAGGGTTTTTGGCTGGGTAACGCTCTGTCTGTGAGAAAATACAGCGTTATAACGCACTGTATTTAAGCCTAGACCGCGTTATAACGCACTGGATGAACTGCATAGGTCGCGTTAACCAGGGAAAAGCTCTTCAGTTGGCCAGACAGGAACAGGATTGAACTCTGCAAGCGTTTGGTATGTCTACTGGGCATCAAAAATGGTCGGAAGGATACCGAACAGAGGAGAGAAGAAATGAAGGAAGAAATAGTCCGGAAACTATGGGGATACTCCCCAGTGGAGTCGCCAATTCTGCTTTAGGGTAAACTGCTTGGGTGGTTGGTTTTCGTATATCCCTCTCAGGGCTTTCTGGTGCCCGAGGCAGACAGTCAGATTAGCTATGTTGTTCACAAAGATGGCATGAGCATGTTCATATTAGCTTGAAATAACTTGAAGGAATACAATAGAGAATTACCTCTTTGACGGTTTTGGAATCTCTTGGAGAGCGCTGAGCAGCAAAGTAAGAGTCCTTCTTCGCCGGCTCCAAATCCGAGATCTGCAATCAGTCAAAGCACCCGCGTAACTTCTAATATAACAAGTATTCTATCAATTAAATCAACAATAAACATCTAGATTATACACATCTGAGCCATTCATATCATACTAAACAAATATTGAAACAACAATATAACATTAAGCATCGAATGGAAAAAACGAACATAGTTCTATTGATTTTGAAAGAAGGAGGATTACAACCATCGGTTGTACCAAGCCCTCCTCAGTCTCCCAATCTCTCTTCTCTATCAAGTGAAGAAGTCCAAGCCAACAAACTCTCTAGGAGCCTCTTTGACTCTTGGCCTTCACAATGTCACACTATTCTCTATTCCACAAGTATACAAGAACTTTGAGCAATCCTTCGACCTTCAATTAAGAGCCTTCAGCTCCTTCTTATAGGAGAGGGAGAAAGCCATTGTTGCCCTTCTCTTTTCCACTAGTTTGGAATGGAAAAGGCTTAGATGTTTCCTTGATCTCCATGCTTTTGCCTCTCTTGGAGTTCAGTCTTCTATGGAAATGACCAATAATGAACTGGTGCTTCTGCAGTTTCCTTTGTGCACTGACTCCTTTGTGAGGGAAAGTCGGAGATTCAAATCTTTCTCCGCGCTTTTTTCCCAATTCAAACTTAAAACACGGGTAACGCGTCTCTCCAGTGTAAACATAGCGTTGCCCTAGCCACTAACGCGGCTAATATATTGCTTGCCTGCGTTATAACGCCCTTGTTCTGTTCTATATATGCGTTACCCTGGCAGAAATAGGTTTAATTTAGGTCTTTGTACTTCTTCCATATTTGTCTTCCCCTCTGAGCTGATGAGGAGGTATTTTTGACCTGTAACACTCTACTGCTACCTTAGTGAACCAAGAGGAGCACCGACCATATACTTCTTCTTTATAGAGATCTCGAACTGCGGCTATAGAGACTAATGACCCTGCTCTTGGAACTTGGTAACCTGCTTTTAGCTATCAATCTGTAACCCCCTCTCTATCTTTCTCTGCGACCCGGATACGCTGCTTCTTCAACGAGTTGGCTATCAGTGGAACCATATATCCATATATAATATACCCATATATCAAGCTAGTTGGTCCCTATCGCTTCATCATCCTCCTATTGCAAATGGTGGAACAGCAAGATCTCGATCTCGAACTAGAAGGTACGCGTAGCAAGGTGACTATGAATCTGGTTCCTCGACCGGTGCCTCCGTCATTGCCCACGCCTTTGCTCATCATGTTGGTGTTTAGAGGTCAGGTTACAGGTCAACTCCAACTCCTGCCGTATTCCCCATCGCTGGTTACTACTCGGATGCTTACTTTGGTACTGGTGCATTTAAGCTAATATACCAATATACATAGCTGGGAGGTGCTGGAAGCTCTAGTCTTTCAAGCTGTAGATAGTCAGTGGTGTCAGAAGCTCTTGTCAGTCCTTTTCAGTCAGTGCTACAAAGTCATTGCTAGAAAGAAGCTATAGTCATAAATAGGTGAGGTGGTTCAACAGACGGATGTAGCAGGGTGAGGTGCACCCCTCGAGACAAAAAGGTATATCTGTCGGGTTCTTGCGCTGCTTGCCGGTATCATTCGCTAGAGGTTCTGTTGTACGCAAAGGTGGGATCCAGGATCAGTAAAAAAAGTTGTATGCAAAGTGATCGAGAGAGGAGCGACGAACATGTTCCATTTACGATTCTACGAGTGGGTGAGTGATGAGGTGCATCGATTCATTTCGCCCAGGACAGGTTTATTATAAAGGATCCGCGTTACCCCAACTGATGACGAGAGATAATGAAACGACCCCGGAATGGCCAGTTTACACGCATTCAGGTCCACATTAATTCCTTTTGGCCTCCTTGTTTCCGGTGTGTGGTTGATCCTATTGTTTGACCCCATTAGGTTGCTTGGTTGGAGCAATACCGCTCGATGGATTATATGCACCGCATTCCCTTTCATACCTGGATTGGAAAAGGTCTCGAGTTCGCTTGGAATAGATTCTGACAAACCTCCCCTACAACTTTTGGGGAGTGGCTCGTAACCTCTCCCTATCGGTCGAGCGGGATAAACCCCCTCACTCCTTTTCATTCGCAGGTTTAATGCAATATCAAATTGACCTTTTGGGGGAGACGTAAGCATCATCGGAAACTCCAACTATATTTTATTCTCTATGAACCATACCCTTTCAGAGCGTTTCTATATTATAACTGGTATTTCGTTACCTCCTCCTAAACCTCTTTATCGACCTCGAATTATACCTCGATGGAGGAACCATACACATATACCCTCAACCCTATACCTCTGCCTTTACCTAAAGCCTTCGGACTATCCTTTATATATACCCTCTGCTTCTTACTTCCTTGGTTGGGATGGATTGATCGGGGCAGGCAACATATTCGCTTTGATTAGATCAATGAAAACAGTCGAATTTAGCATTTTCATCCATAAATCAATTGACAACTAACATTGAGACATTCACCCTACAAGCCAAGTACAACCTTAACGGGTGGCCTGGACACACATACAGGTCTTCTTGACAATTATATAGGCATGGAAAACACACCACGATAGAGGCCTGGAATAGAGGTCTTGACACACATTACGCCTCACTTTTTCACATTTTCACGTTCTACTGCCCTGTATGCTCTTGACAATTAAACCACTTAAACTTGACACTTACACTTCAAACCTTACCCCCTTGAGCTTTGATCGTTATACCCCTTGAGCCCAGAGAGGTGGTGGCAAATGAGAAGAGCGTAGCAGGCAAATAAGAGCATTGCGCATAGCAACTAGGTAGGGTTGGCAAATATAAGAGCGTAGCAGGCAGAACAATAAAACAGATAGATAGATAGATAGATCTACATACGCCCCCCCCCTTTATCCAAATGAGCCGATACCCTTATTATCCATAAGACTGGGATATATTTAGCTGGTTCTTTCTATAGGTCATAATATCCAAAGTTCCAATAAGACTCTAGCTCTTTTCTCTTGACCCTATAGCTTTTCGCTTTTGAAACTCTCGCTCTATGCTTTGATTCTCCTGCTTGCTATGCTCTAATCATTCCCGTACCGGTTCCTTCTTTTGTTAGCGCTCTGCTTTTACAGATTCATAGCTCTTAGCCTTCCTTCTGCACTCTTTCTTTCTGCGCACACTGATAAGTTGGTTCAGTTGGTTCAGTGGTTTCATTCATGTACCGTAAGGTTGAATAGGAACATAGTTCCGTTTCGTGTTGGTTGAACCATTGGCTCTTTACCCCACCCCTGGAGGTACTCATGGCAAGGTGACAAAAGAAATCCATCTTCCTTCGTCCAGAAGTTTCCACCCGGAATGTCTGACTCACTATTGGCCTAACCACCTCACCTGATGATAGTGTGCCCTCTACCCTATGTGCGGTAGTGGAACCTCATCAGAGCGTAGTATTGCTCCAGCGGTTGTGTGTGGAACCTCTTCATAGAGTGCAGTTGTAGTATCGCTCCATGCGGTTTTGGAACCTTATCAACAGAGTAGTAGGTCCCAATGGCCCAACCTTAATGGAAAAGTCCTCTTGGCTAAGGAGATCCCCACCTCAAACGGACTTACCACGACATCATGCGGGATTTGGACACGCGGTATGGGAACCTGAAGAGCTACGAACTTATCCACTATGGAATCCGCTATGGAATGGAATCCACTATGGAATCCTGGCTAGCTTTTATAAGAATAACCTTCCTTAAATGGAATTATGACTAGATAAAATATCCATTTTATTGCCCCGATGAGATGGTGGGATTTTTTCTATAATCCATCCAAATGATGTTTTTAATAATGACAAATGTCAAATTAGTATAAGGTTTTGGGTGTCCCAACCAAATGAACATGGAGGACATGGATTCTATTTGGGAATGGTTCATATAATCCACTAAATGGCCCATTCAACTTCTTTTCAGATGCTGGTAATATATCATATATGACTGGCAGCTGCTGGTTGTATGGATGATAAGGACCCTATGGAAATGTGGTATATGATGAGACTAGCTCTTGGCTTTACCAGCTAGAAACTAATACCCCTTCTTTTGGGTGGTGGGCACTACTGATGGATGACCTATCGGCGGACTTATTGGCAACAATGATGTCTGTCCCCCGCTGGTGGTGGGTTTGGGAATCAACTGCTTGGAATCAACTGCTTGGAGAATATCAGTCAGAGAAGATCAGAGAAAATGATGAGGAGCCGTGTTCAATAGGGGAGTCCAAACAACACGCCAGATTACCACTGCTTATTTCAAACACCTGGTGCTGGGCCCAAATACCTGGTCCCGGGCCCGTGGGCATTATCACCAAAGTTTGGTTGAGCAATATGACAACTTATTTTCAATGGGACAACAAAACAAGGGGCTTTAGCCGATATGACGCCATCGCTACAGCACCCATTCCATAAAAAACAATAAGTAAGTGCAAACAGCAGAGCCCACAGCAGCAGAGCAGCAGAGGCATCGGAAAAAAGACAGTTCAGGTTCATCAGACAGAAGAGAGCGGATCGACTGTTGTTGGTCGACTAGCTGAGCATAGAGCCCTTTTACCTGGAAGCCGTGGCTTGGTTATCAATGCCTGATTTGGTGAGGTTTCAATAGCTGTGAGGCGTTCGTTGGCAGGTCCAGTGATAGCCGTGCAGCGTTGCTTTTTCGTCATAATGTCCTTCATCAGATTGCTAGTCATCTCGCCTGATAGGGCACTCACTGGTGGATCTCCACGCTAGGGTCAAATACTGTGACTATGCAGCTGGGAGGGACTATGATCCCTGCCAGGCATATGCTTTCGGTAGGGAGGAAAGGAGGCCCAGGCCAACAAGTAAGGCTAAATAAGAAATATCCAATAACCATTACTTACCGGGATGGCCCACAGATAATAAATCTATAGCAGCTGGATACAGGGATACAGACCTTCCAGCAAGCTCATACTACCGCTGCTTGACCGGTCCACTAATAATCAATCTCTTTCCAGCTCACAGAGAATCTATTTCCTTTTTATGGCCCACCTTTTTATGGATCAACTAATTAAGAATCTGGGACGGGCAAATAGATAGGAAATGCTTGAATGAATGGTAGAAAGAGAGTAGAAATGAACCTGGGAGCATGCAATAGAATAAGGGAGAATGGGTCGGTGCAGTGAACTTCAAACTTCTATAGACTTCTCTTGTAGAGACGGGCTTCCAGATAGAGACTTTGAGAAATTATGACCAATATTGCTAGTATATGCTTGTACTTGCTGAAATCATGCTTACTTGGTATTGCACTATCTTCTCTTTTCGGGACGGGATCCAGATACATTTGATTCTTTCCTACTGCATTATATGACCTTTAGATGATGCCTGCTGGATTCATGTTTTGACCATGCTACCAACCACCTGTTCTATTTATCACACCCTCTAGAGATTGTCTCTTCATTTACCCAACTTACTTATGATGCCCCAAGCTTAGAGCATTGTACGTTTGATAACACTTCCTTAAATCTTATTACTTTATACGGCACTGAAACCTTTGCTATGAACTTGGTCAGCCTAATAGCAGGCAGTTGATGGGATGGACAGCTACCCTCCTGTACTACCCTCTTTTATTTAGTGAATCACTATGGTATAGCCTTACTACTTAGATTTGAAGGGCTTGGGTTGGCACTTACTTAGACCAGTTGTATTACTTTTTGAAGCCTATTGCATTGCTGCAATTCTATTTCTGTGCGACAGCTACCAACTACCTTTACTATTTACCATATACTTGCGCACTTAAACAACCACTTGCTTTACCGAATCTGGGTACCGCAATTATTGAACTATGTTGCCTATTGACCTTTACTATTACCACTTCTCCTTGTTAGCCTTATACACTTGATGAATTAATTGCTTACTTGGTACTGCTATTTACCTTTTCTCAGGACGGCATTAAACTACCTTTACTTAAGTGTTTTCACCAACTGGGCGGGTCAGATGGGATCTCCACTCCGTTCCTCACTTAACCAATCTTAGTAATGCCCCAAACTTACAGTGTTGGATGGGGCCATAGGGAGAGCTATTTTATCGCTTTCCAGAAAGCATTCACAGGCCTTCCATAACCACTTGCTGACAGAATCTTAGTCGGTAGGAAAGGCAAGGCAGGCACTATTAATATTCACCGAGAATCAATCTTCTATTTCTTCACGAGTGAGCGTGACGTGATGAACACCACACGGCGGAAGTACAGAGATGCTCGGATTTGAACCGAAACATAGAAAGCAAACCATCTTTCGTCTCTCGGGACGGGAACCGGTTCCAAATAAGGATTATGGGGTGTAGATCAGGTACAAGAGAAACGAGCTTCGGATAAAGGATAGACACGAATGATATTAACCTTTTAAGATTCACTTGAACCGACCTTGTTGCCCCCAACTAGGTGCCTTCGGAGCCCGGAAGAACCAATGCCATTAGTTCACAGGCTGATTGGGCTTTAGAACATAGAAACTCTTTCTTTATTACTTTATTTAGGGGATTTTCTTTATTTAGGGGATTTTCTAGTTGTGTTATTACATATATAATATGAAACCTTATTAACCTTCTTTACGACGACCCAGGATCATCATTTCTTTATTCATCTACGGACTTATACTTCATTACTTTTTATGGATTGTCCAAGAGCCGAATACTCTTAGTAGTCCCGATTATATATTACATAGCGGGGCGGCTGGATGGATAGCTGAGTGGGGACAGACTACCCTTACCTTGAGACCGGAACCCTAGGAGCATCCAGTATACACTCTAAAAGCCAGGAATACCAACAAACTAGGCAGGGGAAGACACACTCCCTTTATATTGATCTGCACGAACTACTAGATCTGGAGCCATAGACCTGGAATCACCTAGTGGAGTTAGTCAGTCAGATCTACAGAACTTACCTTACCAGTAGCGGATGGGAATTAGAATTGGGATTGGGATGGGTTTTTTAGCCCTATCTTACACCTACTACAAACGTATTAGAACTCCCTGCACAAACTGCCTGCCAGAGAACCTTCTCTTTCATACCTCACACTACAACCATGGGATGCATTGAGTCACAACCCTGAAGCCAGGAAAACTCAAGTAGGCATGGCATGCTATTCACCGGAAGACCTAGATATGTTCTCCCTATACCACTTTATGATTTAATCAAGTGGAATGGAATGGGTACTGCTATTGACTTTCTCTTATCAGCAGCACCGGATGGATGCTTGATGTTATATGATTAGCGTAGATTGAAAGTGTATAAGCACAGCGTATTCCCCTAATTAGAAAACATAAGCTAATATGGGTAATGAATGCGGTATAACATGTAAAGCTGGAGTCCATTGGTTCAACTCTTATAACCATTGTAATCATAAGCACTAGTAAATAGCTGTAGAGTAACAGAGGGGTTAGCTTAATACTACAACTCATTCAATATGCAGCTTTCTTATGTCTAACCTTTAAGTGATATCAGTATTCAAGCTTGACCAAGCTATAAGTGTTAATAAGTTACAACATCTCTCACTTCTTCTATGGGATTTATAGTAAGCTAGTGTATTCTCTAATTCCATATAGGCTTCTTAGTTATGATACTGCATTACAGAGCCAGTAATAAGGTATGAGTTTAGATATGGCAATAAGCTTAGTTAGGGTAATCATAGTAGCAACTTTGATTAGAGTTATACGAGCCATTACGATTCAAACAAGCATAGTGTTCTCTGTTTTGTTATTATTAGTAATAGGTTAGATAGTCATTACTTATGGTATTAGTACTGTAAAGGTTATGATGAAAAAAGCCTAGTAACCTGAACAAAGCTCGTTATAAGGTACTATTTATAGTTCACTAACATGATATAAGCTATAACACGTATGGTTAATGTAAGAGGATAAGCAATACCCATTACAACTACATACTAGTACATAAAGCTGAACCTGTATTCATTACGGATAATAGGTAGGCTAATCTCATCGTGAACATGATCTCACCTCCTTTACGTAACTATTAGATATGCTTGTTCCCGTTTTCATAGCTTGTCATATCAATAGTGATTACTAATGCTATTTGATCTATCCTTTATGTCATAATGATTACCCTTATTCAGACCTGTTCCTGAGATAAGAGCTAGGACACTGCTTAAGCTCAAGTCAATCCATATATGTTAATAGTTAATCGGTTCCATTACTTACATATGATAGCATTGATCAAGCTGGGAATAGAACTAACCTATAAGTATGTCGTGTATGAATTGTAAACCCGTATTCAATATATGTTCTAGTTGTAACCATTGACTGTCATTAACATGAAGTTGAGCTTATGATGTCCATGTTATCTCTGTGATTCAACGTTTAGCTTGTATATGAATAGTAATAGCTGCTAATATGCTTCTACTTCACTCATATACTGTTAGCAATATGTATCGAGTTCACATGAGCTTGTTATACGTTTAGTGTTATGTGAGATACTGTTGTGATTAATATGGATCTACTTACAACTAAGCATAACTAGTACGTGTCTATTTTCATCATACTTGTCACTCTATTGGTACAGGTAAGTTCATTACGTATATGGTTATCTTTGTAATCAGTGATCATGTTTCATTAGGTTATACTACGTAGCTGTATTCATTACTGACACTCATCTTAGAACGAGTAAGCTCAGATTAGCAATAGAGTGACTCATAACAAGGGTATTACCTTTGCTCAGATTACAGATGGAAGCTAGTATAAGGCAGTTAACTATTAGATTCTGCTTAAAGTAATGGAATAGGCTCTAATAGCATACGTATTGAGTGATTACAGTAATTATATATGATATAAGGATTGAATAGAACAAGCTTGTAACATGTATAACCCATACAATATAGTGTAATAAGCATCATATCCCTAATTATAACTATCAGGTTAAGCACGTCCATTTCCTTATCTTAACTAAGCATCCTTTGTTTCGTAATTACATGTCATGTAGCTTTATATCAATGGGTCTAGTACTGATGGTAGAAAGAGATATAGACTAGTATTGGTTCTGTTTATAACTATCAGCTTTGAATAGTGTTATATCATGTATATATTACTCTGCTTCAATGGAGTTCATACTATAGCTCTAGTCTTTATTATCCATGTAAATGATCAGGTTTCACGTGTTGGAATCAGTATGTGGTTAATAGAGCTATTCACATGATACTAGTGGTTTCATTCATCCTATCTTATTGATTACTAATATGCCTGTAGTTAGCTAGTTAATAGTGTGTACTAATATTAATGGGGAAGGTGTGACCATCGCTTGCCTTCTTTCTCTGAAGGAAGGAAGAACTCGTACTCTTACCTTAACCCTCCGGGGGAAAGGAGCAACACCCATGAGCGAGGCTAATCCATTAGGGAGCGGCCTATTCTATTCTCTTTTGTGTTATGTCTATTCTCTTTTATGTTATGTGCCTATTACCTAGCTGCACCGTGCGCTTCGAGCGGTTATCATCTCGGAAGAGCACTGAAACACGGATTACACTTACAACAAGGACAGAAACACAGGAGCGAAGGGAAAGTATGGGTAAACAACTACTGTTACCGGTGCTTCACCCAGATACAAAAACACACTGGAATCAACGGATTATTCAACGGGATCATCTGCTGGTGGATCGACCTCTGCCTTAGCTGCTCTCTCCTCCTTAGCCCATGTCTCCGTTGCTTTATATGCCCCAGCTGTTGCTTTCACCGGGTAAATGAAGTCAACTGGTTCTTCTGCTGGATCTAGATAAACTAGCTCAGATGCTTGCTATGAGTCTGGAACCGAATCCACTGCTGGACCAACCGGCTCAACTATTGGTATTGGTGCTGTAAACTCCAACTGGTTCTTAAGCTGTTGGATCTAGCACAGGTCCAACTACGACTGGAGAAACTGGGTAAGCTGGTGGTCCTGCTCCTGCGACTTAGTCCACTGGATAAGCTGCTAGATATGCTACTGATGGTGCTAGTGGATATGCTACTGCCTGTCCCGTCTCTGCTTCTAGGGCCCAAAGATTATAATGAGGAGGGTCGCTTCCAACCATGTAGCAGGACACTGCATTCTGACTTGTGCTTGAATCTCCTCCGTGCTCTCCTTTCTAAGAGCACTCTTAGACTCGACTTACCTCTCTTGCTCTCTTCTCAATACTCTTCCCTTCCTCTCTCTTCCCGAGACTCTCTCCATTATTGGGTTTCCACCGCTGCCCATAAGAGCATTCTCTGCTAAGGTAGTTCAAAGCTTACCTTACTTGTGATTGTCGGAAGGAAGTCCTGTTGGATAACAACCTTCGATTTAGCAAGATTTATATGATTAGTTCCCCCCCTATCTGCTCTTGATTACCTGCTCCCAGCATTTAGTTTGGGTTGATCGGAACCATCCGACTCTGGGTGCCAGTTTGAGGGCAGGGAGGGCTATTCTTTATAACGAACATTTTTATGGCTATTCCTTAGAAGGAACCCACCCTTTGATTATAACGTACCTTACCACGTAGTGCCTCATTGCTTGGATTGAGGGAGGAAGGACCTGGGACAGCCTACAGAATGAATGTCAGTTGGAAACCTAAGTCGTTTGATCGTTTTCACTGCCCTCTTTTAGTGATTCAATACTCCCAGACTTATTAGATCTTACCGGCTTGGGGACGCACTTAGACCAGTCATATTACCTATGCCTACTTGATTACTTTATGTCCGACAGCAACCAACAATGGCGTCTTAACAAAACTTTCTAGACCCGATCAATTACCTGAACTTAAAGCATTGCGCGGGGGGGCTTCCGGAACCACTTGCCTTCATGAATGCTTAGGGGAGTAACACTATTGCTATTGTTCGGGTCGGGCTTAAACCCCTGATACCATTGGATTCATTAAGACAGCAAGCCAGCATTGCCAGAAGATTCATGGATCCCAATCTCAGCATTGCTAGAATATGCCCAGCCAGACTGCATTGCTAGGATATCCCTTACTTGCCTTTTCATGTTAGTGTCTGCCTGCTACCAACCACCTCTTATATTTCACCACCTATAGAGAATAAAGAAACCGCTACATGCCTCACTTATCATCCTATTTAGGAATGCCCCAAATAGCATTGGATCGGATTGGATCGGATGGGCTTCACATAGAGCATCACGGGCGTTCGAAAACAATTGATGAATTAATCGTACTTGGGTACCACTCCTATTTCTCTTATGCCTATTAGCCTTAACTATTCTATAAACCCACCTAATTCACCAACCTTATGATGCCTTTACCTATTCCCCACACAGCACAACTTCACCGGCTATAGAGCTTTTGGACAAGCTTCCGTCAGCATTCACTGGAATCACACTTGCTTAAATATGCTCGGTACCATACTATTCCGGCCGAGCTTAGGCAATTTATTGATGAATGAAGACAAACAACATTGCTAGGATGCGCAAGCAGGGCTCGACCATAAGAACAAGTATCCCTCGCTAGTGGGCATCATCTAATCATCCCACTGAGCAGAATCCATGGATTGGGCAGACGGTACCTCATCTTTCAAATTGTGATGAGGGTTGTGCTCACCATCTTATAGTAATATTTCCTAAATAGAATACTCATACGTAATCACCCCATTAGGCTGGGTGGCCCGTGGTGGTATAGTTAATGGCATGACTTCATATCTTCTATGGACATTTTTAGGTCCCTCTCTAGGTATAAGTTCTCCTACTCCTTACGTCAGGTGTTGTAGCCTTGGTCTCAACTCTTCACTTCTTCTCATGCGCAATACATCATTTTGGAGCTGGTGCACAATCCTATTTAACTGGATCAACTTGGAATTGTGGTGATTGTGGGACAAGCTGCAGGTTGATGGTATATTTCGCTTATGGTATGTATGTCCCTGGAACATACCTATGCTAGCACCCTTTTTCTCTACAAATCTGGAGTGGAGGGCCCGTGGTTTTACACTTAGAGGTTTTACATTTGTCTCTACACCTTTCCTAATATAATTGATCTGCATAACTTTCAAGCATGTCTTCCTTCATTTCTTGGGCTTTTCTCATGGATTCCTCAAAAGTGTTTATACAAGCATATGGCAATAGATCTAGTTTCAATTACGGTTCCAGAAGCATTTGACCTTGAATAAGCATCATCTTGCCTAGTTCCAGTTCTATAATAAGATGCGTGGAAGGAGGCAGCTTCCGATCCAGATCGAGATCCATACTCCGGTCCTGTTGACCAAGTTTATATATCATAAAAGGCATAGCATCAATATGATTGAATCAATACCCTTCCTTCATACAGTCCATATTTCATGCTCTCTATAACTCCCTTGAATCTACATACACTGGGGAGGGACCGGGTTCGCTGGGACTAGATCCGGAACTGGGTATGTTGCTGGTGGATTTGCTGGGGGGAAAACGAAATATAAAGCTGCTCGAACAGGAACTGCTGAGTAGTCCACTGGCGGATCAATGGGTGTAATTGGATCAATGGATGCTACTGAAATTGGCTATCGATCTACTGTTGGCTCTAGATTTGTCTCTGCGGCGCTTGGATTTGTTGTATTTGGACCATTCTAAGCCTACCCTGTTCCTACTGATGAAAATTGGTGAAACCGGCGAGGATGCTACCTTCGCTCCTGCTACTCTATCTACCGTGCGTCTCTCTACTATTTTCTCTACCTATCTCTACCTATGCAGGCTTCGGGTCAAATGCTATGTGTAATGCTTAAACCGAGATCCGAAAGCTCAGACTCAACAGAAGAAAAAGCATAATCTACTGCCTATCAAGGTGCCTATACTACTACCTTTTTACTTTCCACCTTTGCTTCTGCTGCCCTTGCTTATGGATAAACAACTGAATCTAGACCTTGCTCGTGCTCGTACTGCTTAATCTGGACCACCTGGAACTGCTCTTGCCTTTCTAGTTGCTCTGGCCTAATTATAGTGCCTATGCCCTTGTCACTGGTCCTAGCTAGGATGCTACTGATGCTTTAACACGGTCATTAGTGGGACCTGAAACTGCAACATCTGCATCTGTCACTATGCCTGGATGGAAATTAATCTACCCCTCGATCTCTAAAAGGAACTTATAGCTCTGCCTCTTTCTCTCGATCTATAGGTGTTGCAGGTGCTTCTTACGTCTTAGCTACTGATGCTGGCTATCAATCTGGAACTGTAAGGTATGCTGCGGGTGAAACAAAAACTTTTGCTTAATCAAAAAAACCATTGAAAGGGGCCTCTCTAGCTGTCTTTACTATAGCTCCTGCTTTTGCTTCTTCTGTTGATGGTACTGTTAAAGTATCTGCTATTTGAGAATCTGGAACTGGATATTCAACTAGTAGTACTGCTGGAGGATATACTGGTATTGGATCTATATAAAGGACTAGGTCTCCCTCTGGATATGCTCGATCTGCTTCTGCTTCTTTGACTGGATCAACCGAGTCAACTGCTTAAACTGCTGCTGGATAAACCGCTACACGGTAGCTACTATCTATGCTTACCCTTGCTCCCTCTGCTACTGCTGTTGGCTATGGGTATGGATCTTATGCTCCTGTTGGTGTTACTGATCTACTTGTGCCTAAGCTACTGATGCTGCTAGACCAACTGAATCACTAGAATCTAAAGAATCAACCGAATCAACAGCTTCATTGACAGCTTATGCTGAAAGATCTGTAACTGCTAGGTTGATCCAGTCGATTCTTTAGATTCTGCGACTCTATCTATTATCCCACTGGCAAGCACTATTTACTCCCATTGAGGTGGTGGGAGCAGATCCAAACTTTGCTACTATCTATTTCGCCACTCTTAATAAGAACTGACCCTACTAAAAATCCCAAAACATGTTATCACCCTAGGGTTTTACCTATAAAGAGTCCTAAGCCTATTACTTCACTTTCCTAGGGCATCGTTCTACTACTGGATGATTTCCCTCGGACAAAAACCTTAGTCTTGAGGTCGCTACCCTAAATCACTAGGTCGTTACACTCCTAAGCTTTACCTAATCCTAACCTACTGCTACAAGTTAAGGGAATTACCCTAAAACCATTCCCTCAAGCTCCCTAGACTAAAGACTGACCTAGCGCTACCTTGGAAGCTCCCTTAAACCCTAGCGACTTTGCTTACTGTTGGACTCTGTTACTCTCCAAGTGTGGTTTGACCCCTAACTGCTGCTAAAGGCTCTCTTCCCTTGATCTTAGTCCAGGAGAATACCCTCCAAGAGACCTTCTTGTCAAACCTCACCTTCATCTACTGTTGGGAAGCCCCCCAGGTCCTCTTTGATCTGAAGTGAAGAGGGAATCTTACCTAGGTGACAGTGGTGAGATCCCTAAGTTTCCCTAGATTGGCATCCTGTGAGGCTTGCACATTAGGCTGCCAGTTTGTGAGGAAACATTGTGTTTTTCCGGGGACAAGGTCGTTCCCGTTGAAATCCCCTTCCCCTTACTCCTTCCCGTTCAACTCTCTGGGCTCTCCAATTTAGTAAGTTCCATAGAGTTCATTGGTAAGGGTGCCCCCACCCAATAACGCGGCACTTTGAACATCTTTCGATGGCGGCCTTTTAGTCGAGAGTTCGGCTGGCTCACCCTACGAGATTGGCCATTTTCCCATGGCGGAGGTTTTGGACATTCTCCCTACGAGATTTGCCATTTTCGATGGCGGCCTTTAGTCGAGAGTTCGACAGGCTCACCCTTGGCGGAGGTTTGCAATATTGAGCAATGCCCCCACCCAATAAGTCAATTGAAATGCATAATGACATATATAATATAGCTAATTGATGGCGGCCCTCACCATCTGAATAGTGAGTACCTCTCCCTTTAGTCGAGAGTTCGGCAAGCTCACCCTCACCATCGGAATAGTGAGTCGATGGCGGCCTTATAGTCGAGAGTTCGGCAAGCTCACCCTACCGGTCTCCCTCCTGACAATGATCGACTGGAATGACCCGGCTGGCGGTGATCCACTATCGGCTGACCTTCCGGCAATGAGCACTGGCAATGACCCCACTGGCACTGATCCTATGGCTATACCTTCTGGCAATGAGACTTACTATGACTGGTGGTTGGCTATGAATGGCGTATGATATATCAAATTGCGAATCCTCATATATACCGCGCTTCGTGATTATTCCTTCCATTCGAGGTAGGAACCCGTGTTCCATATACGTAAGCAATTTTGATGTTTTCCTTTTTTCTTGGGTATGGCGTGTTATTGAACGGGCAATTATGATTGAACAGGTCCTTCTCTTTCATCTGTTGGGTGGAGGGCCATTTCTTATCTCGTTGTCTGTTGGGAACATGGGGGAAACTCACGTGCCATTTACAGCACATAGAAGTCGTTCACATCACAGCAAACAGAAATCCGTTCACATGGAGAAGGTTAACATAAGCTGTTCATTCACCGCACATATAAAAATCCATTCTAAAGAAAGAAACCAACCATCCCTTCTGCCAGGAAGGATTAGATGATGGGTACGGTAGTACTCCTTCCCTTGCTTAACCCACCCACCTGCAAGAACTAGACCTGTTAGCTTATATCAAAAACTTTATGAATGCTTAGCTTAGTAGCTACTACACTATACTTTTAGAGGGTCAGGGGAACCGGTCAACCTTACCCTTACCTTTCATGCCTTCCCCCCGCACCCATACCGCCGCTAGCACTCTCACTGCTACTGAAACTGAGTAACACACACTGAGTCACACTCATACTACTCCCCCTAACTATCACTCCTACCACTACCCCTAAACCTTATCCAAACTACTCAAAACTTACCCTTATATATTATATATATATTTATTTATATAATATTGAAAATCAATATAGTAAAGGAATCAACCCCTAGAATAGATTGAACATAATTACTAATAGTAGACCTAGAGTAAGTTAATATGAATAAAACCCCCAAAAAGAATGAACTGGAGAAGACAAAAAATCCCCATAAATTGAATATAGATCCGAAAACTTGTTTGTGCTGCTGGTTCGATGGGAAGGTAGGGGAAGTGTTGGTTCTTGGTGTGTTATTCGATAGAGAGTATCAAGTAGAGATAGAGAGAGATAGATTGTTAGAGAGTATCGAGTAGATATAGAGGGTAGGGATGGAGGTTAAGGATGGAGGGATCAAGGGCAGAGGATGAAGGGATGGAGGTTAAGGGAGGTTAAGGATATCGGATCGAGGGCAGAGGGCAGAGGGCATAGGGTATGGGGCATAGGTGAAGGATGAGGGTAAGTATCTCAGGCTGTCTGTGTATCCGTTCAGGTCGGGTGGGATGGTTCGTGAGGTCACAAGGTCGAGTAGGTATAGAGAAGATATCAGTAGGTGGAAAGAGATCAGGCAGGCGGTAGGATAAATCACTAATAAGGAGGCAAGAGGCAAATTACCGATTCATATCCCCACAGACTAAAGGCATAAAGGTGAACGATTTCCGATCACTAATGGAGCATTTTCATACTAATCCCCTATCCCACGGCCTAATGCTGGGAGTGAATCCCTATCTTACGGACTAATGGAGCAGGCAGGTGACTAATCTATATGCCAACAGCCTAATGCTGGATGTGTAAGCTCAACGTAATTCCCATCCAAGGACTCATGCTAGATGTGTTTATTCGTCCACATACTGCTCACGTGCTCATGTTCAATCCACAGATAGGTGCTCATGTTCAACGGCATCCTGCTCCACGGCTGGCTTCATGCTCCACGGCATCCCGGAACTGACTCACTAGCGGTATTGTTCCTTCCTTCAACTCAACATGGGGGGAAAGCGGTTAACTGGGTAAGCTATCCGCTCTACTTTCCAACCAGGGCTATACAACTACTACTCTACACCACCTCTATGAATGGAAGGTCGCATATGGAACCAGCCATGTCGGACTTGGTAATGTCGCACCTGTGGATCGTGTCACAATCAATCTCGCACCTTGCTAGTCGACCCAGCCTTAACAATGCTCCTTGCTCGTATGACCCTCGTTGTAGGATCCTCGTTGTATGATCGTTTCCCCTCGCTGATTGACCCTGCCTTCTGGAACATTGCTTATGGAACAAGCCTTATCGACCTGCTAGAACTAGACCTTTAATGAATGCACGCACTTAGTTAGGAGGGAATAGACTCTTCAATTAGAAGAACACCATATGGAGATGTCTTGATCCCTTACCTTAGATCTAGACCCGGAACTTTTATCTTCCATATATGCCTTCAATTATTGGGGCTTTTCCCTTACCCTAGGGTCAGGTAGTGAGTGTGATCCCGTTCCTTATAAGAGAAGTTCTGTTCCGCAATAGTCCCCACTAAGCTAAGTGATTCCAGAAAGATGGGGTATAGAAAGAAAAAGTATAGGTCTAAGTTCTGAAGGTGGGTAGGCCTATTTATTCCTTGCAGTGGGAAAAAATTCTCGAATCGGGCTCCTTGGCGGGATAGGTAATAGTGATACCCAGAAGTTCCTAGTGGTACCGATAAGAATTCATAAAGTCAGGGTAAAGGTTTAATAGCATAAGAGTGCCTGCCCTGCCTTGTTTGTCTACCTCAATAATTTCATAAAGTTTGATCGAAGCCTAACAAGGCTCTATCTCTGATTTACTATCATCCAGCCAGTAGTCATGCCATCTAGAATCGGGGTAGGAAAGGGAAGCTCCGACAAGTCCTCGGCTAATCGACCACCATTCATCCGGTGCTTACTTATAAGAGAAGGTAAGTAATTGATAAGGTTCGGCCGAACCATAAGGTAATACGGGGTACCCAGCCATAAGAATTCATAAGGGAAGGCAGTAAGGGTTATAGCATGCCTCCCCTACTTTGTATTCTTGGCTTCATGAATGGGTTGAGACTCCATCTCCTAGGGTGAAGCGGCGGTAAGTGAGAGTCTGGTATAACAGGTGGATAACTACTATGAGGTTCAGGCATGAAAGGTAAGTCTATTCCTAGCCAGTGGGTTCAAATTTATGAATCGTATACTGATCGGCCAGACCAATAGGTGGTAATACGTGATACCCTGAATAATTGATAAGGCACGGCAGTAAGTAAAGTTTAGAACCAGGTGGATGCTCGTAAGTAAAGAGTGAATATATGCTGCATCCTACTGCTATTCCTAGCTTCATAAACGGGTTGGGTAGGCAGCACTCAATAAATCAATAAAGGTTGGTTGATCGGTTCCTTATAGAAGGGTAATGGGGGGGCGTCACTCTATTTCCTAGGGTGAGGACAGTAATCAAGGGTAAGTGTGAAGTTGTGAAATCCGGTCCTGTGCGCAAGCAATCCCGACTCGATAACTAAGTGCATTCATTCCTTAAGTATTTCTTTCATAATATTAGATATAAGCCCTCCTTCACTCTGATGGAGATGAGGTGAGAGCTGCTGGGTTGGATCGAGAGCAGAGCAGGTGGGAGGGAGTTCAATAAAGTAAGGTTACTCCACTCCCATCCAGGGAAAGGATGGCACCCACGGTGGGGAGGCTCAGAAGTAAGGAAGGTTTCCAACTAGTTTCATTCTAACTGGATGAGCGGTAAGGCGGCAGCTCTATAGCGGGGACGGACGCCAGTATATTCTCTGGAAGACGGAAAGAAAATCCAAGCCACCCTGCGCGTGAAGCAAGTGTGTGTAGTGTAATGCCTATCACTGGTGGGTGAAGGATAGAAGCAAGCATTAGTGACTGTTAAGATAAGCCAGCCGAAAAGCTAAGCTAAGAAGGATAGATGCTCATACCGTCCCGTAACTAGGCGCTAGCGCAGACTTTCATTAACTAGTATAATCGAAGGTAACTTCTCTCGAAGCTAATAACCTGGGTGACTGGATGTGATAGTGAAGGTTATCAATGTAGGGCAGTAAGGGAAAGGTAAGGGAGAAGCTCCACTACACTAGGCATATGGCAGGCATGACGATTCTACAAGGTCTAAGGGCTCATCCATCAACCAATCCCAATTCCAATGCCTTGTTGATCAAATTGGGGAATTTAAGTAATCAAAAGTTGCCTGGGTGGCTATCCCGCCTAAGCTTCTACTGCCACCTGCCCGATTATATGGATGGATGGAAGAACCCGAGGCAGGTCTTCTTTCAATAGCGTTTGTTGTAATAAGTCAGCCAACCAACTAAGCAAGGACCGTTTGTTTCAAGTAAAGTCTTGTTCGGGTCCGCCATCAATGTCCTACACGCATGTTTGGTTCTCAGGGAAGTCTCTAAGTAAGGTAAGCGGTAAGAAGGCAGCAGTCCAATTCTATTTCTTCATAAGGTAAGCTCAATCAATCCACCCACCGTCTGCTCATGGTAAAGGCTTTGCGCGTTAAGGTCTTAACCCCGATACAGTACCTGGTTGTTGTGGTAAGGTCCTAAACCCGATACAGTACCTGGTTGTTAAGGCGGTGATGTAAGAAATGGATGAATGGATAAGGCTTTGTGATAGGGTCTTATTCAAAAGCCCACAGTACCTGGTTGTTATGGTAAGGCCGTGATGCAAGAAATATAGTCGAAGTAAAATAGCGTAAGTAAAAGGGGTAAGCTCAAACCAGGTACCAGCTGTAGGGTCCCGAGTACCAAGGCATGTTGGGAAGGCAATAAGAAATGTTAATGAGGTAAGCTCAAACCAGGTACCGGCTGTGGGGTCCCAAGTACCAAGGCATTGTGGGAAGCAGCAGTAAGCTTAGTTGTTATAAGGTAAGCTCCTGCGTCGTCCCGGTCTACTCAAGAAAGCTAGCTGTGGGTATAACAAATACCACCTTCCTTAGGCAACTGTCGTTCCCTGGATTTTCTCTACCTCGCCCCCAGAGAAAGGTCGCGAAGCAAGGTCTGTCTCCATCCTCTCTATCGATTGTGGTTATAAGTGCCTAAACCTTCTAACACACGATGTAGCGATGGTCGTTCGTTCTCAAGCAAGCTCATAAGGCAAGCACTAACTAGGCAGTGTTCGTTCTAAGGGAAGCAACCTCCTCTGTATTAGTTGTCCGTCTTGATTTATAAAGCAAGCAACAAAAAAAGGGCACTCAAATCACAAAGCGGTCGTAGTTCTCCAGGTAAGCTGCCTCCATGCTTCCATGCTTCCATCCTTCCTTGGCACCGTCCGCCCGCTCACTCATGGTAAATAAAGCAGTGGTTGGGGTATGTTTGCCAAAGCCGAACAGTATACAGTTGTTGTTGTAAGGCGATGATGCATTATGATATATTGTCGAAGTAAAATCGCGTAGGGTAAGTCATTAGTTTTTCATGACTAGCCGTGATTTTTATCACGATGGATAGGTCCTTTCTTATAAGATGCCTCTTGGTGCCACTACTTTCACAGATCAGATGCCATGATGTGCCATAGATATGATGATCAGTACATATGATGGATGATGGTATGTGTATCCTATAGCTGTGATTTTCTTCATTCATCTTATGTAGCTGTTTGACTACATGTATTGCTATGATTTGTGTCTTATTATGTTTAGAGGTCATTAACCCTCCCTTTCCCCTGATATGGTATGGTCCAAACCAATACTGGGTCGGTGTCTATTGGGTCAGTGATCTTTCCTGGAGACTTTGAGCAAGTTATCCATTCCGGCATCCCAAGTCTGCCTGCCTTGATTCCCAGTTTACCACAGTCCCTCTCATATCACTTATCCTCTTCATTGATTAGCTGTCATGGTATTTCAAAGCATGGTAAAATAAAAGGTATATAAAAGCCAAAAGTCAAAAAAGAGCAAAGTAAAGAGCAAAATACAAAGAAAAGAGGAAATAAAGAAAAAAGCCAAATGAGAAGGCCTGATATAAAAACAGCAGCAATGGAATTTTGAGTGCATAGAAAACCTGGCATTGAAACTGGACATGGATGGATGGGCACAACAAGAAGCTTATGCACTAGAACAGCTCTTAGAAGTTCTTCTTCTATGTCTTTATGGATGGGGCAACATTGATGATGATAGGTTGTATAAGTAGCTCTCAGCTGAATAAAGTGCATCTTCTCCAGTTCAATGGACACATTAACCAGAGCTAGTATCGATTTCTTAGAGATGGATTTCTTCTAACATCGGACTACTAATTGGCTTAGACCTGCTGCCCATAGCATTGGTTGTTCGCTCTGCTGCTTTTTCATCTCTTCTGTTTCACTTCACTTCCACTTCTGCAAATGAGACCTTCTCATTTCATATTTTGATCTAGGCAAAACATCATTTGGATGGGTCCGATGAAACATTACTCTCATTGGGAATATCAAATGGAGATTCTTCTTTAGTCATAATGGCATTTACTGAAGTTTAGATCTGCTGGTATATGCCCGCTTATGAGGTTCCACTACCGCGCTATGATGATAAGAATGGAGCAATACCACTTGCGCTTATGAGGGTTCCACAACGATGGCTGCACTTAATGTAGCTGCACTTAATGTACGGCAGTTCTACTTCCTTCGATAGGTCAGGTCTTATTAGGTACACGGTCTCTGGTAAGGAGGGGCTATATTGAGCAGCAGGTGAGTCATGACGATAGTGAGAATGTCAGGTGAGGTGAGCAAGGCCGATATAGTGAGTGAGGCATTATAAAGCTAGTAGTTCCGTATGGGCCAGTACTCAAGCAAATTATGAGCTACACTCTCTTCTGGCTTTGCACTATGTTAGTATGGCCTTCTATAGGTGTGTGGTAGTGTGTGTGTCTCCCCATAAATAAACAGTAGAATCCATGTGAGTTGGTTGGAACTTCCAAAACCTCATCATTTCACATTTTGCCATAATAAAAACCTATCATTTTTATAGGTCCGATCCGTTATCCGTTAATCGTTGGTGTTACGGAGTTGTTTACGAGATAAATAGCTCCGTGAATCATTTCCAATTCATGATATAGGTCAATTAGCGAGATAGCTCTCGGTAGGTCTCGGTAGGTCTTGGGATACTAATAGGTCTAGGTATCGAGATGATCTCACAGACAGTAGGATGTATATAGCACAGATTCAAATACTTACCTTAGTAATAGATAACCTTAGTGATAGATATCTATAACATTGATGACTTCATAGAATCAAATTGGGAAATAAAGGCTCATAAATAACTCTAGCTAGCTCTATAGGTTTTGATCTCCAATCGAGGACTACCTTAACCTTGTCTCGTACTTCTTATATCACTAGCTCTCCTATCTTAATCTCATATCATGCTTCTTATATCGCTAGCTCTAAGGGCGGTCATACCTCCATACCTATTCAGGGAAGTCATCCCTCTTAGGGCTATCATCCCCCTATAACTCTGTAATACCCCTATAGCTCTCAAGGCGGTCATACCTACATAGCTCTCAGCGTTCTCATTCCCCCTATAGATCTTAGAACGATCCATTCCCCTATAGCTCTTAAGGCCATAATTCCCCCTATAGTTTGAAGGCCAGTAATCTCCCTAGAACCCTGTCACATCTCCACGGCTCTAAGGGCTGTCATATCCCTATAGCTCTTAGGACGGTTATCCCTCCATGACTCTTAGGGCGGTCATCCCTCCATGACTCTCAGGGCGGTCACATCTCCACGGCTCCTTGGCTAGTCACGGCTCCTATTAAAGGCTCCCCTTCGTACTGTGATGGCTCCTATTCATTGCTCCTAGTCGTTGCTACTGCTCCTATTCATGGTTTTCGTCTACCCCTACAAATAAGGATTCTAGCTTGAACCATGAGGTGTTCTGCGAAGCCCGAATACTTTCGAAGTGATAGGCCCGATCCAGCGCGTACTCATGATTCCGCTACGTGCTCTTGTTTATCATGACTTGCCTTCCCTCAAGGTGAGGTTGCTTGCCTCATGACTTGCCTTCCTTTATAGGTGAGGTTGGTTCAGGTTCAGCAGAATTGATATGGGGAGAGGGGGGCTTAGAATTCTATAAAGTCAATGTGATCTGATATCTATGACAGAACTCAACCATCTTCTTTGATCCAAATGTTGCTGCATTATCAGTGATGATCTTGGTAGGACAGCCAAATCTGGAGAGAATATTAGTCTCCATAAATTTTATGATAACTGAATCATTGGCCTGCCTACAAGTAATGGCTTCTATCCACTTAGTGAAATAGTTTGTGGCAGTGAGAATCCATCTGTGCTGGGCAGAAGATGGTGGATGGATTTCTCCTATAAAGTCAAGTTCCCACTGTTGAAAAGGGGCTTCAACAGTGATTGGATGCAGAGGGAGGGGTAGCAGTTTTCTTTTGCCTTCAAAAAGTTGACACGTATGACAGGCTATGATCATCTTGTGCACATCATGAAAAAGAGTAGGCCAATAGAAACCAACCTTCAAAATTTTGTTGGTTGTTGTCTTCCAGTACAAATTACCTCCACACTCTCCTTCATGGAACTGGTACTTAAACTTCTCTGCATCAAACTCAGGCAAACATTTAAGCAATAGACCACTTGCATTTTTCCAATACAGACATTTATCTATAATGCAATAGTTTACAGCTTTCAATTTTAGGAACCTTGCCTTTTTTTTTGTCAAACCAGGAGGTGTATTCAAATTAAGCAGAACATAAAGAATGTCAGCATACCAAGAGGAATTCATAAAATTGTTTTCAACAATGGGTGCTGAGATTTCCTCTTGATCATCTAAAGCATTAATCATATGAATATCAAGAACTTCACAATTTGATTCAACCATTAATCTAGCTAGACCTTGGCCTTTGATGAGCTTAGTGGGTTTTATCTCTAAATCATATTCAAGAATAACAGCAATCCACTTACCTCTCTTACCATCTGGGTCCTGTGTTAGAATGTCTTTGACAACTGAATTTAGGACAAAGGCAATAATGTGTGAGTGAAGGATGTACACTCTGAAGTATTTCAAAGCTTTAACCAAAGCAAAAGCTTGCTTTTCCATAATGTTATACTTCAAAGGGGCATCCCTCAATGCCTTGCTAAAGAATGTAATAGGCTGCTCTTGTCCTTGTGGGTTTTTTTGTAAAAGGACAGCAGCTATGGTATGTTCTAATGCAAATGAGAAAATATAAAAATATTTTGAAAAATCAGGACTTATCAGAACTGGTGTTTTGGTCAATGCTTGTTTCACTAGTTCAAAAGACTCCTTTGCTTCCAAGGTCCATTTTACCCCTTGCTCCTTTTCAGCATGTTTTTGATATTCCTAAGGAGCTCAGCTAGATTAGGGATGAACTTTCTCAAAAATTTGATCTTCCCAATGAAAGATTGCAACTCCTTGATGTTTCGAGGATGAGAGATTTGCAATATGGCCTCAATCCTCTTTGGATCTATCTTTATTCCCTCTTCTGAAATAATGTGTCCAAGAAGTTTACCTTCTTGGAGCCCAAATAGTGTCTTCTTAGGGTTTAAAGATATTCCAAATCTTCTGCACTTCTCGAAAATTTTTCTCAAATGTTCTAAGTGTTCTTCATCTATTTTTGAAAACACAGTGACATCATCAAGATAGATAATGATGAAGAAGCCCAATTCTTCCGAGAATGCTATGTCCATGACTCTTTGAAAGGTTGCTCTAGCATTCATTAGACCAAAGGGCATTTTTACATACATGAAAGTGCCCCATGGTGTTGTAAATATTGTCTTTAATTGATCAGCAGGGTAAACCAAGATCTGATTGTACACTGAATAGCCATCCAGCAAAGAAATTCTTCTAGACCCTACCACCCTTTGTAAAATATGGTCCATCTTGGGTAGAGGGTAGTTGTCTTTTAATGAAGCTTTGTTTAAGTCTCTAAAGTCTATACAAAGCCCGATTTCTCCATTTTTCTTCCTAACAGACACCAGATTAGATACCCACTCAGAATATCTAATAGGGACAATAATGCCAGCATCGTACATTTTCATGATCTCCTTCTAAACCAAAGGTAACTGAACAGGGTTTATTCTGCGCAGTTTCTGTTTGAATGGTTTGTGGTTTTCTTTAAGGGGAATTTTGTGTTGTATTATTTCAGTGTCATAGGATTTAAGATCTTCGTAACCTCACGCAAAAACATCAGAAACCTCTTTAAACAGCTCAATGTATTTGAGTTTAATGTGAGCTGGTAAAGTTTGAGACAGTTTAATCATTTTCGGTTTTTCCTCACTGCCTATATTGCACTCCTCCACTTTGGTCTCTACAAGTTCCAATTTTGGTTTATTTGCCACATCATTAAAATCGAACAACTCTTCTAAAGGAGCCAGACCTTTAGGCAAACTTTCATCTTTAGAGTGAAAAGTTTCTAACTCCTCTGTTTCTGACTCTGTAATCACCTATGTTTTGTTTCTAAGTTTGCTAGATAACAGGTTATATTAGTAGGTTCAGGAGATGGTTCTTCTTCATCAAGGAAATTTCCTTCACTATAGTTTGTATCATAATCTGAGTCTGAACTGTGTAGTTCAAATTCATTTCTGATTTGCATGAAGTCTTCTATTTTTTTGTCATTGTCAAACACCTGCCAATACTTTTTATTATCAGGTACAGCTGGTCTAAACTTTATCTCAGTTGCGTAGTCTTTGGTGCTATATGGCGTTAAACATGTCCTAGCTACAAAGGATAAATTGTGGGCCGCAATATTTCTTTTTCTTGGGACAAAAAAAAGTTTGTACTCCTCGAATGTTTTCAAAAGGTCTATGGCATCGTTTCGGTAGGCTCTAAGTTTGGGATGATTTGTGTTATATTCCCCATTGACTTGTCTAATGACTAACTCTGAATCCCCATACACATTGATTCTTCTAGCTCCTAACTTTTTCAATAGGTGTAAGCCTAAGAGAAGGGATTCATATTCTGTTATGTTATTAGAACACTGAAAGTTTAATTTGTAGGAAATGCTTTCTATGTGGTTATTTTCAGTGTTAGTAATCCAAACACCTGCACCAGCATTGTTCTTAGTGCAGGACCCATCAAAATACATACTCCATAGAGGACATTTCTTAGTTTCATCCTGGTTACTGTTATCTTCAACTAACATGCTCAAAGGTTGTTGTGGGATCTCAGCACTTAGTTGTTTTTGTTTTGATTCCTCAGGATTTGCATTTGTTTGAGGGTTGTTTTCTTTATTGTAAACATTCAAGAGCAAAGGACATCTGTCTTGTAGCTCAAGACCTTCGTTTAGTTTGCTAGATTTTACAGGTTCAGCAAACTGTTTTGACAGTTCTGTGACATTTACCTTCTCCTTTCTATTTGCCATTAACTCCGTTAGATTTACTTGTTCATCTAATGTTTCATCATTGAACAAAATAAAATAATACAGACCCGTATTTATAGAATAGAGGGGAGAGTTTTGTGGTCTGTCTTGACTTGTAACTGTATATTGCATATGAGACTCCCTGTAAATTATTCTAGTCTGATTGAAAACAGGGATAGTCGCATAGGTCATGTCCATCTGCATAGTCCCCTGCAACTTAGCCCCCCAAGATCTAGATAATAGCATTCCATACTTTGGGGGCACATCAGCCTCGACAATATCCATGAGTAAGAATTTAGCTGGAATCTGGGTTCAGTTAACACAGAGGTCTTTGATTAATCCCAAAAATTTTACCCTGCTGGAATCGAAGGAGTACAGGTCCTTGTAAGGTCTGGTGATTTCTAAACCAAGGCTTTCCATCATAGCTTTTGGCATTAAATTATGAGAAGCCCCAGAATCATGCATAGCGTTGTGCAAAATTTTTTCATGAACGTTTAAACTGACATAAAATGGAGGAACAGGTCCCTCTTGATATCTACCTTCAATCTTAGGACCAAAAATCAACTCTGGTTGGTCATCGCTAAGATTGATTGTGTCATTATTTTCTTCTATTCTCAAAGCCTTCAAAATTTGGGTTCTATATACATGTTGGGCAGCTAACTCAGTCAAGGGAACAGAGATTTTGATCTTTGAAATTTCCTGCTCCAGGCTTAAAGGAATTTGACTCTTTAAGGTGCTAGTTTCAGCCTTATTAGCTGTCACTCTATCAACAATATCAGCTTGTTGATTTGTTTTATTTACACTTGACAAAATTGTTTTTGCAGGAGCACTAGTTGAAGTGTTAGTACTGCTAATGTCTACACTCTGATTTTCATTGTTTTGAGTCCTTTTACCTTTTCCTTTATCAGAATTTACAGCCACTATTTTGTCCTTTTGTTTAATATTTTTAGGCTTGGTTGTAGTGTTGTTTTGTGAAGATTGGTCAGAGGTTTTATTGCTGGGGGGTTGTTGACTAGTTTTACTTCTAAGGTCATATTCTCTTTGAGGCTCTATGATGACATTTTCCATGTCTTGATAACAATTTTCATCATTATCTCTTTTGTCATCATAAGGTGTGTATAGACCTTATTTTTTATCATAATGAATCTCAAAGTCATCATTGTCTACCCCCAGCATGTTGATATCTTCTTCCTCTATTATTTCATCTGTTTCATCAACCTCACTTACATAGTTTTGATGAAAAGGAGGAGTGATCTGCTGATCATCTTCCCTAGGTCTGTTCGGAGGTTGGTTCCTTCTAGCATTCTGATTCTGGTTCTGATTTCTATTTTGAGGAGCAGCTTGGTTTTGATTTGCTTGTGCTCTCTTGATTATGCTCATCTCTTTCATCATCTCTTCCATCATTTTCTCCATCTTTGAGTTGGAAGTAGAAGGTGTGGATTCCTCTCTAAAGGATACTCTCTTTTCAGCTTTCATCCTTGCTCTTCTCTCTATTAATTTGACTTCCACGGAAAGAACACCTCTTTTCATATCTTCAAGAGTTTCAAAATCTCTCTCTCTTAGCGAATAGGTCATGTCAGAGTCAAACCCTTCAGGGAACTTGTTTAAAGCTGAGCCTTGTGGAGGTTTTAGTTCTGGGGAAAGTGCATTATACACACTATTAAACCTAGTGCAATAAGCTTGGACACTTTCCCCAGGGTTTCTATGGAGGTTCTTGTAATCAGAAAGGACTTGGAGAGGATTCTTCTTCACTTCCAATTTGTTTAAGAAAGTTTGATGGAAGCCTGGGAGATCGTTTATACTATGGGGGGCTAAGCTTTTAAACCATTTTCTTACTTCTCCCCCTAAGCTTTGAGAAAATAATCTAAGCTTGACATAATCATCATCAATTTCATTTCTGCCAAAGTAGTCATTCATCTTATCCACATGTTGTGATGCAGTTGTAGCATTGCTAGCATCATATAATGGAATTTTGGACTGATAGTCCTGTGGAAGATTGACTAATGGTGCAGGAAGGACTAGGGGAGCATACCATGCAGCCATGATAGGAGGTGGAGGTGGATTCACAGGTGGGTTGACAAAAGGGAAGGTGGGCTGAAGTGGAGTGGTTCGAACAGTGGATGAAGGATGAGTAGATGTGGATGGAACAGCAGTAGATTGCTGAGATGATCTTGGATGCGAGACACCTAAATTCAACAGGAAGTGTAGATCAGGTGGTGTTGTTTCTCTACTACCAGGATGTTCACTTGTCTCCAGGGATGAAAGTGAAGACTCAGAATCTAGCTGAATTATATCATCAAATGACCTAGTTCTAAATGGATTTACTAAGTCAACTTGTGATTGTTGTAGAGCTAAAAGATTTGTTGGAACACCTAATCCTACATGGGTAGGTGTGGAATGCGAAAAGTCACAATGGAGTCCAAGTGACCTTGGAATGTGAAACCAAGAGTCACACCATTGTATTATAAATGTACATCATGTATAATGGAAAAATAAGAAAGTCTCACGCTTATCCTTCATTGTGTTGAGTCTCTTGTGTGTGTGCATTCTTCTTCCTCATACACCATGTGTGTGCTTCAACATGGTGTTTAACATGGTATCAGAGCTCTAACACTCCACCTCACACAACAAATCTCTCACACTCGCTGCGTTAACTACGTCCCTCACTTCCTCAATGCATACGCTCGACCCTTCCCACGATTTTTAAATCCACCCTCCCTTGCAATACGACTCACTTTTAATTATATTCACGTTTTAAATTTTTTAATTCCCCACCATATAATATCTCCCTCCTTTTAAATTCGTTTCCACTTTTTTATTTTAATTCATTCCCCTCCCAAAAGAAATTCCCCTCCCACTATTCCCTTTAATTTAATAGCTCCCCTTTCCCCCATTTAATTCCACCAAGTTAATTAATCTCCCTCCCTTTTAATTTAATTTCTCTCCCCTTCCACTAAAATTAATTTCCATTTTTTAATTTATTCCCTTCTTTTTAATTAATCCATTTTTTAATTAATTCCCCTTCCCATATAAATATCCCTCCCATATTTTATTAATCCCTTTTTTAATACCATTTTAAATTAATTCTCTCCTTTTTAATTAATCCCCTTCCCCTCCATTTTTTATTATCCCCATTTTTTAATTAATTTTTAATTAATTTATAAAAAAAAAAAAAAAAAAACCCAGCAGAGAGAGAGGAAGAGCAAAAAGAGAAAAAGAGAGTTATGAACAACAGAAAATGGAAAATGGCATATGAGGAGCACATGGACTAAAATTTGCAGATTTGACATTTTATGATTTGTGGCATAAGTGAGATTTTTTGAAGAATTTCACATTTGAAGACAGTTTGCCATCATTGAAAACAACTCTTTGAAGGAAAATTCAGCTGCATAGTGTTTTCAACTGCACATATTTTGCAGAGATTTTGTATTGAACTCACATTGTGAGTGAATATTTGCCTCTTCATTCATAGTTGGAATCAGTGAATTTGAGTTGTTGATGTAAGTCATTGTTGATTTCCCTCCATCATTTGAGGAGCACACTTTGTACTTTCAGAATTCTTTGGAGTCATTTGTATTTCTTGTTGCATCACATTGTAAATGGGTGCATTTTCGGTTGAAGCCGACACCCTTTCATTCATTTTTGAGCCTAAGTTGTTGAAATGGCTAAAATCAATGAGGTCTTAGAGTTGTTGATTAGCCTCATTCATTCCAATGTTGATGACATGATAAAAATTAGCAAGGATGCTCTTTGTAACTTTCAGAATTGTTTGCAAGATGCACAAGAAAAGATCGAGTTTTTGCAGTTGGAATCTCAGCTCCAACAAGACGAACTTCAGCAAAAGAGTCACCATTTTGAACCTGTTTCTGTTCAGAAGATTGAGAAAGACTCCCATCAGCAGCAAGTCAGTAAAGTTTCAGTTGATTCTCATTCAGTTCCTTGTTCAAGAGCAGATGTACATGCAGATGCAGCAGCTCAACCTGCACTTCCTAAGCCCATTATCAAACCTTGGGAAGAGCTTGTCCACAACAAGCACCGAACTGGTCTTGGATATGACAAGGATGTGTCCTTTCATATTCCAGACTACACCAAGCCCATCATATTTCAGAGTGCCGGATTCCTGTATGACAGTTCACCTGCAGCTGTTCCAGATCCTGTTCCACAACAACATCAGATTGTAAAATGCCAACATTGTGATCAAGTTGGCCATATGAAATATCACTGTTTTGATCTTCATCCATGCAAGCACTATGGTCGGCACACTCATTCTTCAGACAGATTCTTCAGAAACAAGCCTCCTGCAAGAACCAAGATTCATCTTGGATGGATCGCTTCTTGGCAATGGGCATCAGCAGCCAAGAAGATGTTTACGACACATATTAGAACATGTTCACGGATATTGAGCAAACTTGCAGTTGAGTTTTCGCCATCATCTCACCTTGTCCCTGACAGGGGGGAAAATGGTGGTCATGTACGAGCTTCGACGTCAGATCAAGCGAGCCTGAGCCACAATCTCTCATTCCATGTTCAGAGTTGTAGCCAGCAGTTCAAGCGAGCCTGAGCCACAATTCGTCATTTCGGATTCAGAGATGTAGCCAGAGACACGGATGCCCATGAGCATACCTTCGGTTGGTGGATAACCTAAAACCATCATTTTCAGTTGGTGGATAACCTAAAACCATCATTTTCGGTTGGTGGACAACCTAAAACCACCACAGGTAGTAGACCTCCCTTCTTTTAGGTCGAAGGTCTCCATTTTTATATGAGGGACAATTCCTCTAGCAGAAGCTTTTAGCTTCTTGCCAGTTTTGGAGGAGTTCCGGGAACTGCAACAAGTATTGCGTTCCAGTGTTTGTGGTCATCCTAAAACCACCTCTTTTTTCCAACATTTCAGAGAGTTGATTCGGCCCAAGTTCTGCCATGTATACTTTGCAGATTTGTATTACAACTATTTTCTTGGACTCACACATACCCCTTCGGATTAATGGGGGATGTTGGAACACCTAATCCTACATGGGTAGGTGTGGAATGCGAAAAGTCACAATGGAGTCCAAGTGACCTTGGAATGTGAAACCAAGAGTCACACCATTGTATTATAAATGTACATCATGTATAATGGAAAAAATAAGAAAGCCTCACGCTTATCCTTCATTGTGTTGAGTCTCTTGTGTGTGTGCATTCTTCTCCTCATACACCATGTGTGTGCTTCAACATGGTGTTTAACAAGATTTTTAGGAACTGATTTAGCTCTCAAGGGTGATCTGAAAACAGTTGATAATTTAATCCTAGGAGACTTCCTAAGGATAATTTCTGGGTTATCAACTAACTCAGGTGGATCAAATGGCCGTTGGGCTCTAGTGTGAATCTTTCTAGGAGCCACTATGCCGTGTTTTTCAACCCTATCAACAAGAAAAGTTCAACCAGATATGACAATATTTAAGAGGTCAACTAATCTGTTTAGATAAATCTTAATCCTACAGTCCTCTAACTGAGTTTGAATGATGTTATAATGATGTGGGTTCTTCCCAGTGGAGTCTTAAGGTCTGCTAAGGATTGTGGAGTCACCAAGTGGAAGTTTTTAGCTCTTAAGGAGGTAAAAGGTTTTATGGTCCACCACCATGTTTATTGAATACCAATCTGAAATATTTTTTGAGTTATTTTTCAGTCATGTGGTTTTTAAGAATATGCTAACTCTGTTTCAAAGATTAGATATGGTTAAGAGACAAAGACAGTATACTCTTATGGCTAAGCCAGCTGATTTTTCAAGGTAAGATAACGTCTTAAGAGAATCCTAGGGTTTACCTAGATTGTCACTGATTCAAACAAGTTTCATCATGATTACCATTCTTTTGGTAGTGCTTGAAAAGGCTGCTTTTTACTCACAATGTTTTGTATGAAATTTTTAAGGGGAACTAGAGATGAAAAATCAACTGATTTCCCAAGGGAGTCGCTGTGAATGTTAGGTTTCCGTAATTTATTAGCAAGATTGGCAGAGTCCAATTACAGAAACAACATCGTTTCAACCAACTTTGGGATTCTAGGATCTAGCCCTCCTGAATCCGGAGAGGGATCTCTCCAATATGTACAAAGATGGATTTGTCTTTGAAGTTTGGGGTTATGATATTAGGTTAGTTATGAAGGCCAAGGGTTTGTTTGGTTTTTGGATGGTTGAGCATGATTACTGTTCAAGGTGGGAAGTTCTGAGTGCGAAAAATTTCCAAAGGTGAGAAGTTGCAAGTGAATAGAACAGCTTAGGCTAAAAAGATAGATATAACGCCGGTTTTTAGTCCATTGGGCTATGGAGTCATATCTGGGCTTTAATTGAGCATCAACATCAAGAGTGATCCAAGGGGCAAGTCATCTATACCACAAGATTATTGAGATTTAAAATGATGGAATGGAAACAATAAAGTGTTGGAGATGGTGGAAACTGATAATAATTTCACAAAGGATTTATAGTCAGTCCAAACAAGAAAACCCTCTTAAGTAACTGTTTAAAACCAACCAAGTGCAGGGCTAACCATTGACCTCTTGGGTAAGTTTGTATTAAAGCAACTTAATTGACAAACAATCCAGTAATCCACATAATTACCTTCAGAAAGTATGAAAACATATAAGAGAAACAAAGTGTAACTTAAGATCAGATAAAGTACTTTTAAACCTATTCTGCATTCAGTCAACACCAAGGGAAACTTTCAGAATCTTCTTTTGGAGAAAAACTAGGACCAGGGCACACCATATCTTCCATAGTCATCTTTAATAAGCACAATAAGGAAAATAACTTTCAAGAACAATATTTTTAAGGCAAACAGTAGGACGATGGGAACTCCAGCATTCCTAACTGCTTAACTGTATTAAATCATTCTTAAATAACAATTTGGAGGAAAACATTGAGATATTTTTTTTCAATTAGAGAAGGTTACTGATATACAATAGATCCTAACTCTGCAAATGATATTCTTTATCAGAGAAATAGTGAACAATATGACATACATAGAAGGAAAAAACTAACAAAGAGAGAGGCACTTCACCGATGATATAGACCAGGATCCCAAGAAACAGCTTTTATATTGATGTCAAACCAGTTACAGTCTTTAAATCCAATGTTTCAGTTCAACATTCATCTTCACTGTTCAGCGTATCTAATCTATCACAAGCAGGGCTCCACGGGCCAGTGAACACTATTTACAATTAGAATTTTTTACTCAAATATATTTCTAAGTTCTGCAACCAACAGTTTCTCATCTTCTACTTAAGTATTTATAGAAGAATGAGGAGGTGAGACCTAACAAAAGATCTCTTAGGTCAATTAATACAGATTCAAGACTTCTCGGCCTTTAGAGGGGCTCGATGGAGAATTTTACAGGTGGACTACTGTATTAATTGTTTTACAATAAATATCAAAGCTCGGTGAGAGCTTTTATTGACTTTGAGGCTCTGTGTAATGTTTGGATTAACTCTGCAGATATTTCTACATTGATTTCCTTGCAGAAGTAACTCCCTGGCTGCGCTGAGGCAAAATCTGATCTTCTTCAATAACTTCGGCCCTTCTTTGAATGGTTTGAGGCAACAGGTGGCTCTGTGGTAGCTGGGAGAAATTGATTAACCTCATATGTGGCAATGGAGGTTTCTTGTCTGATAATCATTTGTGATTTCTTCTTTAACTGTGTTTTAAATCGGGGGTTAAGCTTTTGATAACAGTCTTAGCTGTAATCCCTGTAAAACTATCTTTATTTCTCTGTTCTGATATATTTAGGTCTTCCGCACTGATACTCTTTGTCAGTGTTAAATCCATGGTTTTCTTGCTGGTATGCAGGGCTGCACAGAGATAAAACGGCATCGATGCCTCATAAAACACCGATGATACGTGAGATTGCAAACCCCTGCGAATGATTTCCTTGATGAAATGAAGGCAAGAGGATCGTCACCCTCAGCCTGCGAATTTTCTTCAGTATGGCGGAAAAACATTAAACCCTGCAAAATACAAACGAAAGTTATGAAATCCTGTGTATATAGTTTGACTGCTTCAGAGGACGTGTGGAAGGAGCAAGGCCGTTGGATGGCATCATCCAACGGTTGGGATTAATCGGGGAGATCATAGAATGGGCGGAAGAAAATTAGATCAAGGCCATCGATCGCGCGGAGATCGACGGTCAAGAGCGGATGGGGAAATCAAAAACAGAGAATTGTTGGCCGGGTAAACGAATCAGGGAGACGAAATGTGAACCGTCGATCTGCAGATCAGATCAATGGCGAAAAATGATTTAATCATCGCGCCGGGACCACATTAAGTAGCGGGCATCTTCATTAATTTTCGGGCATCTTCGGCGAGCGATCACCGTTGGATGGCCCACCTCAGATCGGATGGTGGACAGCGATATCGTTGGGAATCCCGGTTCGAACATTAACGCACGATGGATGATGGATGGACGGCGGTTTTACAAATAGTACAAGGGACGTGTGTCAAGCGATGTATGGAATTGCTGGCCATCGGGAAAAAACCGCCCTCCGCCGAAGAGTGGTGCGATAGAAACCACGCGGTTTTGTGAAAACGGCACACGGTTGGGGGGTCCACAGGGAGGCGCGCTCCGCACCGTTGGATCCATGGATTGAATCAACGGTCTAGATCGCTCCATAATTTGCACGAGCGGAAAAATGAATTTCAACGGTTTAAATAAATATCAAAGGTTTTTAGTGGTTTGCGAAGAAATATTGATTTAAACCGGATAAGCGCCCGACTGGCTCAGCGCGCGGTCACGACGCCAGGGTGTATGGGAGGAAAGGCTAGGGACTTAGCCCAAGGGGGCTTAAGTCAAAACAATGTATTTTTATGACTTTTCAACGTTTTTTCAAATGAAATGAGGGTTCTGATAAGGCCAAGAGTGAGTCTTAAACCTTATAAAGGGGATTTTGATGAGGGGAAAGGCCGAAATGTGAAAATGAGGGATTTTTGTGGGAAATAATGGGATAAAAAGATGAGGTTAATTTGGGAAGAAGAGAAAGGAGAAAATGGTGTTTGCAGCAATATTTTGGCTTTGGAAATCAGCAGGATTTCAGAGTTTTTCAAGATGGGAACAACAGTGAGGGCTGGACAGAGGCATGAGGCCTTCAAAAAAGTCTTCAAGAGCCAACAGTTTTTAGTGAGAAAAATTGTTCCTTGAAGGCTCAAAAATAGATTAAGCCACCTTTTGGGATAATCAAATTTTACAGGTGGCTAACACAACCATCCAAAACAAACAAAAACCCTCGGACTTCATAACTAGCCTAATATCATTACCCAAAAACCTTAAAGATAAAACTATCTTTGCACTTATTAGCGAGATCCCTCTCCGGATTCAGGGGGGCTAGATCCTAGAATCCCAAAGTGGTTGAAACGGTGCTCTCCCTGCGGTCGAACTTTTTCCAATCTTGTTGATTACAGGGAGCTAACATTTCTGGCGACTCTGCTGGGGAGCAACTATGAATTTTTTTCATCATAAATACTTCTAAGACCTCAGGAATCATAATTTCAAGAACTTTGTGCAGTGAGTACAAACAACCTCTTCAAGCACTACCAAACCGTTGGTGATCATGATAAAACTTGTTTGAATCTGTGACAAACTAGGAAAACCCTAGGATTCTCATAAGAGTTTAACTAACCTTGAAGGATCAGCTAGTTTAGCCATAAGAGTGAAATGTATTTGTCTCATAACCGTAGCTAAGTTTTGAAGTAGATTTAGGACACTCTTAGGAACCACACAACTGAAAAATAACTCACAAAACCCAAAAATATTTCAGATTAGTATTCAATAAACATGGTGGTGGACCATAAAACCTTTTACCTCCAAAAGAGCTAAAAACTTCCACTTGGAGACTCCACAATCCTAAATAGACCTTAAGACTCCACTGGGAAGAACCTTTATCATTGTAACATCATTCAAACTCAGTTAGAGGACTGTAGGATTAAAGTTTGTGTAAAACAGATTAGTTGACCTCTTAAAGACTGTCATATCTGGTTGAACTTTTCTTGTTTAGTTGGGTCTAAAAACACAGCATAGTGGCTCCTAGAAAGATTCATACTAGAGCCTATCCTGACCTTGACCCACCTGAAATAGTTGATAACCCTAAAAGTATTCTTAGGAAGTCTCCTAGGATTAAAACTTCAACTGTTTTCAGATCACCCTTGAGAGCTAATTCAGTTTCTGAAAATCTTGCAGCTCTACAACAATCACAAGTAGACTTAATAAATCCATTTAGAACTAGGTCTCTTGATGATTTAGATCAGCTAGATTCTGAGTCTTCACTTTCATCACCTGAAACAAGTGAACATCCTGGTAATAGAGAAACAACACCACCTGATTCACATTTCATTTCCAATTTAGGTATTTCTCATCCAAGATCAGCTCAGCAATCTATTCCTGGTCCATCCACATCCTTTCACCCTGCATCCACTATCCAAACCACTCCACTTCAGCCCACTTTCACCCTTGTTAATCCACCTCCACCACATATCATGGCAGCATGGTATGCTCCCTTATTCCTTCCTGTACCCTTAGTCAATCTTCCACAGGAATATCAGTCCAAAATTCCGTTATATGATGCTAGTAATGTTACTACTGCATCACAACACATGGATAAGATGAATGACTACTTTGACAGAAATGAAATTGATGATGAATCTGTCAAACTAAGACTATTTGCTCAGAGTCTGGGGGGAGAAGTAAGAAAATGGTTTAAAGGCTTAACCCCCCATAGTATCAATGATCTCCAAGCCTTCCATTAGACATTCTTAAGCAAATGGGAAGTGAAGAAGAATCCTCTCCAAGTCCTTTCTGATTATAAGAACCTTCGTAGAAACATCGAGGAAAGTGTACAAGCTTACTGCACTAGATTTAACAATGTGTATAATGCACTTTCCCCAGATCTAAAACCTCCGCAAGGCTCGACTCTAAACAAGTTTCCTGAAGGGTTTGACCCCGAGATGGCCTATCAGCTGAGAGAGAGAGATCCTACAACTCTTGAAGATATGAAAAAAGGAGTTCTTGCTGTGGAAGTTAACTTGATGGAGAAGAGAGCAAGAATGCAAAATTAGAAGAGAGTTTCCTTCAGAGAAGAATCCACACCTTCCACTTCCAGCTCTAAGATGGAAAAAATGATGGAGGAGATGATGAAGAAAATGAGCATCCTTGAGAGAGCACAAGCAAGTCAAAACCAAACTGCTCCTCAAAACAGAAACCAGAACCAAAATCAGAATTTTAGAAGGAACCAACCTCCAAACAGACCTAGGGAAGATGATCAACAGATCACTCCTCCCTTTCATCAAAACTATGTGAGTGAGGTCGAGGAAACAGATGAACCAATAGAGGAAGATGATATCAACATGATGGGGGTAGATAATGATGACTTTGAGATTCATTACGATAGAAAACAAGGTCTATACACACCTTATGATGACAAAAGAGATAATGATGAAAGTTATTATCAAGACATCGAGAATGTCATCATAGAATCTCAAAGGGAATATGACCTTAGAAGTAAAACCAGTCAACAAACTCCCAACACCAAAACCTCTGACAAATCTTCACAAAACAGCATTGTAAACAAACCCGAAATTGTCAAACAGAAAGACAAAACAGTAGATGTAAATTCTGATAAAAGTAAAGACAAAGGCACTCAAAACAAGGAAAAACATAGCGCAGACCTTAGCAGTAATAACACTTCAACTAGTACTCATGTTAAAACCATTTTGTCAAATGTAAAAAGAACAAATCAGCAAATAGATTTTGCTGACAGAGTGGCAGCTAATAAGGCTGAGACAAGCATTTCAAAGAATCAAATTCCTTTAAGCCTGGAGCAGGAAATTTCCAAAATTAAAATCTCTATTCCCCTGACTGAGTTAGCTGCTCAAAATGTATATAGGACCCAAATTTTGAAGGCTTTAAACATTGAAGAGAATAATGACACAGTCAATCTTAATGATAACCAGCCAGAGCTTATTTTTGGTCCAAAGATTGAAGGTAGGTATCAAGAGGGACCTGTTCCTCCCTTTTATGTGAGTTTAAAGGTTCATGACAAGATTTTACATAACGCTATGCATGATTCTGGGGCTTCTCATAATTTAATGCCTAAAGCTGTGATGGAGAGCCTAGAAATAGAAATCACCAGACCTTATAAAGACTTTTACTCCTTTAACTCGAGCAGAGTAAAATGTTTAGGATTAATCAAAGACCTCTGCGTTAACTTAGCACAGATCCCAGCTAAATGCTTAGTCATGGATATTGTTGTGGCTGATGTGCCCCCAAAGTATGGAATGTTATTATCTAGGTCTTGGGGGGCTAAGTTACAAGGAACTATGCAGATGGACATGACCTATGTGACCATCCCTGTTTTCAATCAGACTAGAAGACATTACAGGGAGTCCCATAAGCAATACACAGTTACAATCCAAGATAGACCACAAAACTCTCCTCTGTATTCTATAAATACAAGCCTCAATTCTTTTATCCTATTTAACGATGATACAGTCAGTGAGAAAATCACTTTAAATGAATTAATGGCCAATAGAGAGGAGGAGGTAAACACAACGAAAGTGTAAAAATAGTTTGCTGAACCTTCAAACGTCATCAAACAAAACACAGGTCTTGAGCTACAAGTCATGTGTCCTTTGCTTTTAAACCTTGATGGTCAAGAAAGCAACCCTCAACACAGTGAAAAATCTGAGGATTTAAACAAAATTCAACTAAGTGTTGATACTCATGAACAATCGGAAGGCATGTTAGTTGAAGAGGACAATCACCAAATAGATAAACCTGAATCTAGTCCTCTGTGGAGTATGAACTTCGATGGGTCATGCACTAGAACTAATGTTGGTGCAGGTGTCTGGATATGCAACACTGAAAACAACCACACAGAAAGCATTTCCTATAGATTAAACTTTCAGTGTTCGAATAACATAGCGGAGTATGAATCTCTTCTATTAAGCTTGCATTTGTTGAAAAAGTTACGAGCCAAGAGAATTAAAGTATATGGAAATTCAGAGTTAATCATTAGGAAATTCAACGGGGAATACAACGCAAATCACCCAAGACTTAGGGCCTATTGAAACAATGTCGTGGACCTTTTGAAAACTTGTGAGGAATCCCAGTTGATTTTTGTCCCGAGAAAAAGAAATATCACGGCCCACGGCTTAGCTTTCACAACTAGAACATGCTTGATGCCATATGAAACCAAAGAATGCACAACTCAAATAAAATTTAGACCAATCGTTCCTGATAACGAAAAATATTGGCAAGTGTTCGACGGAGACAAAAAAAATAGAAAACTTCATGCAATTTAGAAATGAATTCGAACTACATAGTTCGGATTCAGATTATGATACAGACTGCAACAGTGAAGAAAATTTTCTTGGTGAAGAAGAACAGTCTCCTAAGCTTGCTAATATTAATATTTTGTCTAGCAAACTTTAAAACACCACAGAAATGATTGCAACATTAGAAACAGAGGATTTAGAGACCCTGCAGTCTAAAGATCATAGTTTGCCTAAGGGTCTGGCCCCTTTAGAAGAGTTGTTTGATTTTAATGATGTCGCCAAGAAGCCAAAACTGGAGCCTGTAGAGACTGAAGTGGAAGAGTGAAATATAGGCAGTGAACTTAAACCAATGATGATCAAACTGTCTACGACTTTACCAACTCACATTAAACTCAAATACATAGAGCTATTTAAAGAATTTTCTGATGTTTTTGCGTGGAGTTACGAAGATCTTAAATCCTATGACACTGAAATAATACAGCATAAAATCCCTCTCAAGGAAAACCAAAAACCATTCAAACAGAAACTGCATAGAATAAACCATGTTCAGCTGCCTTTGGTTGAGAAGGAAATCAAGAAAATGTATGAAGCTGGTATTATTGACCCTATTAGATATTCTGAGTGGGTGTCTAATATGGTGTTAGTTAGGAAGAAAACAAGAGAGATCAAGCTTTGTATAGACTTTAGAGACTTCAACAAAGCTTCATTGAAAGACAACTACCCTTTGCCTAAGATGGATCATATTTTACAAAGGGTGGTAGGGTCTAAAAGAATTTCTTTGCTAGATGGCTATTCAGGGTAAAATCAGATCTCAGTTCACCCTGATGATCAATTAAAGACAACCTTTACTACACCATGGGGCACTTTCATGTATGTGAAAATGCCCTTTGGTCTAATGAATGCTGGTGCAACATTCCAAAGAGCAATGGATATAGCATTCTCTGAAGATCTGGGCTACCTCATCATTATATACCTTGATGATGTTACTATTTTTTCAAAAACAGACAAAGAGCACTTAGAACATTTAAGAACAGTCTTCGAGAGATGCAGAAAATTTGGTGTATCTTTGAACCCTAAGAAAACACTTTTCGGTCTCCAAGAAGGTAAACTTCTTGGGCACATTATTTCAGGAGGGTATTAAGATAGATCCAAAGAGGATTGAGGCCATACTGAAAATCTCTCATCCTCGAAACATCAAGGAGTTGCAATATTTCATTGGAAAGATTAACTTTTTGAGAAGGTTCATCCCCAACTTAGTTGAACTCCTTAGAAATATTACAAACATGTTGAAGAAGGAGCAAGGGGTAAAATGGACCTTGGAAGCAAAGAAGTCCTTTGAGCTGGTGAAGCAAGCGTTAACCAAAACACCGGTTCTTATAAGTCCTAATTTTTCAAAATATTTTTATATTTTTCATTTGCATCAGAACATACTATAGTTGTTGTCCTTTTACAGAAAAATCCGCAAGAACAAGAGCAGCCTATTGCATTTTTTAGCAAGGCTTTGAGAGATGCCCCTCTGAAGTATAACATTATGGAAAAGCAAGCTTTTTCTTTGGTTAAGGCTTTAAAAGACTTCAAAGTATACATTTTTCACTCCCACATCATTGCCTTTGTCCCAAATTTAGTTGTGAAAGAAATTCTAACACAGGACACAGATGGTAAGAGAGGTAAGTGGATAACTGTTATTCTTGAATATGATTTAGAGATAAAGCCCACTAAACTCATCAAAGGCCAAGGTCTAGCTAGATTGATGGCTGAATCAAATTTTGAAGTTCTTGATATTAATATGATAAATGATTTAAATGAACAAGAGGAAATCTCAACTCCCATTGTTGAAGACCATTTTATGAATTCCTCTTGGTATGCTGATATTCTTTATGTTTTTCTTAATTTGAATACACCTCCTGGTTTAACAAAAACAAAGGCAAGGTTCCTAAAGTTAAAAGCTGTAAACTATTGCATTATAGATAAATGTCTTTATTGGAAAAATGCAAGTGGGATATTGCTTAAATGTTTGCCTGAGTTTGATGCAGAGAAAGTTAAGCACGAGTTCCATGAAGGGGAGTGTGGAGGCCATTTATACTGGAAGACAACAACCAACAAAATCTTGAGGGCTGGTTACTATTGGCCTACTCTCTTTCTTGATGTACACAAGATGATAATTCCTGTCATAAATGTCAACTTTTTGAAGGGAAAAGGAAGTTGCTACCCCTGCCTCTGCATCCAATCACTGTTGAAGCCTCTTTTCAACAGTGGGGACTTGATTTCATAGGTGAAATCCATCCACCATCCTCTGCTCAGCATAGATGGATTCTCACTGCCACAGACTACTTCACTAAATGGATAGAAGCCATCCCCTGTAGGCAAGCCAATGATTCTGTCATTATAAAATTTATGGAGAATAATATTCTCTCTAGATTTGGTTGTCCTACCAAGATCATCACTGATAATGCAGCAGCATTTGGATCAAAGAAGATGGTTGAATTCTGTCATAAATATCAAATAACAATGGGGCATTCCACGACCTATTACCCTCAAGGTAATGGACTTGCAGAATCCTCAAACAAGAGTTTAGTGAACATAATCAAGAAGTTGTTGGAGGACAACAAAAATTCTTAGCACACAAAGCTTGTGCATGCACTTTGGGCTGAAATATTGACTTTGAAGAAATCTATTGGCATGTCACCCTACCAGCTTGTGTATGGCACTGATGCAATTTTTCCAACCAGCCTTGGTGTGCCAGTTATGAAGTTGATTCAAGAAGTTCAGTTTGCAGATAATGACATGATCAGAAGGATAAATCAGACTATTCACCTTCAGCAAACCAGAGATGAGGTTTATAACAAAGCATTGCAGAAGCAAGACAACATTAAAAAGTTTTTTGATAGAAGAACAAAGGCCAGCAATTTCAATGTTGGGGACAAAGTTTTAAAGTGGGACTCCAGGAGATAAGACAAGGGCAAGCATGGAAAATTTGACAACTTGTGGCTTGGCCCTTACTTCATTCATTCAGTTGCTGGTAATAATGTCTTTTTCTTACAAGAGTTGAATGGAGTAGAATTGTTTGGGGGTCCTCTCAATGGCAGGATGCTTAAGCATTACTTCTCTTGATTCTGTTATGTTCTGAAAGCCTTTTTATTTTTTTTTCTCATTATAAATATTTCATCCACCATTGCATTCAAAGTTAGAAAAAAACAAAAATACAAAAACAATAAAAGAAAGAAAAGAGGGCAGATTGTAAAAACAATAAAGGTACAGCCCCATACCAACAAAAAGAGAAACAAGTCTGAAAGTGTGCAAGCTTAAATGCCACTCCTGAAGAACACACTTCTAATTAGTCATACAACCTAATCTTGACTAATTAGTTTTAAATTTACTGCTGATATGATAGTGAATTCGATTTGCCAAACTATTTAATCTTGGCTTATCAGTAGGTAGGTTAGGCTAGAAATTAAAGGTTCAAATATGCTCAAAATCTGAACCTAACTTTTCAAAAGAAGAATGACTCAAATCTGTTTATTTCTTGAGTCAAGAACAGAGGTAAAAACTGGTTCTAATCAGCTCAAAATCTGAACCAGTCAACAAAGGAAAAATAGCTCATACAAAAGCAAAAACAGAGCTGAAAAAAAATGAAGTGCTTTGAATTTTCAGATCTTAAGCCTTCCATTTTGTTTTAATTTTCTGCAAAATAATATCTATGTGCAGCTTGTTTTTTATGCCATAGATCAGCATCAAGTTAGACTGTTCAATCCTGGCTTGTATGCTTTTGAATTTCTGTTTTAGAAAGTAGAGAATAAAAATCTGATAGACTGTTTAATCCTAACAGATTGGTAGAATAGGTAGAGAAGCATATGGACTCAACTGTTTAATCTGAGTTCATGGAGAAATAAGGAGTAGAATTAGATTAGTTGTATGCTTTCAAAAGAATAAAATTTTGGGAAAAGAGTTTTCCAATCCAAGTGCACTCTAAAGAAGAAAAAATGTTAGATCAGTAGGATTGGGTAGGTAGAAAGCCTGAATTGATGAGGTTCCTTTGTTTTCCACGATTGCTAACATGTTTTCAGAACAAAGAAGATCATCCAAGTAAAGAAATATAGCCCAATGGATAAGGCACTGATCAGCCTCCCATAGAATGCAAGTCTGAAGTTCTTGATGCCTTCAAGAAGGCACCATCCCCAAGTGGAGCCATTTTTAGCCACTAATAAAATTTGTCATATCAAATGGTGGCTAAAACATTTTTGGAGTATTCAAGAAACAGGGCTTATTGCTAAAAATATTATCTCTTGAAGACTCATGAAGACATCATGCCCCTTTGTCCAAATCTTCACTTCTATTTCCATTTTAAACTCAGAAATTCTGTTGATTCCATATAAAAAATACTGCTGCAAAATCCATTTTTCTCATCCCTCCACTTCAAAACTAACCTTCATTTTACCCCTTTGTTTCCCATGAAATTCCTCAATTTTCCATTTTTCCCCATTCCCCCTTCATAAAATCCACTTTATAGAGTTTAAAACTCCTTTTTAAACTCTATCGAAACCCCCAAATCCATCAGAAAGCTATGAAAAAATCATAAAAATACACTTTTTGTACTAGGGGTTTAAGCCCCTTTGGGCTAAATCCTAAACCACTTCCCCACCATATGCCTTGGTGCTGAAACCAAGCGCTAAGCCTTTTGGCGCTTATCGCATCGGAAAAATATGGGCGCACAACTCTATTTCTTATGGTAGAGCCTCTGATGCGATTAGCCCCTCGTTTTATAACCCCCGATCTTATTATCACCTCATATAACCTTTGTGCCCGCAATCGGGCGCTAAAACATTGTATAATTCCATCTCCGATGCTTATTTCCCTTTGTTAATTCAAAAAACCCTTTTTCCTAAGTTTTGGTCTAAAACCCGCCAGAGCAATGATTTTTGATGTAAATGGGTAGATTGAAAGACCCGAACCAAAGTTCCGATGCGATTAAGCCCCCTTGTATAAACCCTGCTCTTCGCTTCACTCCATATAACTTACGCCCGGGACCAAGAGTCAAAAGTCCCGAAGCGCTAATCGCATTAGAGAAATTCAAAATGGATAGATTGAAAGACCAAGACCGACCTTTTGATGCGATTGGCTCCCTTATATATAAGCCCTGGGCCTATCGCGTTTCATATAAATCACAGGCCTCGCAGTCGGGCGCCAGACCATTTCATATATACATATCCCGCTCCGAGCAGCCAAAACCTTTGTTTTTATTTAATTTTTGGTTTTCATGTGTTATAAAGGGTTTCCGTCAGTTCGTTGTTTAAAGAAATCTCGACCGTTGATCTAAGGTTGATCAACGATCAGCGCAACATCGCATCGGCAATTTTCAAAGGGCACATTTCGCTTATGTTATTTCCTCTCCCCGATTGGTATTCCCCGATGGATCCTCCGTCGTTGGATCTATCTGTTATATCCCAGATCTAACGGCCCACATTCCATATCATGTAACTTTCAGCGCAAAGAATAATTTCCCAAGGGTCGCGCGATATTGGTGGTTTTGAAAAGCCATGTGTCGGGCGGGAACGCATATCGCGTTCAAAAAGGCAAAACCGCCTCCCCGCCTTCTCCTCACGTGAAAACAATTGTTTTCCCTCCAAAACCACCTTTCCCCATTTCTATTTTGATTCATCACGCGTGACTCCCACCATTGATCTATGTAGATCAACGGCCCAAATTTAATCCGGCCTTAAACTATCGCCCTCCACCTATTCCAAAGGGTTTTTAACACAGATCTCCACTGTCCATCTCGTGGGCTAGTCTCATCCGACGGCCCACGATCATCCCGAAACCCCATTTTCAATTTTTATGCGTTTTACCTCCACCAAAGGGAATTTCGCCTGTTTCCTTTGATTTTCTTCCGAATTTCCATAATGTGACCATTTGCGTTATGTTTTCTCCCGATTAATCCTGACCATTGATCTCTGCAGATCGACGAATATGACTTGTTTCTTCCCACCGCTCTCCTTTTGACCTCTGCTAACATATCTCCACCGTTGGATGTTGCTATCCAACGGCCATGCTCCCACCCACAACATCTGAAGCAGTTTTCCCAAAAAACGTAGGATTTCTTAATTATTTTTGTATTTTGCAGGTATTTAATAGTTTTTCCATTACATCCAAGGAAAACCAAAGGTTGGGGATGACAATCCCTTGTGCCTTTATGCTTACAAAAAGATCATTCCACAGGGTTCGAATCCACGTTTCATCAGTGCTTCATGGGCATTGATGCCATATGAGCCTTGTGCGGCCCTGCACATCAACAAGACACAGACAATTAAATAAAACAAAAGAGTATCAGTGTCGAAGACCTTCCACGGCAGAACTGAAGATTGAATATGAATTCCATAGTCTAATGGATTACGGCTAAGATTGATTATCAAAATCCTAATCCATTAAGTTAAACACAATCAAAGACAAATCAAAATATCATCAGACGGAAAGGCCTCCACTGCCACAACAGAGGCCAATTGATTCCTCTCAGCTACCACAAAGCCACCTGTAGCCTCGAAGCATTCAACAGAGGCCGAATTATGATCAGAAAATCAGATATTTTCCTCAGCGCAACCAAATAGTTAATTCTGCCAAAGGAACTTAATGCAAAATATTGGCAGAGTTATTATTTCATGAAACAGAGCCTTAAAAGTCAACAAAAGCTCCCATCGAGCTTAATCCTTAATGTAAATCAATTAATACAGTGAAAATATATGTACTCTTCTCCATTAACCCCCTCAAAGGCCGAGAAGCATTAATCTGTATTAATTGAACCCTAGAGATCTTTTATCAGATCCCACCTCCTCATTCCTTCTATAAATACTGTTGTAGAAGATGAGAAAATGTTGGTTGCAGAACTTTGAAATATACTTGAGCTTGAAACTTCTACTTGTAAATAGCGTTCACAGGCTCTTGAAGCTCTGCTTGTCATAGAATAGTTAAGCTGAGTAGTGAAGATGATTGTTGAATTGAAACACTGGACTTAAAGCTGTAACTGGTTTGAAGCAACAATACAAGCTGATTTATGGGATCCTGGTCTATGTCGACGGTGATGTTTTTCTTATTGTAAATCGTTATTTTATTTCTGTTTTCACTTTGTCCATCTTCTCTGATAAAGAACAGCAAGCATAGAGTTAGGATTTACTGTATATCAGTACCCTTCTCTAACTAATAAGCTTTATCTGCATGTTTTCTTCTAAATTGTGTTGTTTAGGAATGATTTAATTCAGTTTAAGCAGCTAGGAATGCTGACGTTCCCTTGTCCTACTGTCTAGGATAATTGTTATTCTTGAATGTTAAGTAGAGATGAACTAAGGAAGTTATGGTGAGCCCTGTCCTAGTTTTATCTCCAAAGGCTGTCTGAAATTTTCCCTAAGAGTGTGTTGAAAGCTGGCTAGTTTCAAAGTACTTACCAGATCTTAGACCATTTTTTGTATCATTTGTGTTTCCCTTGTCTTTTAAATGATTTTCTATTGAAAGTATATCAAAATTTGGCTAGTTTCAAAGTACTTACCAGATCTTGGATTACTTTTATGTTTTCTTAAGTGTATGTCAAAATCTATCTAGTTTCAAAGTACTTACTAGATCTTGGGCTGCTCTTTGTTCTTCATCTGTTTAATTCACCTTCTTATTGTATCATTTCATTCCATAAAATCAACTTTAAATAGATCCTTAGACATAGATGACTTGCCCCATGGACCACTCTTGAACCTGATTGTTTCAATTAAACCCTATTATGACTCCATAGCCCAATGGACTAAAACCAGCATTGCATCCATATTTTTAGCCAAAGCTTGTTCTATTTTCTTGCAACTTCTCACCTTTGAAAATATTTCCATTTAGAACTTTCCAGTCAAACAATAATCATGTTCAACCATCCAAAACAAAAAAAAACCCTCGGACTTCATAACTAGCCTAATATCATTACCCAAAAACCTTAAAGATAAATCTATCTTTGCACTTATTGGAGAGATCCCTCTCCGGATTCAGGAGGGCTAGATCCTAGAATCCCAAAGTGGTTGAAACGGTGTTCTCCCTGCGGTCAGACTTTTGCCAATCTTACTGATTACAGGGAGGTAACATATATCACAATAGGATCTAAGTGTGAACCGAACAACCCGACCAGGATCTTCCTCATCCATATAGCCTCGCATGCAACCAAACTTGTTGCCATGTACTCGGCCTCCACTTAACTGAGTGCCACAGATCTCTGTTTCCTGCTGTACCAAGAAACTGCTGTAGACCCAATACTGAATATCCCTCCAGATGTGCTCTTTCTGTTCATTAGGCTCCCTTCCCAATCTGCATCCGTGAAGCCATGCATCATCAACTCATCCGACTATCTATACCATAATCCATATCCCGATGTGCCCCTGAGATACCTTAAGACATGCTTGCCTGCCTTCCAAAAATGCTTGGTAGGCTTAACCATAGCTTGTGAAAGCTGGTTAACAGCGTAGCATATGTCCAGTCGTGTATTGACTAGATACATGAGCGAACCAACCAACTATCGATAAACAGTGGCATCCACTACCTATTTCCTCCAACCACCAGGAAGAGGAGGGTCGATAGGCTTGCAGCCTTGCATGTTGAACTTCTCCAGTATCTCCCGTGCATACTTTCCTTGAGACACAAACAGTCCACCCTTCTGCTGCCAAATTTCCAATCCCAGGAAATAATGAAGGAGGCCCAAGTGCTTCATCTCAAACTCCTTTGCAAGATCTGCCTTGCATAAGTCTATCAACAGTTCATCACCTGTTAGTATCAAATCATCTACATAAAGTACAATGATCAGTGACTTACCCTCCACCACAATCTGGTATAGGTTCGGATCTGCCTCACTCTTGGTGAATCCAAGTCCGGTGAAATAACTGTCTATCCGTGTGTACCAAGAACGAGGTGCTTGTTTCAGCCCATACAACGCTCTTTTGAGTCTGCACACATGTGACTCGCTGCTGAAGATTTCGAATCCTTCAGGCTGCTCTATGTACACCTCCTCCTCATTGACTCCATTGAAGAATGCAGTCTTCACATCCATCCGATGAATGTGCCAACCCATCTGCGTTGACAGAGCAAGGATGGTCCGTATGGAAGAATACCTTGGGACAGATGCAAAGATCTCTTCATAGTCGATCCCCTCGATCTGTGAAAAGCCCTGGGCAACAAATCTTGCCTTGTACTTCTCGACGCTCCCATCAGCAGCTTGCTTCACTTTGTAGATCCATCTTGAACCTACCAATGATTTCCCTTCCGGCCTTGGGACAATCTCCCATGCACTGTTTCTGACAATCAAATCATACTCTTCCACCATGGCATCTACCCATGCGGGATCCTCCACAACTTCCTCGAAAGAAGATGGTTCTGTCACGATACACTTGCTCATCAGAGCCATGTATCCAGTAAATCGATCAGGTGACTATCTCTGTCTGCGCTGTGATGTAGGTGCTCCTACATTTTGCGTTGCATCAAGATTCAGTCGCTCAGCTTTTGTAGTGCGCTTCCGCCCTCTGATGTTTGGCGCTACATGAGTGGTTTCTTCCACTCCATGAACCTCCTCTTGTGGCTGATCCACATCCTGAGGCTCATCTTTAGGAACCAGTAGCTGCTCATCTGCATGCAAGTGTAGCTCCCTCTCAAGTGAAAACTTCATAGCTTTCTCCTTATGAAATTTGATATCCCGTCACACAACAGTCATCCAACTATCTGGAAAATACACACGATAATTGTGGGGTGTTTCTTTGTACCCCACAAATATCCCAACCTATGTGGTCGGATCCAGATTCTTCCTAGCATCCTACGTCACATGAATGTAAACAAGTGAGCCAAAAATCTTCAAATGAGAAATATCAGGCTTCTTACCAGAAAACGCCTCTTCGGGTGTACTCATGCCAAGTACTCTATGAGGACAATGGTTTTTCACATAAACCGCAGTGTTGCATGTTTCAGCCCACAAGTGTATGGGAAGGCCCTGATCATGCAACATCGCCCATGCAGCACCCTCAATTGTTCTGTTCTTTCTCTCCGCGACCCTATTCTACTGTGGGTTATGAGGTGCTATGAGCTCTCTTTGAATTCCTTTTGTGCTGCAAAAGTCTTTGAATTCGCCAGAGATGTATTCACCACTATTATCGCTCCTTAGAGCTTTCACCTGCTTCCCCGACTCTTTCTCAACCACCGCCTTAAACTCACAGAACTTTGAGTATGTCTCGTTCTTCTTCTGCATGAAGAAGATCCAGCACTTACAAGAAAATTCATCAACAAATATCACATAATACGTGTGCTTTGCTGTCAAAGCTACTGAGAAAGGTCCACACATGTCTGTGTGAATTCTCTCAAGGATCGTCATGGCGTGACTATCCTTCTCATGAAAATTGGTCTTCACAAATTTTCCCAAAGTACATCCCTTGCACTAATCTGACTGCATAAGTGTACCCTTAGGAAGCCCGATAGAAATCTGCTACAAAATTTTCAAAGCGCCATGGTGAAGATGGCCCAATCTCCTATGCCACAATTCACCCTCATCCCTGCTCACCACTCCTTCTGCTTTGCCTGTCATAGCTACACAACCATCTACCTGCAATTGATAAAGGTTCTTAACTCGAACCCCTATCCTCCGGGTTTCATTAGTTGCTTTACTGCGCAGGAAATCCTTTCGCTTGCTAAAGACAACATCATAACCCTTGTCTTCCAACATCGCCACAGAGATTAGATTCTTCTTCAATCCTAGAACATGCATGGCATCCTTCAATATGAAGGGTTTACCAGACTCCTTCTCAAAGGAAATGGTCCCGATACCGATCGTATTGTATCTACCATCATCACCCATCTCGATGTGCACTCCAAGATCCTTCTCATCCAGATCACTGAACAAATTTTTGTCTCCAGTCATATGGAAAGACGCACCACTGTCAAGAAACCACAGTGATCCCATCACACTTGAAACCAAGCATGCGATCAGCGAAAAATCCAGCTCAAATTGCGAGGATAGGGCCTCTCCAGCTACAGATCCAGCATCCTGTTGAACCCTTGGTTAAACTGAGAGGGGGGGTGAATCAGTTTAATGCAGTCATGTTCTTATTAAACTTTCTTTTATACTCATTCACATCATCACTTTGTGATCAACTTAATATACAATGGAACAACAATCTTAATAAGTGAGCAGCAAGTATTAAGCAGAATAAATACAGAGTATCAACAATAATAATTATGCATATAGACAACAGATATAAGTGGAAACCCATAAGGGAGAAAACCACATCTTATTATTGTTGTGATGCAAAGGCAAGCTCCAACTCCCTCTCACCACTGATTTTCTATAGGTTCCAACCTACAGGAGGCTACTACCTCAATTCTTCAAGCTACAACTTGCAAGGAAGCTCCAACTCCCATCTATTTTCTGCAGGCTACAACCTACAGGAGGCTCCTACCTTATTCAGCTACAACTAACATCTATCAAGCTACAAATTGATATGGAAGCACCAACTTCCTCACTCTTTCATAAAAAACACATGCTAATTTACCTGGATATCAGCTATGTTCTGTTCATTCTTCACTATTGTCCACTAGCCTTCATATCTGCCTTATATCATCTCTAAATCTTTACAGGTTCTCTATCTGCTCCTCCTTACCCTCTCTGCCTCATTTCTCCATTCTATAACCTCTCTATGCATATCTATGTGATATCATTTATAGAGTTCACCTCATGATTGTTTGTATTCCACAGGGAATTCGAAGTGAATAGCCATGATTGTTTGCCTTCCACCTTCTCATTTCTTTTTCATCTCGTTCAAAAGAATATAGTAATATGTACATATTTCAGTTTTTCAGTGGAGTTTTGTTTGCCTACGGAGACTTGCCTTTGCATCACAAACAATATAAAATTAATTAAAACATTTATATTTACATTTGCAATGGATATATCTCATTCAACCCTTTCAGTTCTTGGCTCACTGTGTGTTTGTCTTTTCTGCTACTGTAGTGCAACAATTCTGCATACTCTCCTGCTTTCTATGCATGCACCCCTACTTTTTTCCTCAAATCTGGTAGTTTAAATTAATGCTGAAGCTTTTCCATCAAAGATTAAAATCTTTGTTATAACTCAATAATGCAATTTAATTTAATTGGCAAACTCAGTTTCGAAAGCCCACCTTTAATACACTATGAAAAATCAATCAACACAGTTTCAACCCAGCAACTCTAATGTGGAAGTAGCTCTTCATCTTATGCGCTATGGTCAAAAATCCACTTTATGAATTTGAAATTAATATTTCAAACTTTGGTTACAAACCCTTCCATATACCTTTGAAGTGGAAGCGCAATATCCCAGCCGCATGTTATTTGGCTCATTCAACGTTTAAATGGCCCTTCATTCAATGTTTAGGGCCCAATTAAATAACTTAAGATTGTACCCAAACCTGGAAAATTCTAAAAATATGTGGAAACTTTCTTCAGAACCTATGGCTAAAACCATAATCAAAACCCATTTTATACTTATTCGAATTGATATTTGAATATTACAATGAAGCCATATTATAGGTGTCGACATATAACTCAAGTTTTCTAAATTTTTACTCTCCATTCATATTATATTTTGATGCGTATCCAAACGTCAAATATTAAAAGCCTTCGACCTTTTGGATCAAAACCCAATGCCGACTATATTAAAGTTCTGGGTCCCACAATTTTCCTTTGTATTATCGGCTATGCAACTTTGCTTATCATCCAACGGTCTAGCTGCTCTCGTGCTCCAACGATACGTTGGGCGCACATCCGACGGATATCGCGCAATTTAACTACACTCTCTTTAACCTCTCAAAATCACGCGATATAACTGGTTTTGAAATACCACTAAAAAACATGTGTCGAGCAACAAGTGATATCGCGTTTTTTTGAGGAATTCCACTTACTAGTTTTGAGGTCGCGTGATACCACCAGGTTGATTAACACCCAAACAATCTTCATATGCAAATAAACCCAAAGTTCACTTTACATTTAAAACCCATCAACTTCCATACCCAAGGTTTGGTTCATAAACGAAATCCTTTTTCAAAGGTCTTACAAAAATAAATTGATTACACATTAATCAGTTTTAATTCTAAAACCCCAGACCTTATAATTAAACCCGAGGCTTATGCGAACATTTCAATTTCAAAGTTCGACCAACACACATGAATCAACAAATATCATATGGAGCCTTCACGCCTTAATTAGTCGCTGACACATATGAATATTCGCTCATATATAACTCTGACTTTGATTAAAAATCAAATGCCCACAATAAACAACATTTGGGCCCACACAACCAACGCACCTTTCCATCTAACAATGGACATTCATCGCACTTCATAACTTCAGTGATCAACGAATATCGCGCAACTAAAATTCACGAGTTTTAATCTTCAAAATTTACGCGATGAAAATGGTTTTGCATTACCACTCCAAACCACGTGTCCATCAAAGACCCATATCGCGTTCTAAAAGTGAAATCCACTTACCATTTGAGAGGCCACGCGATACCGCCAGTTTGTAATTGAAAACCGTCTTCATTTTTCACTGCTTCACGGTTCCATCTAACCGCTTGTTCAAGGTTCTGCCCCTTTAAAATTCATTCCTCATGCATGTTTTAACTTTGTGTTTCCATTCATTGCGCATTCGATCTGCGTTCTATATACTTGGTAAAACATCCGAGCCTTGCTACTTCACAGTTTATTATATGTCTTGACTACTGATTCCGTCTTTAACTACACCATCGCTTCTTTTCTTTGACAGGTATGTTGATTCATTGCTCCTCTTTTCAAGACTGCGCGAAACCCCTTAGGAGTTTCTCAACCTCTCCGCTTTTGTGAAACCAAAGTTTCCAACATTCTTTCTACGAAGCTCAAAATAATTACTTGAACCAATTTACAGAGATTGATTTCAAAACAAATTCGATTCCTCTACTCTTCTTCACTATGATATGTAATTACACAGAAAAACACAATTCTCTCTTGAATACATTATAAAATGAAATCCCGCCGACAACTGCCTTACAAGGTTTATGGCAATGGTATTCAATAACATCGACCTCCCCTGAATCAATACTAATTCATCCATTTACACAGAATCCATATACAACCAAATCACACAGAATTCAGAACAATTCTTCATTTATACATATGAGCTCAATTACAAACCCTTCTTGGTTCTGGCCAGATATTCAAATCAATGGCCCTTCTACCTCACTACTCTGTCTCCTTTTTGCTGGTTCTTCTTTGTGATAGTTCAGGTGCTGCTCCTTTCTTCTCCATTGCCATCAATGACAATATTTCTAACACAGCCTGTCTATTTTTCTTCTTTTGTGGACAATTAGTGGCATAATGTCCATGTTGGTGATAGTGAAAGCACTTCACCTTGGACAAGTCCTGCTTCTTTCCTTTCGCACGGGATTGAGAAGGATTTTTCTTTCCCTTCCCTTTCCTTGCTTTGGCAGCCAAAGTGCAGTTTTCTTCATCTTCATTCTTCGATGAAGATCCATCCCTGGTACCCTGCTTTATCTCCTCCTGCACAAGATCCGACCAAAGTCGCTCCCATCCTCACAGTTTCTCCCAACCATTGACAGAGTCCTCGTAGCTATGCCAACTCTTCAGAAGCCCAAGGAGAGCCAATCTCACCAAGTCCTCTTCATCTACAGTAGCCCCCACACTTCCCAGCTCATCCCTGCACTGGACAAACTTCATGAGGTACTTGGGTATACTGTCTCCTTTCTCCATTTTTATTTTTCTGAGCTTGTCTTTAAGCGCCAACTTCCTTTGGTCGCTTCTGCTTTGGAACAAGTCTGTCAAAGATTTCCACATCAAGAATGGAGAAGCTTTACCATGAAGGTTGGACACTATGTGATCCTTAACACCTTCCAACATAATCCTTCGACATTTTGTTGTCTTCTTTTTCCATGCGTCAAGTGCGGCTTCATCGATAGAAGCAGGTTTTGGAATTTCTGCAACTATGAACTCCTTCAACCCATTATCATCTAGCACCGCCTCCATCCTATCCTTCCATGCAATATAATTCGAGCTTCCCTCAAGGGCATACTCCAATCGCAATCCGTTGAAAGAAATTTCAATGAATGCTCAACTTCGACACCAAGAAAACACTGCAGCAAATTCGAATTCCACCAGCACAAAACTCAACCGCTTCAATAATTGCAATTGCTCTGATCAATATCGCTCTGATACCATGTAAAAATTATATAACTTATGTGTTATATATAGAAGATTCTCCTGATCACACACTATTTAACTTCATGCACAATACAGAATCTATTCCACTATTGATCATCACATGCGGAAATTAAATCAATTGCAATGCACACATGAAACCATAAAACTTCACACACATTAACACAGTTGTTTAACGGGAAAGCCTGAAGCTAAAAACCCAACTATTTGTATATAATATATGTCATAGAGATCATGTAACAATCCTCATACAAAGCTGAACATGTCAAGCTCTCAGTACAATACAATAGCTACACACTAATCAGGCTCGATCTTGCAAATCCATGCACTGATCTTTGCCACCTACTAGCTTGCCTCTACTGCGCAATCCCTGCTGAAGAATGGCTCTGAATGAACTCGTATTCACCAAGCTTGCACTGCACAATCCTCATTGGCATCTCCACTGAGTGTTGGATGCAATCAATGCATCACTATAGTCACAACTGATAGTCACGCTTGCTCTTTCACCTACCTCTCCACTGGTCTCCACTGAAACTATCCATGCACTGTAGTTAACTGATGTATTCTTCAGTTGATTAATGAGTTATTATTTAGTGAATTAATTTACTAATTAATTCACACCACTCTCACTAGTGTATCAATCAGTTAGACTAGATACAACTAGCTCAACTGAGTCTAACTGAGTTAAACTAAATACAACTCCACCAACTACTTCTATAACTCCACCAAACTAAGTCACATGAGTTCTAACTGAAGTCCTCATGCATTAGATTCAGTAAACGCTCAAGAATAGCGTAATTCCTTATGTCAGCTGTTGTGCCACATCTGTGCACTTAACTGAAGTGCTCCAAGAGAATAAGATAATGTTTAGAGTCCAAATATTATTAAGAGCTAATAATATTCGACATATCTATTTTTAGACTTGCAATCTAAAAATAGATTCCGCCCAATATATCTAAAAATAGAAGTCCATCTATTTTTCCAACTTGACCAAGCATCCACAAATAGCATCCTGCAACTCATATAATATGATCAACATGTCTAAAAATAGACATAGTCTAAACATAGAATTTGCGCCAAAAATAGCCTGTGGGCCCACTTAGTGAAGGCGACTATTTTCACTAAGCTCATCATCTTGTTGAATCTCACTATTGGAAAACCTTACTATTCCACAACAACAACTTCCAACTGGTTATCATAAAATTTCTCCCAACCTATTGTCAACTGACGAAGTGATTGGTCTATTTCCAAGTATAGTCAATCATGCTCTTCCATTGAAGAGTGAAAATCATATCACTCACGTTGATGATCCATTAGTTGATCAAGTGGTCGACTTTATTTCACATTCGGTCGATCCCGCTCTCCTTGTAGAGAGTGAAATTCATACCGCTCAGGTTCTATTTGTTACATCATATTATTCTACGCTAGGGGGAATTTCACCTGTTTCTATAGAACCCCCTCCAAGTACTGAGGTCTTTTCATTTGATTGGAATAGACTTATAGAACCTCGTCTTCATTCCTTCATCCCTTTCCAAATCATTATGGAGGCTTGTAGTAAGAATGTGCACCGCACGAATGTAGATGAAGGTGCTTCTATTAGTATTTTATCCTCAACTGCTTGGCAAGATTTGGGTTCCCCTTAGCGTGTGCCTGTTACACAAAATTTGTCACCTTTTACTAGAACCATTAGTGAACCTTCAGGGATCATTCCTAAGTTTCCTATTACATTGGAAGGTAAAATTGTCTGTATTGATCTTATGGTAGTCTGAGGCCCCTTGGATTTCAATTTTCTCCTTGGGCGAGACTCTATCTATGCAATGAAAGTTGTCATATCGACACTCTTTCAGGTGATGTCTTTCCCTCACAATGTAAACATTGTGGTTGTTGACCAGCTTTCATTCGTTAGTCTTGATTCGACTAACAATAATCCGACATCCCTAAACTTTTCTTATACAGAAGTGGTATCTACCTCGCTACGGGTTAATTATGTGGCAACCAATCCCATGTTTTCAGTTACCGATGCAAGCGAGCCTCTCACTATTTGCTCAACTTCCTTTGACTTAGATCCGGTAATTAACATGGAAAACCCTATGGGGTTATCCGAACGCGATGTTATTATCCCTATTAAGTCCCTTGATATGGATTCCTTCCGAAGAATTGTTCTTCCATCTGATGAAGACCTCTTGGAATCCATGATCGAGGTGTGTCCCTTGACATGTGTCTCTTCTAGTTGGAAACCATGATCAAGGTCACCATGAGGAGAGTTCCTGTCACTGTGTCAACCTCGTTAAAAAATGAAACAAGTTTCCATAAGGATAGTTCTTTTCTGGTGCCAACCTCGTTAAAAAATGAAACATGTCACCATGAGGATAAATCTTTTACTGTGTCAACCTCATTAAAAAATGAAACATGCCCTTATGAGGAGATTTCATTTTACTATGTCAACCTCATTAAAAAAATGAAACAGGTTCTCATGAGGAGAGTTCCTTTCACTGTTTCAACCTTATTAAAAATGAAACAGGTTCCCATGAGGAGAGTTCCTATTACTATGTCAACCTCATTAAAAAATGAAACATGTCTTTGAGCATAATTCATTTTCTTGTGTCAAGCTCGTTAAAAAATGAAACAAGTTTCAATGAGCATAGTTCTTTTCCTATGTCAAGCTCATTAAAAAATGAAACAAATCCTCTCCTAATTGAGTCGAGTCTTTGATTAGATCTCGTAAGTGTCAATTCGAGTCTTTCATATGATCTCGTAAATGAACCTTAATTCCATCCACCTATTAGTAACCAGTAGTCCACTTAGGTGAATGAAATGAAGCTTGGGGGGCATATGCTCTTGCAGGTTACGCTTGGGGGGCATTGAAAATTATCTCAAGCACAATTTTCCTACGTTTCAAGCTTGTGTAAAAATGAAACCACTCTCAAGCACAATTTTACTACGTTTCAAGCTTGTGTAAAAATGAAACCACTCTCAAGCATAATTTTTCCTATGTTTCAAGCTTGTATAAAAATGAAACCTATATTGAGTCCATTTCGGTTATTATTTTAGAGACTCATTAAACTCATGAAAATACCGAGATTATTTTTCTATCTTTCATTCTTGTAAAAAACATGAAAATGTCGAGGTCTTTCCGTCTTTTCCTGCTCATAGATTAAATTGAAAGTCGGCCAAATGAGTATACTTTTATCACTTTTTCAAGCTCTTGAAAATTACAAAAAAGAAAAACCCTGGAGTTCTGATCCAGGTGGATATTGGTGGCCACCCGCCTATTCCACTTGGGGCCCCACCATTGTCTCTTTCAGTTTTTTAGTTTCAGCACAATTGACTATTTTTAGCAGTTTTTCGGGTCCTAAACTTCTGGAGCCGTTTTGAGGCCCTAAATGATGTTTTTTGGGAAAACCGGGAGCAACGTGGGTCCATGGACTGATGTTGCTCACATCAAAAGTTGTAGTCCTTGGATAGATCTTTCTAACGAAGTATGGTTCACATCAAACAGAGATCGTATGCCAAAGTTACATCCCCGAGAAGTTGAAACACCAATTTACCCAAACGGGGCCCATAGTTTTGGTGCTTCATCTCCTAGGGTTAGGGTTTTGGATGTTTAGGGTTTTCCATTGTTTCTAAATAATAAATAGTCCCTCGAGCCTCATTGTAATTCAATTCAAAGGCTTGTAGCCGCCACATCTCTTCTCAGAGATAAGCTACCAATGCCCTAGCTAGTTTATTTCCATTTTGTCTGTAAGCAAATTTCAGTTGTTTGATATTAATGAAATGAAATGTTATTTCCGTTGCATCTTTGTATTTATGGTTATATGTGTATTCTGTTGCGTTCCTGCATAAATCTGGATCAATGGTATCAGAGTGGTCCACTTTTTCTTGATCCTTCTTTACATGTCCCCAACGAGGTCGGGGTATAAGGAGTTAGGGCTCAATCTGGAACCTTTGCAAGATCAGCCTCGCAAACCCCGACAGACGCCCATGGGGGAAAAAAGAAAGATGAGGGAGCAGGAGATCCTATCAAAATATTTCTCGAGGAGTCCCTCGAAAAAAAAGGGAATGCGATGATGGATAACTTTTCCCAGATACTTCAACGACTGCCTACCGGCAGCGCATCTGCACCCAGCAGCCACTCTGGAGGCGCGACTCCCTTTAAGGTACAAATAAACTTTGACATTTCCATATTTGAGGGTCAAATAGATGCAGATGTCGTAGATATATGATTGAATCTATTAGAAGGATATTTCTCGGTTCATGACTTTTCCGACAGGGAGAAGATTATTTTTGCACTCCTCAAAGCTACCCCCCATGTCAAGGACTAGTGGGAAACCTACTGTGAGAAAAAGGACGAGACAAAACCCTCTTTGTTCTCAGTTGTACCCACTTGGAATTATTTCTGAGATGCCATCAAGGAACAATACCATCCCGTGGGGAGATATGAGGAAAAGTACATACAATGGACCACGTTGCGACAACGAAGAGATCAAGATGTGCATGAGTTGAAAAATCTGTTCCATACCCTGCACACAAAGTAGGGTATCAAAGATTCAGAGAAACATTTGGTGCTAAAGCATCGTAGTTGTCTGCACAAATACATTCAGGAGGAAATGGAGTTCCTCGACATCTCCTTGCTTGGTACGACATATCGGTATGTTTCCAAGATTAAGTAGAAATTCAAACAGAAGAAGCGAGAATTTGGATTTGTGAATCAAAAGTAAGGGAAAGGAGCCCCCAAATCGTAGAAAAAAGGACAAAGACAAGGCATGGTGTCCCAAGACAACCTGCCAAAGCCACAAGCAAATAACAACACCCCGAAGCCAAATAAGGACACGGGAAAGTGGTGTGAGTTCCATAAGAGCTCCACTCACAACACAAGTGAGTTTCGGGCGAAGCAGTCGCTGGTGGCCGAGATGAGGACTTCTGAATCAGATGCATGCTCCGACTCTGAATCAGAACCTAACAAGGAAAATGACAAAGGGAAGCATATTATTGATGCAGAGCCCAACGTCAATGTTGCCACTGTGAAGATCCAGAAGAAGCAACTAGAAGATCCAGAGGAGGCAAAGCGTCTCTTCCACTCCTAGATGTGGGTAAAGGGTTCCCTGCTACAGTTCATTGTAGACAATGGGAGCCAAAAGAACATAATTTCAGCAGATGTCGTGAAGCGCTTGGGCTTGTCGACCACAACGCACCCACAACCATACACCATCGGGTGGCTTCACCAAGGAAGAGATCTCCACGTCAGCCAGCAGTGTCGCCTTACCTATAGCATCAAGCCCTTCACATATGAGGTATTGTGTGGCATTGCTCCTATTGATGTTTCTAATGTATTATTAGGCCAACCATACTTGTGGAAGAGACATGCTATGTATAAGTCTCGGCCTCGCGCTGTTATTGTTAATTTGGGAAGGCAAATTCAGAAGTTGTTGCAAAAAGGTCACATCTGGCAAAGTTCATCGCCCTGTGGGAGCCCGATCGTGTTGGTACAAAAGAAGGATGGGACTTGGAGACTCTGTATTGACTATTGGGCGCTGAATAGGATCATTGTCTAGAATAGGTACTCGATCCCACGGATTGATGACCTTTCAGACCAACTCAAAGGGGCAAAATATTTCAACAAGATCAACTTGAAGTCTAGGTACCACCAGGTACCAATCGAACCCTCTGATGTGTGGAACATTGCCTTCAAAGCCAAGGAGGGAATTTTCAAATGGCTCGTCATGCCTTTCGGGTTGACGAATGCTCCTGCAACCTTCATGAGGTTGATGGATGACATATTGCGTCCATTCACCAACTCATTTGTAGTGGTGTACTTGGATGACATTCTGATCTTCAACCAGAATTGGGAAGAGCACCTCCACCACATCCAAGAAGTACTCCAAACACTACAACAACACAAGTTGTGTGCCAATTTGGAGAATTGCACTTTTGGCATGAACCAGGTTCAGTATTTGGGATACATTATTGATGAAAGGGGGGTGCATGTGGATCCAGCCAAGATCCAAGTCATTTGGGATTGGCCAGCCCCAACCACTCTAACAGAGCTTCACAGCTTTCTGGGTCTTGCTAATTTCTACCACAGGTTTGTGTTGGGATTCTCTTATATCACTTGGCCCTTGAGTCAAGTCACCAAGGGAGGAGCGAAAGCAAAATTCTTTTGGTCGGAATCTCAATAGAACGCATTCATAGAATTGAAACATCACCTTTGTTCTGCCCCAGTGCTCGCATTACCAAACTCGCAACAACCATTTGAGATCGAGACAGATGCCTCTAACTATGCTATTGGGGTAGTTCCTACTCAACAGGGGCATCCAGTGGCATATCACAGTGAGACATTGTCCAACACAGTTCGCAAGTACCCCACTTATGATAAAGAAATGTATTCCATTGTGCAGGCTTGTCGACAATGGAAGCATTACAATTTGGGGAAGGAAACAATCATCCACACAGACCACTGACCCCTACAATTCATACAGACATAAGGGAAGTTGCAGAACGATCACCATCAGAAGTGGTCCACATATCTGCAACAATTTCATTTAAACATCAAGTACAAGAAGGGTAGCACCAATAATGTTGCAGACTGCCTCAGCTGACCACCGATCGTGGCCATAACCACCGTTCTCAACTCTTGTGGGCACGAGACTTCTGATTGGCCACTTCTCTACAAGAGCGATCTAGAATTCAGCCACACATACAAGGCACTCTTGTGGGGTACGCAAGTTCCAAATTTTCACCTCCAAGATGCACTATTATGTCACTTGGGACACCTTTGTGTTCATTCAAGCGAGCGTGCCACGATGATATGGGAAGCGCACTATAGTCGAGTCACTGGGCATTTTGGGGTCAAGAAAACAGTGGCAATACTACTGAAGTATTTCTATTGGCCGAAACTTTGACGGGATGTTGGGAAGTACATCAGATCCTACACTACTTACGTCATTGCCAAACCGACCATCAAGAAGCAAGGCCTCTATACTCCGCTACCTACCCCAAGTCGACCTTGGGAATCCATCTCCATGGATTACATGTTGGGCCTTCCTTATACTAAGCATGGAAATGACCGTGTTTTCGTGGTCGTCGACAGATTCTAAAAGATGGCCACTATGGTGACCTGCAAGAAGAATATCACAATAGAAGCCACTGCCAAACTCTTCTTTAAACGAGTGTGGGTTCACTTTGGGATCCTACAGTGTATCATATCAGATCGCAACAACAGGTTCCTCAACACATTTTGGTCTAGCCTCTGGTCAATGTTGGACACCAAGCTCACCAAGTCCACAGCTTTCCATCCCCAAACTGATGGCCAGACAAAGGTCGTCAACAAGATGATTGTACACATTCTACGCATGTACAATTCAAAGCATCCACGCACATGGGATGAGAGCCTCTCCTATGTACAACACAGTTATAACTGGGCTCTCCACAGCTCAACTGGCCACAACCCCTTTCAGGTGGGCTTGGGATTCCAGCCACTATGTTCCATTGACGTAGCCATGCCATTTGCGGCTACCCAGGCCGATTCGGCTCATGTCCAATCTGAAGCTAACAAAGCAAACAACTTCATCGAGCTCATTCAACACATCTGCCAACAGGTTCATGACATATTGGACAGAGCCAATGCTAAGTACAAGCAATGACATGATCAACATCGGGTGCCACACAACTTCTAGGTGGGCGAAAAAGTGTGGCTACATTTGCAGAAGGAGCACCTCACTAGCCCCCACTGCAAGCTTCACCCGCAACGATATGGGTTGTACACCATCACCAAGGCTGTAGGGAACAATGCCTTCGAGCTCAGTATTCTACCATTCCTTGGTCTGCACCCAGTATTCAATGTATACTACCTTCGTCCCTACTTCCCACCTCTACTGGACACCTCTGACATTGCAGAAGAACTCACACCAAAAGAGTTAAACCCAGACTGCATGGAACAGGCCACCAGAGATTGTATCATGGACATGAAAATCAAGAACACTATCCAACATAAGATCCAACTGTATCGGGTTGTCAAAGCTGGCCAACTCCTGCACCAAGGCAAGTGGTTCACCAAGGACCAAGTTCAGCAGAATTTTCCTCATCTCAAGGAGGAACTCAACGCAATGGGGACCATTGCTTCCTAAGGGGGGAGGAATGATCCAGGTGGATATTGGTGGCCACCCGCCTATTCCACTTGGGACCCCACCATTGTCTCTTTCATTTTTTCAGTTTTGGCACAACTTACTATTTTTAGTAGTTTTTCGGGTCCTAAACTTTCAGAGCCGTTTTGAAACCCTAAATGACATTTTTTTGGGAAAATCGAGAGCAACATGGGTCCATGGACCGATGTTCCCATGTTGCTCACATCAAAAGTTGTAGTCCTCGGATAGATCTTTCTAACGAGGTATGGTTCGCGTCAAACATAGATCGTATGCCAAAGTTATGTCCCCGGGAAGTTGAAACGCCAATTTACCCAAACAGTGCCCATATTTTTGGCGCTTCATCTCCTAGGGTTAAGGTTTTGGATGTTTAGGGTTTTCCATTGTTTCTAAATAATAATAAGCCCTCGAGTCTCATTGTAACTCAGTTCAAAGGCCTATAGCTGCCACATCTCTTCTCAGAGATAAGCTACCAGCGCCCTAGCTAGTTTATTTCCATTCTGTAAGTAAGAAAATTTTAGTTCTTTGATATTAATGAAATGAAGTGTTATTTCCGCTGCATCTTTGTATTTATGGTTATATGTGTATTATGTTGTGTTCCTGCATAAATCCGGATCAAGTTCTCTTTCAAGCCCTTTTCAGACTCTCTAAACATGAAAAGATTGTCGAGTACTAACTATTCGAACTCGTTAAAGGAAATGAACAGTCGTTCCTTCAGTATAAGTTTACCCATTTTCCAGATTGAAATGGACTATTTACGAAAAATGTATAAGTTGACTAATCATGGTCAATAGAGTTCTCTCTTGCATTATTTAATCTTTTTTTTCGGGCTTGAGAGACTAAATTTACAAAAAAGTACAACCACAGAGTTTACTTATGTTTTTCTTCTGACTCCCTAAAACTGAAAAACGTCGAGTTTCTCCTATACTGGACTCGTTAAAATTTAACAGTAAAGGACCTATCGATTACAAACAAGAACGAACCACTCCTTCTTCGGGTTCAATTTTAATACTAAGATGGACTTATCCGAAGGATGAACTTACACAACAAGCAAATGTTATCCTCCTCAAGCTTGTAAAAAATAAAGAGGTACTTGCCAATAATGGTGGGGGGGGGGAAGAAAAGGAATTCAGTTGTCACCCTTGTTTTAAAAACAGTATACCACTCTTGAACATGACACTTTTTGTCACACTTGCACTTGGGTTAGGAAAATCCTTTGTCTAACAATGAATCAAACCACATTGAATGTCTTCAGCCGGTTTCTGGGTATTAGCTTTAGGTCAATTATACCAAACTATCTGCAGTGTTGTTATGTGTTCAAGAGACAGTTCAAATAAACCATTCATTGCAAACATTTGTCTCCATTCGCGTTGACCATCCCTGAGTCATTCCTTGCAAATATTTCTTCAAAACTTGATCTAATGGTTTTGTGTTGTGGGATTTCCTACGATGAGCCACTTTCTATCGATGACAACTCATCATCTAAAAATTTGATCTAGAATCCTATCAGTACCTTGGGATCTTCATGCCCTAATGGCAGGTTTCTCGCCTTCGATGACAGGTTGCATCATTGATCTTCGATCGAATGATTCCGTGAAGTGTTCAACTGCAAATCATTCATTCACACTTCGTGGATTTTACTGAGTACTTTGAGAGCCATTGTCATTATTGGTGGTTTCTCTCACACTTGTTAATAGTTCACATCATTGACTAGTAATCAAGTTGTTTCTACCATGTTCGACTTCGACACAATCAATCACATGGATAGAATCGTACTAGTTCGAGAAGCGGAAATCAAGACCGTGCATCTAGTTTCCACCATCCAGGTTTTGAGGAGTTTTATTATTTATGATACAATAGACTATTTATGACGGATGGTTGCACCCATGCTGTGTCTACTATTGATGTAATTTAAAAATCATTTATGTACCAGAACATTTATTTATTTTTTATCTGAGTATGGGAATGCCTACCTCAGCGATGATATACATATATATATTCTTGCATTGAATGTTTTTACAGGTTTTCGACCGGTGTGTCTGCAATCCAATCCTCGGAATGATAAAGCACTTCACTCTTTGAAACTACTTCAGACTTCGCACCTTAGGGGGCAATCTGTTACACGTTATTTTGTCACCATGACATTTTACTGTCTATATAGGTTCATCACTACCTATATTATGTTCCCTTAGAGGTCAAAAACCCTAATGTTCCTAAACCAAGTCTTGGAATTTGAGAGAAGCTCATTAAAACCCTTAAAAGTCTAACTCTGCACTTTTCCTAGCACTTTCCTGCAGATCCGCAGATATTTTTTCTATAGCCTACGACACATCCCGCACGTTCTGCTTATAAAACCTGCGGACCCACATAAACAGTCAAATAAATGAACAAGTAAGTTCTAGAAGCCCAGTGGGATGAATATTCTCCCAAATGGAAGCTTCTAAAGGCGCGATTAGTTCGAGCTTTATCCCTCCACTCATGGAGCTTATCCCTTGGTCTATGGAGCTCAAATCTCTTCATGAGAGGAATCCATCCCCCTCTTCATGGAACTGAAACTACCTCCATTTCCCTATAAATTGAGCTCATGTTTTAGTCTCAAGGGTAGATTGTACCTTTTTTATGGTAATTGTTGAAGAAATTCTCAAGAAGAGCATACTCTCTACACTAGTTGTTGTTGGCATGAGAATGATCACACAATTATGTCCATAACTTCATGCTAGTTCAAAGAGAGGAAGGCTTGTCAAACTGAAGGAGAAACGATTGTTCAAGACCTCGGAAGGAACTTGTATGACATCAAGGCATCAGGTTGTAAAGTTACTATTTTCATTCAAGATAATACATATGGATCTCACTTTCTCATTGAGTTGTTCTTGTGTCTATTTGAATAATTCAATACTTAGATTCCTTGATCACTAAGTTAGATTAGTTGTTCTTAATTATTATATGTTGCAGGTGCTTTTAATTCTTTTTTATGTCTTTGATTGCAGGTTCTACTTACTAAAGAAGCCTCTTTGGAGCGACTAGGTAAAAGACAACACCGAACATTGGATTTCAAGGTAAGGGCATGTCCTCTTTCTTTGTTTATAATCATTTTGAATTGCAAATAATCTAGAGAAAACAATTTACAAATGGATGTTTGTTTCTAGCTATCTGTAGGGTACTAGGGAGATCGCTCTTGTCCACAAGAGGGATTAATCTGCATAACATTACCTTAGGGCGTTCGGTGGTAAAAGTCTTCGCATTTGTTACTAAGGTGTGCCACCGACAAATTACTCATGCAAGAGGTAGTTTATCATCTTTCCGTGGGTTTATCATGAGTCTTGCGAAGGAAGAAGAAATCACCTTTGCCCACTCTTCCTTTGCAGATCGGATCGTATGAGATTTAATAATATGAAAGTTGAAAAGACTAAGGGCAAAGAGTTAAATAATTTCAGGTTTGTTCTTATGGAATATTGCCTGTACAATCCCAAGAGTGCTTTCAAGCAACATTGTGGAAAGATACATTTCATTTGGCCAAGAGGGGCTTATTCCAGACCAGAAGAGGAAAATATCAAGAATTGTTATAATGCCTCTAAGCCCCGCGCACCAGTCAGATTTGCAAGTACATCATAGGTTACTCCTCAGTAAGAAGCCACTCTGAAAGCAAAACCATCAGAGAGGTGCAACCCAGTGTGTGTAAAGTCTAAGAGAAAGGTTGTGCACAGTCCAACGAAAGAGTAGAACCGCAAATACAAAGCAGATCCAATCATCTTAAAAGTGGCTATGGCATTCGAAAGGAGGAAGAAATAAGGTAGACAGAATAACAAGAAGAGAGGCACAGATACAAGAAGAAGAAATAAGAAGAAAAGAAGAGGAAGAAATAATTCTTAAGCAACCCAAAGAAGAACATAATCGACTACTTGAAGAAGAAAGCATGTGGCTGCAAGATAAAGAACTTGCCCCGGAAATTGAAGACTTGATAGTGACCAAGACATGGAGGTAAAGTCGGAGATGCAAAATTGGGATGTCAATCTCATACCTTGCACGAAGCAGATCATCGCTCAGTCTCCCCATCCTCCTACAGAAGGGAAAGCTCCAGGTGAGGAAGAGGAAACTGCTCCTCTTGACGAAGGCCCGATGATGGACATCGGCAGTTTAACTTTTGATGAGTCGCAGAAGAAGATTGTACATATAAGAAATAAACACTTTCTGGATGATCTCACACACCCTGCTTTTATCAAGGAAAAGGTGATTGTGATGAATACCACTAAGTATCAAGAAGCTATTACAGCAGCCAACTTGGCCTTCGCGGGAGCCTCCAAGTCAAACACAAATATTTGATGGCCGAGAATAGAAAAATGGCGAAGAACTTAGAGGTTGTAAGCCAACAAATTGAAAAACTCTAGGCAGAGGTTCAGAAAGCAGGTCCCGCACAAGTGTATCTAGAATAACTCAAGGCAACCATACTCGGTGAAGTAGCGACATTGGGAGATACTATGAGGAACCTTTATGAGGACTTAGTCACTGTGCACAAAGCAGTTGTCTGCTTACATGGTGTGCAACAGAAATATATATGTTTATCTAGATGAATTTATGCAGGGTTGCCAATCATGTGAAAGGATGTAAGATCCTTGGAGATGGTTTTAAATAAAGCAGCATGGGATAAAATGTGGACCAGATAAGGAAGTATGATGAATCACTTTCGGATAGCTGACATGACTCGTGGATGAAAGTGATGGATGATTTGTGCCTTATGAAGCCAAAGGTTGAAAATTCCTCAATATCGAAGTCCATGTCATCGAGGGGAGGAATTCTTCATGAGCAACTGGGTGTCTCACCATTTCTGTTGCAGGTCCTTGGTCGAGAGGGAGCCTAGTGATAAGTTTCTTACTTGGAAGAAACTTGAAGAATGTCCTCCCGAGTTAAGATGGAGTGACATATATGATTCTCTAATACATGTGTTATGCACTAGACCAGGACTAACAACCATAAGTCTCAGTATAGGCCATGTGGAGAGAATGGATAGACACATCATTCTGGTGTTCACTTGGGAAGACAGAATGGAGGGTTGGGTAATCATATGGCATTCGATACTCTTTGAGAATGTGATAGGGAATTCAATATAAGAGTATTCAGGGACCGATATTATTTTAGGACTAGCTACCCAAGAGAAGAATAGTCCAAGAAGGTCATACTTTGGGAACACCTGGGTGGAGTATGTACCTTGGAGAGACAATGACTATGGTGTCTATAAATCATGTGTCTCGCCAGCATTGTAGCCCATTGTCTCGTTGAGAGATGGGGTTGTTAGTCAAGGCCTTGCATTAGGAAAATGTCGGTTGGTATGATGCTATACAGATGTGATGCAGGAGCATCAAGCTCAATTTTCATTATTTACTTATGTAATAAGGGGGGTGAGACATTTTAATTATTTTATTAACTAATTGTTTATTTTAAATAAATTAGAAGAGAAATTATAAATGTGAGGATTATTGTATATACTCTTTTAATAATTAAGAGGATATGAGTGAAATAGAATTAGGTATCAAATTTAGGGAGTAGGAATTCTTTGTACGGGACTTTGTTGAGTCCACACCTAGAATGAATCTAAATTAGATTTAGTTGAGATTTGTAGGGAGAGATTTTTGGAATGGATTAAATACATATTTATGTATAAATAAGGGAGTTGTGTAAGGAATAAAATAAGATAAGAGAGAGTGTGATGTGAGGAATGGTTAGTGAACTTTTGTAAAGGGACAAGAGCTGAGAGAAGCTCTCCATTGTAATATATGGCCAGAGAATTTTTATATTTTATATCTGTAGATGATTTAATAGCTCTTTCTCCTTCATGTGAATTTTAAGCTGAATATTTTTATGGTTTTATGTGAGGAAAAATTGAGCATTTTCATATTGAGTGAAGCAATGAGTTTTTTATATGCTAGGATCTGCTTTCTAGCAGAATCCCTGCATCATTTGGTATCAAAGCCGACGATGAGTTGAAGGATGAACCTCTCCTACATTTGATTGATTGGAAGTTGAGTCTGCAATTTATATATGTATATGTTGTATATATATGTGGATGCAGGAACGATATGTATCCAAGGAAAGCATAATAGCAACACCAGAGTTTCCTCTCTACGTTAGCCGTGGAGGGAGAAATTGAAGGAAATCTTTGACGCATTGCGTTTAGTCATTTTTCGTTGCGCAAGGAAAGACCAGACTTCCATATTGGCCTATACGAGAGAGTAAATAAGCAGTTTCAAATCGCGTGTGGAAGAAATTGAAGAGAGGAATAAAGGGTTGGAATCAGAATTGGAGCGGTTCATATCAGGGGCTCAATCTGAGGAAGGTGCAGGCACCAGCATAAGCCTGCAACAACAAGGCTCCACATGTAGTGAGGGCCATGACAGCGTGGTGACAGTTGAAGTATCAAATATTGGAGGCAGCATCTATGGGTAATTGCCGTGAAGGAGAGCAGTCGTAAACACTACTAGCGTATCAATGCATTCAAGGATGTGAAGGAGAGCGGTCGTAAACGCTGCAAACATTGCATTCAAGGATATTTGAGGAGTGTTGAAATGAACGCAGAGTAGGCGTATGCAGAGCCACTCACAAATTATACACAGAATCGGGGCTAAGTAATTCAACTAGCAAATTTGTTTCATTTCTTTTGTGCGTTGGTGATTCTGCAGAATGGTGAATGTTTGCTCACTATCATAGAGACCAGTTGTCTCTAAACAATGATGTATTGTTTCACAGATTCCACATTGAAGAATACACTCTGCGCTGTGGAAAAGGCGTTGTTATGGCCGTAACTGGAGTCACATGCCAACGCAAATGCGTTACCACAATTAGTGATTGAATGAATGCTGTGATAGATGTAGCACAGTCACATTTTTGTTCTTACGTTTTGAACTCGAACTGAGACAGTAAGGAGCTCGAAGGCCAGCATAAAATCCGATTGACAAACTGTGCATGGCAACCTTGCCATTGCTGTGAATTAGTAATGTTGTGTTTGGTTGGGATTGGTCTCCAGCGTAAGAAGCGTTACCGTCTTTGCACTATCATGTGTCTGATGCTACTGTGATCATGTCGTGTCAAACAAATATGCATTACATTCGCGTGGAGGTGTTACATTGCATGGAATTATTGTCTTGGCAACGTTGCAATCTTAACAACGTTGGAACCTTGAAATGATTATGATGTTGTCTATGTGATGGTTTGTAACGATGTAAAGGTATGAGGGAAGGGCGCAGCCCATATGGCATTCGATTTAAGTTTATGTCATTCAATAAACCTAATGGGTATTCATTTATTCATGATACATTTAGAGCGGAATATTAAAAGACCATTTGGGTTGAATAATAGTATATTAGTTTGTGACACTTATATCATTTGTGTTGGAAAATAAGGGGCATTCTACGTTGGTTGACGTAGTGGTAATGACATATTTAGACCAAAAAAAAGAGTAAATTAATCTCGTCAAGTGGACAAATTTGGGCCTTGGCAAAATTACACATTTTACTACAATGAATTGATTGGTAGGAATTGTATGTTGTTTTCATACATCATAATGTGCGGGTTTTGACATTTGCGTGAATGGCATTTGTGTGGAGTTGGGTGAATGGAAATAGCTCTTTTTGAAGATTCAGTTTTTTTTAGAACTGCAGAGAATGTATGTTTGATGGAGATCGGACTTTGAATTCGAAGGATGATCGCACATGGAGATACAGTGCAGATAAGAGATGGGACAAGATCACACAGAGATCTTGAGGGTGAGCTGATATGTTTTATTTTAACTCTGGTTTGAAGATGATATTTGCAGAATACAGGTTGCAGACAGGTGAAGATATCAGCAAACAAAGATCACAATTTTAAAATTATTGTTGAAAGAGACTAGAAATAGTTTCTGAATGAAAGCAAAGTATGGGTAGAACCTTGAAGAATTCCAACAGAGATTAGATAAGAAGGAAAATTGTGTGCATGTGAGTTGAAGCATAGAGAGAGCAGACAGATGCTCAAAGAGGTTCCAGAGAATAGAAAACCGGTGCTTGCCAAAGACCAAGTCCAGAGGGAGGCTTGGTAAGGTAAGTAGCAGCAGGGAAGACTACTGTTGCAGATGCAGAGGTAAAATTGAATGGAAAATGAATGAAAATGTTCTAATCCTGGATGAAATGAAGAGAAATGTGCATGTTTATTTGAGGAGTTTTTATGCATAGTGTGATGATTTATTATGCATAATGTGGATTCTTCATAGTTTTGGTTAAGTTATTTTGGACAAAGCCTGTAGTGGGAAAAGAAGAATTCTTTTGATTGGCGATTGGAAATATAATTGCTTGATGCTGTAAACCTTTGTTTTCACCATCATGTGACGGAATTTAAGGAGGTGATATTCAGGATGAACACAATGTACGAGTTGTACATCATTCATCGAAGAAGTTGCTTGTTCTCTATACATAGGTAAAGAGATGTGAATTGATGTTGCATGGTGTATATAAGTGTAGGGAAATGTTTACATTAAGATGACGAAATTGTGAGCATGCAAGTATTGACAGTGAAAAAGATGGCACAGAAGAATGGAAACCAGAGGGTTGAGTTTGCAAAAAGAAAGGTTTATTAATAACCTTCACAGGAGCATGAGGTATGATAATTTAGGAAGGTATTTTTGAACATTGAAGATTGAATGGTTTATTTATTTTCAACTTAAAATAAATATTGGAAAACCTGAATTGCAATTCGACTAAAGACTTCAGTATCATGTGAAATGATAAGGAAAATTGATGATTTTTCATAAAAAAGAAGTATGAAAGAGGGTGAAGATTTACATCCTAAATGTATTAGGGGTGTATGTTTATTGAAGAATTGTATAACTTCAATTAAGTCAAAATATCCACTATCATTGTTATTGGGACAAAGCTTGAAGTGAAAACAGATGTTAGAGTCAAATAAAATTTTGGATAGTTTGAACTGAGATTGAGTATTTTCATCCAAAATGAAAATTGGTGTAAGTCTGAAGTCAAAAGAGTCATAAGATAGGTCCAAAGTCTGAATGTAATTGGGTGCATGATCGGTGGAGCCCGACACCCAAATAATTTGTTATTATAACACATGAGTTACTAAAGTGTTGTTTGCAGCAGGAGGGTTGCCAGAGATTGGTTCCAAGACAGAGAACCAAGAGAAGCCAAGCGCAGGAGGAGAAGTTGTATTTTGATGAATGGCAAGTGTGAAGGATTGCTGAGAAGTGGATTAAATGAAATCCACATGTGAACAGATGCAGTTCACAAATAAGGGGAAGATGATTGTTGATAGTCATTTCTGAAGATCTGATGAAGACCACAGCAGAGGGATGAAGAAGGAAAATTCCAAGGTAAGTGGCATATGTGAACAGTTGACAGATGAAGAGTACGAGCGGGAGAAGGCTGATATAACAATTCACCTTGAATTGTTAATAGAGTTGTTGCAAGAAAATGTGAAAATCCAAACACATGGTTGGACCATGAGAAAGAAGGTGAAGTGGTAGAAGCTATACACAAAGAGAGAAAAACAGGTAAACATACAGTTGATGGAAGAGCTGAGGAAGCTTGAGCAGATGTTGAGTTGTGAAGAACCTAGAGAGGCTGAGTAAAAAATGGATGTTTCCATTTGTGGCTCGGAACATGGTGCAATTCTAGTTGAAGAGATCAGTGAGGAAGATCTCATGAACTATTGGGATAGTTCAGAAACATCTGAATATGTGTTGGCGAGAGAAACAGATGAGGCCATGAAGCCTTATATTTTTTCTCACAGTTTATGTATGTTTTCAGGATGTGCGAAAGACAGTGAGCAATTTGATGGAACTGTCACAAAGGAGAATGAAACTCTTGAGGTAAAGTCTGGTAGAGAATTCATTTCACAAAAAGAAAGTGTTGCTTGGTTACAACAAGAAGAAATCATAAATGAATTCTTATTTGGGGTAAGATAGCAAGTCGAAGCTGTTATGGAACAGGAACAAAGTGGAAATACCGAAGAAAAATTCCAAGGAGGTAAACAAATGTATTTGTTTAATGAAATTGCTGACAAAAGTTTACAATGTAATGATGTTGAAACCAGGACAATTCAGGAAGATTTCCAAAGGAAGAGTGGAAGTAGTGATGAGACAGAAGAGGAATCCACAGAAGAACTGAATCAAATGAAGAATTCAGAGCAGCAAAGAGAGATGTCGACTGAAGCATCCAGTGAGACCACAAGGTCTTATGTTTTTAAGACTAATGATTTGTGTGTGATTGCAGGTACATCACAGGGTGTTGAACAAACTTTGAAGTTTGTTAAAGAAGAAGAGTTGAATCTGAAATCTATTCAGAATGATGTTGAGATAGCAAGATCTCATAAATAAATGAAGACAGAGGGGTTTCATGGAAATATTCAACAGAATATTGAAGCAGAGGAAGAAGGACCATCTGATGATTGGTCAACAACAAATGAAGGTATGGAAAGTTGTGTAAAGTTTCCAAGTTCTACTGCAATTGAGATTGTTAAGTTATATAGAAAATTAGATCTTCAGAGAAGAGAATTGGAAAAGAAGAGGATCTATACTCAGAGTGCATTACTGAAAGAGAAAGACAAAGAAATTTTTCTAAATAATAAACAGGAAACAAAAAGTAAGGGGGTAGGAATGATTCAACAATTCGAAGAAGTTCATTATTGTGAGCCAGAACAGGGAAACATTCTTGAAACAAATGATATGGAGGAGGGACTAACTGATAGTCTCATGGAGGATTTAAATCAGCATACTGATGTGCTGATGGAAGAAGAAATTTCCAAGCAGCATACTGAAATGTTGCCAGAAGAGAAAGAGGCACTGAGGCCTTATGTTTTTTATTTTAATAATTGTTTTGTGAGTACAAGTTTTATTGCAGATGCTGGAGAAAATCTATTGGACGGAGAAATTGAACTGATGAGGATAATGATGAACGTATCCCGGAAGAAGCCAGCAGTAGTAAAACAAAGAAGAAGCAACAAGAGGAAGACAACAGAAGATTGTGAAAGCATAGCCAGTGGGGTGATGCAGCATAAAGTGTGGAGACCTGGAGAAGAACAACAGACAGAAGCAGCAACAAATGGAGAATTGCAGCACAAGATATGAGATCCAGGAACACAAATATCTGAAACACATGATCAGGCGATCGTGGTTAATTTCAACCTTGAGAGTCTGATGCACGAGCATCAAGCTCGATTTTCATTATTTAATTATGTAATAAGGGGGGTGAGACATTTTAATTATTTTATTAATTAAATTGTTTATTTTAAATAAATTAGAAGAGAAATTATAAATGTGAGGATTATTGTATATACTCTTTTAATAATTAAAAGGATATGAGTGAAATAGAATTAGGTAGCAAATTTAGGGAGTAGGAATTCTATGTACGGGACTTTGTTGAGTCCACCCCTAGAATGAATCTAAATTAGATTTAGTTGAGATTTGTAGGGAGTGATTTTTGGAATGGATTAAATCCATATTTATGTATAAATAAGGGAGTTGTGTAAGGAAGAAAATAAGTTAAGAGAGAGTGTGATATGAGGAATGGTTAGTGAACTTTTGTAAAGGGCCAAGAGCTGAGAGAAGCTCTCCATTGTAATATATGGCCAAAGAATTTTTATATTTTATATCTGTAGATGATTTAATAGCTCTTTCTCCTTCATGTGAATTTTAAGCTAGATATTTTTATGGTTTTATGTGAGGAAAAATTGAGCATTTTCATATTGAGTGAAACAATGAGTTTTTTTATATGCTAGGATCTACTTTCTAGCAGAATCCCTGCATCAAGATGTGATTATCAATCCGATTCTTCTTATGAGATTCTTCAATTTGAAAGTGACCATGTACCTATATGAATACCTCCCTAGTTAAGAGCGAGTGTTGAAAAGTGTAACTAGGATCAGTCTTCATATTGACTATATAATTATGTATTTATGTAAAGAAGAATATAAAGTTAATAAACTATATTTTTTGTTATACTTGCTTCATGGGTTTCATGAGAAATATTTTATTATAAGTCAATAGACTTCTTCTTGATGTCTATTAGGGTTTGTCTTCTAGTTATAAATGTAATGAAGTGTCATGCATATGAAGTGGCTAGTCTAAAGAATATGCTCCAAGACCTTTCAATAAAACAAAGAAAGAATGACTTAAGTCAACCCTCATTCAACGCTGGAAGATAAGCTCATTGATGTTGTGATCTAGTCGGCCCATATACATTGATGAAGTTGGCCTACAAGCTTGTTGTAGGGTCAGCCTAAAAGCAGAAACAAAGCACTATATATATAATGAATTTATGGCTCATTCAAGGACAAAATTTCAGATTCCTTTGTGATTTTACAGTGAGGAAAAAGTCTGAAATAAATGCAAGTTAAAAGGAAATGTTCTAGTGTTAGGTGTGAATCTGTTTTGAGGCTGCAGACAAGAGTGCAGACTTCAGGACAAGGTTAAGTCTGATATATATATATATATATATATATATATATATATATATATATATATATATATGGATCAGGGTCGTGACATTCAGTAATCATTTATGAATATATACATATACATCATGACACTAAGCGAAAGCGTGATAAGTACTTGGTTGTGTTCGAAGGCGAGTGCGGATATACCAGACATATTTGGATTGCTATAAAGTAAGAAAATTTGATAATTCACATTGATAATAAATCAAGGAAGTATAGACTATAGTGCGAGAAAGGAAGTAAGGTAAATTTGTGATTTAACTTCTTGTTCTACAGTACGTAAAGAGGAAGGATTACACCTCAAGTGAAGAAGCTTCAGAGTGTTGGGAAAGATACTGAGAGGGGGGGGGGTGGGGGGTGAATCAGTGTTTACTGCATAATCAAAACTTTTACTTTTTCTTGCTTCTAAAACCCATACGCTACTTTCCTGATACAGACTCGCGTATATACGCGGATACCCTTTATGAAACTCACGTATACACAGAGATCTAATTATGTCAATAATTCTTCACTTATATCATTCCATCATTCATTCATCAGATGTTCAATAAATAGTAAACATGTGCAGTAAGAACAGAATAAACCATTACACAAAGCATCACACATGAACACCAGGATTTTAGGTGGAAACCCAAGTCGGGAGAAAACCACCGTTGCCGTTGCTCAGCCTTCAATATTTTATTATAAAGAAAACATATTACAACATATGTACTGGCACAGACTCATACCAGTACGCAGGCACCAACTTGCGCTCGTTTACCAGCCTCTTCTGGAAGGGAGCTACAACCCCCTGACTGAAGGCTACAACCCTCAACACCTCTATGGACCACGTTTCATCAATTTTCACACTGGATCCAACACACATATTTAAGCTCCATCATACAACCAAACTGAAACCGACAACTCAGAACTGTAGAATACAAATAGCAGCAACACAACAGAACAGATCAGACATTTCATATCCCATGCTTCAGCAAACCGTAGTTTGCATACGCGCTTTCCTTTCACTTATACCACGTATATACGCACCTTATACCATACAAACCCGCGTATACTTCTGTACATATTACAGAGCTAATTCCACTGCGCATATGTGCTTTCTCTTCATCGAAGCCGTGTATATACGCGCTTCTTCTGCGTCAAACTAGCGTATGGTTCTTTAGATTTTTAGGACATTGCAATTCTTCAGAACAGACACATCACACATATTTTACCCTTTACGTCAGACATATGTTCGCCTCATCTCAGATCTAATCATTCCATAAACAGATGTAGCAAATACAAATACATTTCAGATCTAGATTCCCTTCTTCATCATTTTCTTCATAGGTGCTTCATGCATTCAGATCTATCATTCAACTGTAACCCTTTCCATTCAGATATAATTCAGAGAGAAGTATTCATTCAAGCTCAGACATCTTGCACCCACACTCATGATTTGCACAATGAATTTCTTCTCTTTATATAGGTTTACCCTTTTTCAATGCCATGAGCCAAAACCACATTACTTCCGATGGTATTCCTGGACGGGGTCATTTAGACGAATCATTACCCAATACAATGGGTCAATACCATGGTGGTTACCCCTGGTTTTGCACTTTATGAGCGCTTTTTCCCATACGCGACTTGGCACGTTGTTTCCCGCGTGCATACGCGACTTCTCCTAGACAAATCCGCGTATGCCTTGAGACATACTCTTTTCATCATAGATCTAGCACATACTGAATTTCTTTCTTCATTACCTTCTGTACTCACTGTAGATACATCAGATTTACATTATTTAACAAGTTTATTAAGACAAATTCTTTCAAGCACAACTTCATCAATTGGATTGTCATCAAGGACAGCACATGCCAACAATCTCATGTCTTTATCTTCATTTAGTGGGTTGCCATCAAGGACAACACTCTGCATCATATTGCCAACACAGATTTATGCAAAGTGAAAGGTTCTAGTGTTGGTGTAGATCAGTGCAGGTTCGTGCAAAAAAGGAGAAGCAGTTTGAAGGGGCAAGAAAGAAGCAGTGACAAGGTCTTGGAAGCATTCTTAGGTCAGGTCTTGGAAGCATTCTTAGGTCAAGGGTCTGAGTCTTGATCATGGTACTTGTCATTTGAAAGTCTATAAGAAGAATTTCTTATAGGTTTTCCTCTCAAGAGGGAGAGGTTTTTGCCCTGGCTCGAAGAGCCTAACTTTGTGTCTCTTGTATTTTGGTAATTAACTCGATGAAAGACTAAATAAGTTAAGAAGAGAAGACATAAGTAAATCATGTAAGCTCACAAGTAATTATCAAGAAGAGAATTTGAATTAATCTTCGACCCTCCAAATTCTCAACATGGTATCAGAGCTAAGGTGCTAAAAGGACAAGGGCTACTTAGCAAGGAGGCACTTATTGAAGCAAGAATCAAAGTCAAGGTCAAAGTTTGCGTTAAAAAGTCAAATCAGTTTACAAGAAAGATTCTCAAGCTATTTCAAGAATGATCTTCAATCTCATTCAAAGGATCAACTCATCAAGAAAATAATCTTTTCTATCAAAGATTTATTCTCAAGACATTGTTGGAAGAAATATCATCTCTTGAATACATCCTTTATCATCTAGGATCCAAGAACATCTACATTGGAAAATTCAATCTAAGAAGAAACTCCTGACTTCATCTTCATCATCATCAAGGAAGCTGCAAGTCACTCTACTCAAGTAAATATCTATGACCTTATCTAAATCTGTCAAGATGACTTATTGTAAAGAGAGCAACAAATTGGTTGGGTCATCAAACTTTAGTGCATGGAATAAAATGACAGATTTGAATCTAATTGAAGATGAAGTTATGGGCTACATCGAAGGATCTAAAATTCAACCCCCAAAAGAAGATGTTCCAACTCATGCCAAGTACATGAAAGGACAAACCAGAGCCCAGAGGATTCTCATAGAATCCATTAAAGACTCACTCATTCCCTATGTATCAGAACTAAAGTCTGTAAAAGAAATATATGAGAAACTGGTGGAGTTATTCTTTGTGAGTACTGCAGGAGAAGCATTCTCTCTAAGACAAGAACTATAGAAAATGAAATTGTCAAGAGAAGAAGAAATCACTTCATACTTTATGAGGATTTCTGAAATAAGATATCAACGACAGGAATTGGGAGAAGTAATGTTTGATACTGATATGAGTACAGCAGTGTTGAATGCTCTACCAAAAGAATGGGGAAACTTCACTTCAATTTTATATGAGAAGAAAGAAGCAACACCATTCCACGATTTATGGTCTCTATGTCAAATAGAGGAAACAAGATTAAAAGCCAAAGTTGATACATGATCAAGTGAAGGGAATCAAGCCTTTGCAGCCATATCCAAGAAGAAAGGAAAATTCGGAAAATTTGGTCCTCGAAATAAAAGAAGAAATGTGGACAAAGTATGATGCTTTGGATGTAATGAACTTGGGCATCATAAAAAAGATTTTCCTAATTCTAGAAAGGACAAGAGGAAAAGGAAGAAGCCCATGTCACAAATGAAAGGGAAGAACTTGATGTTAAGAAATCTAAGACAGAAGAAGTGAGAGATCTCTATTATGATTGAGATCATCTTCTTCTTTAAGTAATTTTTGTTGGTTTTAAAATAGTATGATAGGAAGCAATGTATATTAATAGCATCATGATAGAAGCATGGTAGGAGCTCTTGGTGAAACAACTCCTAGAAAACCTCACTAATAACAAAATTGATGGAAGGTAGTCATCAAGATCAAGGGTCATCATGGAAACAGGTGTTGATATTTTCTAATTGAATTCTCTATGGATTCACTGATTAGAAAGAAAGCATGAAAGATTTCATCGAGAATTCTATGCTACCGAATTCTGGGATTAGGATGTGATGACATATTGATGAAGCAAGTGAAGGGAATGAAGTTCTTCATTCTAGTAAAATTGCTACAGGATGAATCAAAGGGAAAAGCTATGAGGTATATATATATCTATATGTTGAAATTGGATGCTATGAAGTCATGTCATATGGTTGCATGTAATGGACTTCTATATTTAGAAGTGTGATCTATGGAGTTGGATCTCTCACGATGCACATGCAGATGAAATCAACATAATATATACTCATATGGAATATGAGGTGGTGATATATAAACAAGGAACTGGAAATTGGAAGTTCCTAGGAATGAAGATATGCAGAAAGGAAGAGATCATGAAGTGAAACCACTTCAAGAGGTAGTTATCATCCATGAGCCAAGAAGATGTGACTAGAATATCTCTTGGGAGGTTATGTAGACTCTGATAGAAGTCTAGTAAAGAAGAAGACCCTTGACAAGACATATCATTAGGAGATGTGTCAATCTGAATAGAGGATGTTGATGCCTACAGGAAGATGTCAAGGTGAAAGATCATCACTGAGGTAACTTTTGATTTAAAAGCTCATATATATATGTTTATCTAGATGAATTTATGCAGAGCTGTCAATCATGTGAAAGGATGTAAGATCCTTGGAGATGGTTTGAAAGAAAGCAGCATGACATAAAATTTGGACCAAATAAGGAACTTTGATGAATCACTTTCAGATAGCTAACATGACTCGTGGATGAAAGTGATGAATGATTTGTGCCTTATAAAGCCTTGAAGATTCCTCAATATCGAAATCCATGACATTGCGGGGAAGAATTCTTCATGAGCAGTTGGGTGTCTCACCATTGCTGCTGCAGGTCCCTGGTTGAGAGGGAGCCTGGTGATAAGTTTCTTACTTGGAAGAAACTTGAAGAATGTCCTTCCTGAGTTAAGAGGGAGTGACATATATGATTCTCTAATACATTTGTTATGCACTAGACCAGGGCTAACAGTCGTAAGTCTCAATATAGGCCATGTGGAGAGAATGGATAAACACATCATTCTGGTCTTCATTTGGGAAGACATAATGGATGATTGGGTAATCATATGGCGTTCGATACTCTTTGAGAATGTGATAGGGAATTCAAGAAAAGAGTAGTCGGGGACCGATATACTTTGAGGGATAACTACCTGTGGTGGCTCATTTTCATTTACCTTTCAAATATTTTTCAAAACACCAAAAAAGCATATATGTTAGAAAGTGTAAAAGTTTGTATGTCGAAGAAGAATTTTGATTTATATGTTAGTACATTAACATTTCGTGATGAGATGTGAAGGTAGGTCGAAGGATTGGATAACCATAATAAAGTTCATGAGGGTTTTAACACCATGGAGAAAGATGGAGTTGCACGAGCTCATTAAATGAACTATCGCAGGGAGTAGCATGGAGAAGATGGAGCTATAGAGCGGCGACAACCGAAGAAACAGAGAAATCAGTTAAGGCAGAAAACCTTTAGAATATTCCCAAAGGAGGCGATCTGACGGCGAGGATTAAATTGCAGAATTAAAGTGAGAGATGGACAAACCAGGTTGCATCACAAAGTTAAGTTTGAAAAGTTGTGAAGTGGACACATGTCGGCATAGCGCGATTTCGTATCAGCGATTATTTAGTTTATGCATTAAAGACTTACGCAAGTTAAACAAAATAACTTGTGATGTGGTAAGAAGCAAAACTTGCGATGCGATAAAGGGAGGAGCCACGTGTTGGCACAACGATTCAACGCATATCACACATCAGCAGGTTTAGAGTTTAGCATTAAGTCTTCGCAAGGTAAAGTATTTTGGTTGCGATGCGACAAATGGGAGATGTTGGTGTGAGACAGTACAATGGGACTGTTGAATTGGGGTGCAGATCAACGGTGGAGGTTAAATCGCAAACATAGTGGTTTCACACATCGGCATTATTATTGTTTACCATTTAAGCTATTTGTTATATTTGTCGGCGTGCAATATCGAATAAGTTGCAAAGTGCGATTTCTTCTTATTGGTCAGGTCGTGTGTGGGCCCGTAAACCACAAGTCTGCGGGGTTTGTATAAAGTTGCAGCCATGTATGCGATAAGGTAATGCGAAGGGGCGGCCAATGAATACAGAGGTATAGGAAGAGTCGGGCAGAAGAATGTATAGTGGCACTGTGAGAAGCACGAAAACTGGGTCAAGTCCGACACCAAGGCGTCGTTACAGAACTGTGCATCTGCTGCATCATAACCAGAAAAGACACCTCGACACTTCGTGAGGATGCATCAACAACATAAGATTCAGCAAAACGAACAATAATTCCAGCTTTTATTTGTTTTCTCTACATGATTGCATAAGTAATATTAACAGTTTAGGTAGTCAAATAGTTTCAAGAAGTTCAACAGTTATGAACTACTTTGATGTATTTAAGTAGATAGAAATAAAGAAAAAAGGTTCTGAGTTTTGGACCTCTGGATGAGTGTTAATTTGGTACGGAATTTTCTAAGAAATTAATGAAAGAAGATCAAGTTTCCTGCACTTGTTCACGTTGATATGTCTTTCCAGTTTCACTTTGTGTTTTTTCCTCTTTGAATGAAGTGAAGTAATGTAGCAGTCGGTCTATTAATTACATCTGTGAGTAAGAGTTAAATCAGCGTAATTTGCGCTCCTTCACTTCATCTCTTCTCTTTTCACAAATTCCTGATGAAACTTTAAAGTAATAGATTTTGTGTTTACAACATATTATTTCAAGTTTCCTCTCTCTCCATGATTTCCTCTTAAATTAAAAGTGATAGATTCTGTTTCTCAACATATCATCTTGAGTTTCTCTTATAGTTCTTCTTTTCATTTCATTCAAGTATCAGCAGTTTATGGCATTGTGAAGGCTTTCATTATATCAGATTATTGAGGGTATTAAGTAATTAAATTCCAAAGGTGTTAAACAGAGGCCATTTGATATCATAATTGTGACATACATTTATAAAATGTCTTAAACATTGATTCCTTACCACAACCAAGGGATTGTTTCTTCAAATACAACATTTTCTAGCGTCAATGCCGGGGACGAAGAAACGAAGTTTATTTTTCCCTGGGTTTTTTACATTATTTCCTCTAGTTGTTCAGTGAAGAGGAAATATTGGGCTGTATTTTTTATTTTTAAAATTTTCGTTGTCAAAAGGCCTAACACGAGGTCAGATACCTCACAGTAGGTAGTCCCTACTTTGCTAGACCCAAAAAGATTGGTTTCTAAAAAGGCTCAAAAACTTGAAATTCCTTCAATACCTGATCCTACATTGTCTCCTCCTGATAGTGGTTCTCATAACCCTTTTTTTGAAGATATTTCTAAGGAACTCTCTTTCTTGGAACAAGATTCTCCTTCCACACACATTCATTTTCAACAACCTAAGTTAGAAGAACATTCTTTCGAGTCTGTTTCTTTTACCTTCACTCAAGCTCAACCAAATATAGTTGCCGGTTCTTTTTCCATTGTTCATCAACCCACTCCCATATCAGTTTTGTCTCCACCCTCATTCACTTTCACAGTAGGTTCATCAACCTCAACTACCCAAGGAACAGTTAACCAAGGTGTAAATATGGCAGCACCAGCTATTTGTGCAGTCTCTAGATGGAGAGGCTAGAAAATGGTTTAAAGGTTTACCAAATGGTTCAATAAATAACTGGGAAGAGTTAGAAACTCAATTCACTCATAGATGGGGAGAAAAGAGAGCTCATGGTTATCATTGACAAAGTTTAATGCAATTAAAAGAAGGCCTAATGAAAGCATTTCTGAGTTTGTAAAAAGATTCAAAAAATTGTACAATAGATTACCCATAGAGATGAAGCGCCCCCTATAGGAGAAAAGGTAGTTTTTGCTGGGGCTTTTGAAGTTGATTTTAGCTTTACATTGAGAGAGAATATCCCCTACTATTGAGAAGATACAGACATATGCTCTAGAGATCGAAGCTAATATGATTGTAGCTGGAAAAGCAAAAGGGAAACAACTGGTCCAAGAGAAGGGGAAAGCAAAAGAAGAATCATCAGAAGATCTAAGAATTGAAGATATAACAAAGGTGATGAAGCATCTAACCAATAAGATAGCCAAGATGGAATTGAAAAATAAAAACTCCCAAAGACAAGTTCAACAAAACCGAGGGGGGTTTAACCCTCAATTCAGAAGACATCCCCTGCAAATTTTGTAGAGGGAAAAAAGAGATCAAGACCATATTCAAGCACTGTTGTATATAAAAGCAGCACCCGCAGAGCCGACCAAAGATGACCAAAGGGAGGTCGAGGATCAGGTATTTGCTATGTATACCATAGAAAAGGATGAAAAGGAAGATTGTGAGGGAGAATACGTTGAAGCTAAAGTATATTTTGATCAAAATGAATTGGATGAATACTGTAGACAATTCACAGATTTCATGCAAGCTGAGTTACATAAAAAGTATGATTTAAAGTCTAAAAAGAGATCTAGAGTGCAAGATAATGAAGGTGAACAACAAGGTTCCGTTCCTCCTCCAATGGCGACTCCACAACAAAAGGACCATGTGAAAGAAGTCAGTAAGGGGAAACAACTTGTAAATTCACTTAATAGAACAAATGTGCAACAGGCTGAATATTCCCAGAACAAATCAGTTGACACTAATATTTTGGAGAAATTTGTTCTTGTACTCGAACAAACGACAAATTCTAGAAAGAGTGAAGAACCTGAAAAAAACGTTAAGCAAACTCATGCTTTCAGTTTGGAAAAAGAGTTGAAGAAGGTTAAAATCCAAGTACCTCTTCTAGAATTAGCTAAAATACCAGCTTACAAGAAATAAATTTCAAAATTTATTAATCTCACACATGTGGAAGATATAAGTGACACGGTGAACTTACAAGAAGAAAATTCAGTGGTCACTTTTGGTCCTCATGTAGAAGAAGTAGATCCTTATGTTGCACCCTTCTATATTTCTCTGTTGCTTCATGATTTTACTCGACATAATTGCATGCTGGACTCAAGAGCGTCCCATAATCTCATGCCATTGTCTGTTATGAAAGAATTTAACTTGCAAATTACCAAACCTTATAGGGATCTATATTCATTTGATTCCAAAAGGGTGAAATGTGTTGGGTTAATTAAAGATGTAGCAGTTTCGTTGGCACAAATCCCAGCAAAGAGTATAGTCATGGATGTAGTGGTTGTTGACATCCCAGCCAGGTTTGGAATGCTCTTGTCAAGATCTTGGAGAGCAAAGTTGGGAGGTGTACTAAAATTAGATTTCACTTATGCTATCATTCCAATTTTTAATGGGGAAGAAAGGAGATTGTACAGGGAAACAAGGTTTGTGAAGACTACCTCCAAGAAAGATGCAGGAAATTCCCCCAATTATAGTCAAGAAACATAAGATCTTTATTGTTTCATGTTGCATGAAGATGCAAAATTTGTTGAAGACACAGAGAAGAAGCTCTCTTCAGCAGTTGTAAATAATGAGTTGCACTCAAGGAAGATTTGGAAGTGCTACTTTGATGGTGCCTACTCCAAGGAGGGTGTAGGTGTTGGATTCTTAATGATATCACCAAAAGGTAACCTCATGCCTTTCTCTTTTAAACTAGAATTTGATTCAACAAACAATGTGGCTGAGTATGAGGCCTTAATCTTAAGCCTTCAAGTTGCTAAACAAATGGGAGTTCAATGTATTTCAATTTTTGGTGACTCTGAACTGATAATAAGGCAAATTAAAAATCATTGTCAAACCAAGCATTCGAGATTGAGATCGTATAGGAATGCAAGTTTGTCATCTGATAGAAAACTATTTTGCAACCTTCAATCTTCAGTATATTCTGAGGGAGGAGAATAGATTGGCTTATTCTTTAGCGGTTGTAGCCAACACCTTCAAACCTCCAATAAATCCAAGGTTAAGGTATGAAATTGAAATTATACATAGACCTTCTATCCCTAACAATGTGAAACATTGGCAGGTGTTTGATGATGATGAACAGATAAATCGATTCCTGACCATGATTGGAAACTTTGAAGATGCTGAGATAGACCAAGAGGAAGAACAAACAGAGCAGAAAGCATAAATAAGAAACCTTAAGCAATCAATAGGTGAACAGAATATTATCCAATTGAAAGATATTGTGCTCCCCAAAGGGTTGGTTCTCCTTGAAATATTATTCGATGCTAATGATGTTGTTGTTGATTCAAAGAAAACACATCAAGAAGAAGAGATGGAAGATTGTAATTTGGGAACTTAGCAAGAACCCAAAATAGTGAAATTGTTCAAAGGTGTTCCCAAAAACTACAAAGAAAAATACATTGATATTTTTAAGAAATATACGGATGTGTTTGTCAGGTCATATGAAGACCTGAAAACATATGAAAAAAGCATAATTCAGCATAAGATTCCATTGAAGGAAGGACTTAAATCACACAGACAGAAGCTCAGACAGATCAATCCTTTGTTTTTAGCTCCAATTGAAAAAGAAGTGAAGAAACTGTTGCAGGCGAAAATTATAGTCCCTCTTAGATATTCAGATTTGGTTTCTAATCCGGTCCCTGTAAGAAAGAAGAATGTAGAGATAAGACTATGTGTAGACTTTAGGAACTTGAACCGAGCATGTCTAAAAGATAATTATCCTTTTCTGAAAATGGATTGTCTTACAGAAGGTGACAGGAGCTCACAGATTGTCTATGGTTGACGGATTTTCTGGGGTATAATCAAGTAGTAGTAGAAAAAGAAGATCAGAAGAAGATTGCTTTCACTACGCCCTAGGGCACCTTCATGTACGCAAAGATGCCATTTGGCCTTATGAATGCAAGTGCAACATTTCGGAGGGCCATGGGCATAGCCTTCGTTGGTGATAGTTTTGTAGTTATATATCTGGATGATGTAACTGTTTTCTTAGGGTCACATGATGAACACTTGGAGCATTTTCAAAAAAACTTTTCAAAAGCGCAAAAAGTTTGATCTGTCATTAAATCCCAAGAAATCTTTATTTGCCTTAGAAGAAGGTAAATTATTGGGTCACATAGTTTCTTAACAAGGAGTAAAGATTAACCTAGCAAGGGTGGAAGCCATTCAGACTATTCCTTTACCAAAAAGCAAGAAAGATATCCAGAGATTCCTAGGAAAAATAAACTTTTTGAGGAGATTTATGCCCAATTATGCTGAGATTGTGAGATGTATAACAGATATGTTGAAGAAAAATGCAGAAGTGAAATGGGACAAGGGAGCAAGAGAAGCATTTGATAGAATAAAGGAAGCACTGCAGGAAGCTCTAGTTCTGATTAATCCAGACTATCAAAAGGCCTTTGAGGTATTCTCATATGCATCCCCCACTACTATTGCCATTGTGTTGTTGCAGAAAAATGAAGATAGTAAGGAGCAGCCAGTTGCATTTTTCAGTAAAGTTCTCAGAGATGCTGAGCTCAAATACAATATTCTAGAGAAACAAGTATATGGTTTGGTCAAAGCATTGAAAGCCTTCAAGACTTATGTGTTACAGTCCCAAATAACTGCTTATATTCCTAATTTTGTTGTGAAAGACGTGCTGGTCCAAAGCGGTGTTGAAGGAAAAAGGGGGAAGCGGATAGAAAAAATCCAAAAGTATGATTTGGACATCAAACCCACCAAGCTAGTCAAGGGACAGGGGTTAGCGAAGCTATTGATAGAAACAAATTTTCAAGCCTTGGGAATCAATCTGTTGGCACCAGTGGATGGAGCTATTAGGTCAAAACAAGTCCAAAACATGTATTCAATACAAATTTTTGTGCTCTGATTGGTATAAAGATATTGTGCATTACCTGTGTTTCTTTTCCTGTCCAACTTCACTAAATAGAACAAAATACAGAGCTCTCAAGCTCAAGTCTCAGCCATATGTTATCATAGAAGCAAAGCTATACTGGAAATATCCTGCTAGTATTTTGTTGTTATGTTTGACCGAAGGAGAATCTATTGAAGTCACCAAACAATATCATGAAAGTCTGTATGGAGAACATTATAGCTAGAAGGTCACTGCTCATAAAATTATCAAATCAGGCTTCTATTGGCCAACCCTATTTGCAGATGTTTATAGACTAGTCAGAAGTTGTCAAAAGTGTCAGCTGCTTGCTAAAAAGAGAAAACTTGCTTCGTTACCTCTCATCCCAATATTTATTGAAGAACCTTTCAGGCAATGGGGATTGGATTTTATTGGAGAGATGAATCCACCATCAAGTGGACAGTTCAAGTGGATTCTGACTGCCATTGATTACTTTACAAAATGGGTTGAAGAAATACCCACTAAGAAGGTGAATGGCCAAGTAGTGATGAAGTTTCTGGAGGAAAATATTTTTAGCATATTCAAATGTCCAGTCAAAATTGTGACTGCTAATGCTCAGGTATTCAACTCTGCTCGTTTCATTAATTTTTGTCAAACATATAATGTAACTTTATCACATTCCACAACATATCATCTCCAAGGGAACAGATTGGCAAAGTCCTCAAATAAGACATTGGTCAGAATCTTGAAGAAGACAATCACTGAGAATCAGAAGGATTGGGATATGAAGTTGAATTTCACCCTCTGGGCAGTTCAAGTCACCCCCAGGAGATCTATTGGGAAGTATCCCTATGAACTGGTTTATGGGACTCAAGCACTATTTCCTACTCAGCTGGCCAAACTAGTGATTTCTTTTCTTCAAGAAGCTTAGGGAGAACCTAATGCTCTGGTAAGAAGATTGAACAAGATAATTGAATCAAGTGAAAACAGAAACAAAGTCAGGGATAACTTGATTACTTATCAGGAAAAGATGAAGTCTATATTTGACAGAAAAGCAAAATAAGTTCTCTTTCAAGCAGGAGATTTGGTACTAAGATGGGGCACCAAACGAAAATAAAAAGGGAAGCATAGTAAATTTGACCCTCTCTGGTATGGTCCATACAGAATCTCTGAGGCAAGGTCAAATAACACATTCATTCTGGAAGATCTAGATGGAGAGTCAGTACAGCTGCCTCTGAACGGGCAGTATCTAAAGCATTATTTCCAGCATTAAAAGTCAGCATTACACCATTGTAAATACCGGATTTCTCATTGTTCATATGTCACCAAGCAATATTTGACTCCATGCCCAATGGACAAGGCACTAATTTGCGGTTCTTAGCGCTTCTGTGGAAAAAAAGCACTATCCCCAGATGTTGTAGCTCATTTGCATTTACCTTTGAAATATTTTTCAAAACACCAAAAAAGCATGTATGTTAGAAAACGTAAAATTTTGTATGTCGAAGAAGAATTTTGATTTATATGTTGGTACATTAACATTTCGTGATGAGATGTGAAGGTAGGTCGAAGGATTGGATAACCAGAATAAAGCTAAGGAGGGTTTTAACATCGTGGATAAAGATGGAGTTTCACGAGTTCATTGAATGAACTATCGCAGGGAGTAGCGTGGAGAAGATGGAGTTGTAGAGCGGCGACAACCGAAGAAACAAAGAAATTGGTTAAGGTAGAAAACCTGTAGAAGATTCCCAAAGGAGGCAATCTGACGACGAGGACTAAATCGCAGAATTAAAGTGAGAGATGGAAGGACCAGGTTGCATCGCAAAGTTAAATTTGAAAAGTTGCAAAGTGGACACGTGTCGGCGTAGTGCGATTTCGCATCGGCGATTATTTAGTTTATGCGTTAAGGACTTCGCAAGTTAAACAAAATAACTTGCGATGCAGTAAGAAGCGAAACTCACGATGCGATAAAGGGAGGAGCCACATGTTGGAACATTGATTCAGCGCATATCGCACATCGACAGGTTTAGAGTTTAGCATTAAGTCTTCGGAAGGTAAAGTATTTTGGTTGTGATGTGACAAACGGGAGATGACAGTGTGAGATAGTACAGCTGGACCGTTGGATTGGGGAGCAGATCAACGATGGAGGATAAATCGCAAACAGAGCGGTTTCGCACATCGGCATTATTATTGTTTACCATTTAAGCTATTTGTTATAGTTTTCAGTGTGTGATATCAAATAAGTTGCAAAGTGTGATTGCTTCTGATTGGTCAGGTCGTGTGTGGGCCCGTAAACCACAAGTCTGCGAGGTTTGTATAAATTTGCAATCGTGTATGCGATAAGGTAATGTGAAGGGGCGGCCAATGAATAAAGAGGCATAGGCAGAGTCAGGAAAAAGAATGTATAGTGGCACTGTGGGAAGCACGACAGCTGGGTCAAGTCAAGCACCAAGGCATTGTTACAGAATTGTGCAACTGTTGCATCATAACCAGAAGGACACCTCGGCACTTCGTGAGGATGCATCAGCAACATCAGATTCAGCGAAACGAACAATATTTCCAGTTTTTATTTGTTTTCTCTGTATGATTGCATAAGTAATCTTAACAGTTTAGGTAGTCGAATAGTTTCAAGAAGTTCAATAGTTATGAACTACTTTGATGTATTTATGTAGATAGAAATAAAGAAAAAAGGTTCTGAGTTTTGGAACTGCTGTGGCTCATTTGCATTCTCCTTTACTTTATTTTCAAAAAAAAAAAAAACATATATGATAAAATGAAAATCCTTCATATGTGTGAAAGTCATTTCATATTCGCATATTGACCAATTAATATGTTTTTGGAGCATGTGAAGGTGGGACCGAGTGTTCCAACTAATACCCATGCAAGTTGGCGAGCGGGATTAAAGTGAGTTTCATTTGATATAGATCATCGAGAACCCGCGAGCACAAACAGCCCGCAGGTTAGCAGAGGAGGTGCCTCCGCAGTTGACCCCGCTGACTATTAGCAGATCACGAATTAACGGTTCTTATCCACTGCGGGGGCAGGACCCCGACAAATTCTCCGTACCCCCGAGCACCCCCATAGTGACGTATACATCCTGTTGGCGACAACTCATCTGTCATGTCATATGTACTGTTACTTGTCCGTTCAAGCATTAATTCATCATTAATGTTTGAACTCCACGCCATCTATTTAAAGGTTCAAGTCTTTCTTTCTCCTACCAATCTTTCATTCTCATTCATCCTCGAAGTCATCCTAGTCATTCTAGTTGTTTATCTCTGAATACCATTGTCCGTCACCCTGCATTATTCCATGGCTAAGCAATCTTCCTTGTCCGACTCTTCTAGCCATATCTCTCTCATGGATACTGAGCAAGATATTAGGGATACCGTCTGCACCATTGAGCATTTGCCCTTCTACCAGCACATTTTCTTGAAAGAGAAAAATTCCCCCATCTATTCAGCCATGGCTAATTTTGGTGTTCTCTCTGCATGCATCCCCAAAACATATATTTTTCCCGAATGTGTGCGTTGGTTAGTGCCTGCGCTATATCCCGATAAATGTTTTGTGATGAATTGCTTAGGGGAAAATGTCCTTCAGGTTTCAGCCCAGTTAATTTATCAAGCCCTGTGTTATCCTGAGTCTGAGTCTTATGTCCAGCTCACTGATGAATCATTGGTAGCATTCTATGATGATCTTGCAGGACAGGAGTTTACCCAGGTCATCTCCTTTTTGAAGCCGGATACGAAGCAATTTGCAACAGATGATAAAGAATTCCCATTAGAGATTTTTGACGCAGAAGCCAGGCCAGTGCTACAATCTCTATCAAAGATACTTGGAAAAGAAGATGCCACTCAAATTGACAGGTCAGTGTTGTGATTGTTTGCCATGATAATGAAATCTAAAGTAGTGTTGGATATTCCCTCTTACTGGCAAGAGGCGGTTAATAGTTAGCTCATGAGCTTGTCCCTCACCGGGTCCTTCAGGTTCCCCTCACTTATCTATTTTTTGTATCAAAATGTGGAAGAATTTTTACATTTGGAACTGAACATAAGGGATGCAAATAAGAAAAGACAATAAGTAGTTTTCTGGACTGATATAGTAAGAAATGAACCAGATGAGGGAGGGGTGTTTGATTTTGCTACTTATTTTATTCCATTTTCTTATAAGGTGTTGAATGGATTTCCTCATCAATGTTTCTTGCCAAAAGCTCACAAGTGTCTTCAGTTAAGCAATAATTGTAAATTTGAGGATTGGTTTGTATATGAATATTATTCATAAATTAGATTATATGGAGCTGGAATAGAACCTTATTTGTCCCTGAGGTTGTTTGCATTGGAATGGATTGTAAAAACTCTGGTAAACTTTATAAATATATATTATTGTTGATAAAAGATGAGATATGAGATATGCTTACAATGGGGAATCACCGAGGCTTTAAATATAGCCTCATGGTGTCCCTTTTCACTTAATAAAACCTAAGATAACTATATCTAACTAATAATTAATAAAATATACATAACATTGCCCCTCTCTTAAGATGCTTTGTCCTCAAAGCATACGTAATGAAGGACATCGTTGACGAATGTTTGGTTTTCTCGAGCGACAGGCTCTTGCTTCCCACATTTTAAAAAAATCGTGGAGCATCTTCTCGAGCTCAATCTGTTGGTGATGTGGATAGCTACAAGATTTGATATTGACAGGGTCGGGTCCTTCCTTGACTTCTATTGGATGTTTGATTTTCCTATCGGGAGGCACTTTTATGGGTAGATCCTGGAATACTTTTTCGTGTGTCCGAACTAATCCTTGTTCTTCTGGTGACTTTTCATGGCTCCCTTTTGAAGATAACATTTCTAACTGATGACATTGTACTGTAGATGTTGGCGCCCCTGTTTGAATCATCTTCGTCATCAGAGAGGAAGATACGACTTGATCTTCTGGGGCTTGGAATCCATACAACCTGTGTTTCTGCCTTTTCCACTTAAAACTTATAAATTGCTTCTGATGGTTGGCAGAATAAGTACCTAAAGTTTGTAGCCATTGAATTCCTAAGACCACATCCACTCCTCGTAATGGAACAGTGTAGAATGGAGATTCTAAATGAAAGTTTTTTATATGTAGTTTGACTTTATGGCATTTCCCTACCTACTCAATCTTCTTACCATCGGCCACCATTACCTTCATATTAGGCATGGGGAAGGTAAAGATGTTAAGTCTTTTTGCCATGGTTGAATCTAGAAAATTGTGGCTACTGCCAGTGTCGACGAGAACCATTATGTTGTTGTTCTTGATATTTCCTCTTAACCTTAGGGTTTGAGGTTGTGATATGCCTGTCATAGCTGATAATGACACTTGCGGAATAGTTTCGCCATCCACTTCTGGAGAGAACTCTAAGTTGTCTTCTAATCCTTCTATATATGAATCATTATTGTTAGCGTCATTAGTTGCTTCACAACTGTATAGATTTTTCGCTTTTCCATTAGCACATCTGTGCTTAGGGTCCCAGTTTTTACCGCAACGCTTGCACTTGCCCTCTCTCATTCTTTGTTTTTCCACATTAGAATTTTCTTCTTCACGAACATGGGGTGGGACATATTTTATGTCATCTATATATTCAGTTGGAGGAAATCTTTGTCTCGAATATACTTTTTCTGTTTTTGATAACCTCTCAAATTTCTTTTCAGCAGCTTTTGCTTTTTGCCTTGCTACTTCTACTGATGTAATTTCATGAAGTTCGAGCTCTTCTTGTATATGGATTTTAAGTCCTGAAATGTAAGACTGGATTAGACGAGATTCTGACAATCCCGGTACTCGTGTTGCCAAGGTCTCCCATTCTCGAGTGTACTCATCCACATCTCCTTTTTGGCGTAATTTGTTAAACGTTGAAAAAAACTTTTCTTCTTTTATGCCTTGAAACCTTTTGAAGAATGCATCCTTAAATTTCCTCCAACTGATAGCAAGCATCGTCTTTTTCCACCACATATACCAATTATATGCTTCTCCTTCCATTTTCATGGAAGCATGCTTAATTTTTTCATCATCACTAGTAATGTCATAAATCTCAAAATATTCTTCTACTTTATTAAGCCATGCAACGCTATTTTTTTCATTACCATCAAACTTGGGTAGCTCGATTTTGGCTTTTCGCTGATATGCTAATGGTGGAACAAGAAGGGGATATTGATTAGCAAATGCATTCCAGAGCTGCTTCTTTTGAAAATCTGCATTATTATCTTCTTGATGATGTGGGGAATCAGTGTTTTCCTGATGCTCTTCTGAGTTCCCTGAATCTGCGGAATTGTTTTGTTGATTTTGTTCCATGTTAGGAAATATTGGGGATTGTGTCTGACTTAACTTATCTATCTTATCATTTAGCTTATTGAAGAGTTCTGTCATATTGTTCATTGCTTCGCTATGCTCTGTCATCTTGTTCATTGCTTCGCTATGCTTTTCTGTGGCCTCGTGATGATTTAGCCACATTTGTCTTTCTATTCGATTTGTCGTATCATGAATCTTTTTGATGTCGTTGGAGTGCCCTGCAACTGTACCTTCAAGATCGACTAATCTTTTTCCGAATTCTTCAGAATTATTAGTGATCTGTTTCTCGAGATCCACCAATTTCTTCTGGAATTCGGCCATTGACATTGATGAAGACATTGAACGTGTATGAGGTGGGAAATATTTTTCTGCCAGTTTTCCCTCTTTTTTTTTTTTTTTTTTTTTAAATTAATTTTTTTTTGAAATAATAATAATAATTTCTATTATTATATATATATATATTTTAAATAATAATAATAATAATAATTATTATTATTTTATTATTTGAATTATATATATATATATATATATATATATATAATTATGGGGAAAAAGATTGTTAACCTTGAAAAGTCACGTTGTTTTTAAAAGTCACTTTGTTTTGAAAAGGCACGTTGTTTTGAAAAGGGAAAATGGGTTTTAATACCATGGGCAATTACCATGGGCCCAAAAACCACGAGCAATTACTCTTCCTTTTTAATTTTACTTTGTCTTCACATGTACGTATATATATATATATATATATATGTCTTTTTACTTTTTATTTTTATTTTTCTTTTGGAACTATTTTCTTTTAAATATATATATATATATATATATATATATATTATTTTTCTTTTTCTTTTTCTTTTAATTTATTTCCCCCTTTGTGTTAACTTTCCTTCTCTCTTTATTTTATTAATATATATATATTTCTTCCTTTTTCTTTTTTAAAAACAAATGTTGTTGCCCACAAGCACTTGGTTTTTAAAAAAATCTGCAATTCTGGAATTTTCTTGTAATTCCTTAATTATGGGTGATCACACAGATCCCAAAGAGCGTGGCTCTGATACCAATGGAGTGTAAAAACTCTAGTAAACTTGATAAATATATATTATTGTTGATAAAAGATGAGATATGAGATATGCTTACAACGAGGAATCACCGAAGCTTTAAATATAGCCTCATGGTGTCCCTTGGTGAAGAGGCATGATCTTTGATCATGCCCTTTCACTTAATAAAACCTAAGATAACTATATCTAACTAATAATTAATAAAATATACATAACATGCCTCCCAAACAATCTTGTCCATCAATTTCTTGCAACATAAAGGCATTCCTTCCTTTGAAAGTTGAAATTCTGTATGGTCCTTTCCACTAGTTTTCAAGCTTTCTGTGTTTTCCCTTCTCTTCATTCTGAGCATCCCATCAGAGAACTATATCCCCCTCACTGAAATCATCCACCTTGGTTTTCCGGTCATATATATTTTTTATCTTATCTTAAAGATTAATGGTTTTCTTGAAAACTTCTTCTTGAGATTGCTGCAAATGATCATATGGTTGATTCTTCTCTGAATTTCATTAGGCTCACTATCTACTTCGTGCAAAATTTTCATAACTAGGACAACAAGAGAGGTAGAAAAAATGGCATCCACTCCATAGACTAACAGAAAAGGAGACATAACTATGGAATTTTTTGTTCGTACTTAGTCTGCCCACAAAGAATTTATCAGCTTCTTGTGCCAATTCTTCAAATTGTTTTCCAACAATTTATTAATAATGTTCACCAATGAGTTATTGAAAGATTCAACCAACCTATTAACTTGCAGATAATAAGTTGTAGAATGTCTAGGCCTGATATGATATTTGTCACATAAATATATCATTCTTTTTTATTTAAAAGCAGTTGCATTGTCTGTGATTATTCATTGCAGAAAACCAAACCGTGACAAAAGATTAGACTCAATAAATTGAATGATTACCACATTAGTGTCCTGTCTGGTGGAAACTGACTCGATCCATTTTGTGAAATAGTCGGTTTCTATCAAGATCCACTATGCTAAACTAAAGATGATGGGTGAATCTCACCGATAAAATCAAGGCCCCACTACTGAACTGATGTTTGAACTGAAATGGGCTGCAAGGGCAGTGGTATCAACTTACTTTCCCCATTAAAAATTCGACATTCATGACAATTCATGATTTTTTTATAAATATCTGAAAATAAACTAGGCCAATAAAATCCTACCCTTAGTATCTTTTTTTCTATGTTCTTCCAAAAGAGATGACCACCAAAATCTCCCTAATGAAAGTTATCCATTACCTCCTTAGCCTCGCTTTGAACCAAACAATTCAACAAGTTTCCTCCCAGATCTTTCCAATACAATGCATCATTAAAATTACAGTACTTCAGAGCTTTCAACATTAATGACCTACTCTTACTCTTTGACACTTTCGGTGGAGGATTCAAATACCGAAGTACATAAACAATGTCTGAATACGAAGGGGATGAAATGAAAATTTTTAATAGCTGAAGTGTGGAATCAACCACTTCTTCGTCAGATACTGCAGCGATAAGATTGATAAATTGGATTATACCATGAGCTGTGCCAAACCTTGTCCCTTGATGAGCTTAATTGGCTTAATCTCAAGATCATATTCCAACATTGGAGCAATCCTTTTTCCTCTCCTACCTTCAAGGTCAGGGTGCACCAAAACATATTTGGCCGCTACATTTGGGACATAAGAAAAAATGTGCGAGTGAAGTATGTACACTTGGAAATCCTTCAACGAGGGCCTGTTTTTCAATGATGTTATATCTCAGTGCCGCATCTCTAATAGTTCTACTAAAAAATGAAACTGTTTGTTCTGCTTTTAGGTCCTTCTTCTGCATTAGGACAACAACCAACGTGTCCTCCGAAGAAAATGAAAATACAATGTAATCCATAGTATAATTAGGGATGATCAAAATTGGTGCATGGGACAAAGAAAACTTGACTGTATTAAATGATTTCTTAGCATCTTCAGACCACTTTACCTCAATGTCCTTCTTTATCATATTAGTTATCTCCCATAAATGCTTAGCGAGGTGTTGGGCCACAAATATGTCATTATTATTACCACTTTCTAACATCTATTTCATCCATTTCTACCATTCTTTATCACATCATTTAGCATAATTTATAATTTAAGTCCCTTTTATAATAATTTATGGTCTTAGGGATAATTAATACATATTCTCCTTTATTTATAATAAATTGATAATTATTATGCATGATTTTGTCAAATATGGTTTATTAATCTATTATAACATCACTCATGCTTTTAGCCTCCAAGATCTCTTCCAGATTGGAAATTCGATCTCCAACTATTCCAACTCAGAAATTCGCTGGGATAAAAAGTGACGGTTTTGCATTAGCTATTTCAGACAAATGGAGATGAATCCTAAAAATTCGAGACATGGGTTTTGTGCAGAACAGACCAATTCAATGTTCTTATTTTTAGTTTTCCAAAATTTGGTTTTGAATCAGACAAAAATAAGGTTCTCTAAAGGTGATTTTATCATATTTTTTGCTGTGGTCGTTTTCCAAATTCTTACAATTGCAATACCAGATTCGACTTGTTCCAGCTGAGTCATGATATTTCAGATCTGATCTTGTTGATAAATTTGTTGTAGAAAATCTCCATTTGTAATGGGAAATCATTTTGTAATCAATTTATTTGTAATTTCCCTTTGTTGTCTGTGTATTTAAATGAAAATAGAGATGAAAGAGAGGGGGAACAGATGAACAATTGCTGGATGAATGAATGAACAATTGCTGAATACGAGATGAATAATCATTGAACTTGAGACAAAACCAAGAGCTTCATTCTGATGTAATTATTTCTCTCATATATTTCAATGAAGGAAGTTATCCATTGAGTTCTACATATGTTACTTGTAATATGATCTGAATTATTTCTCAAGGCAGAACTGAGTCTTGGGCAGTTGGGCCCACTACCTTGGATGAGTTGCTGCCTTGAACATCTAAATTAGTTTATTTATGTGCTTATTTATTTGAATTTCAATTGTTTTTCTTTAAAGTAAAATTCCTTCTTTAAAAGTAATTTGTTGTTTGTTGCATTTTACAGATTTGTTATTTCTCGCAATTTCCAGATTTCATTTGATTTGTTGCTCTAGATTAACATTTGAATTATGTTGGGTGAAATAGGTTAAATTTATAATTCAACAATGTGTGGTTTAGTTTAGTATTGATTCAAGTCGTGTGATTAGAATAATTATTCTCCTGTCATTTACTTTTTGTTTTTGAGATTTAGTATTGTTTTTCAAGTCTTGCATTTTATTTATTTTCGAATGAGCTTGATAGTGCAGAACATAATTATGTAGAACTAGTGTTAGCTGTTGGTATTTTATATGCATATATTTTTCTGATTGCCTTGAAATAAAAATACGTTGCTTGGTTGATAATTAATGATTAGGTGATTAGTTGTTTTTATTAAGCAATTAATTTTACCCAACATTTTGGTCCCGTTGCCGGGGACATAGTCAAATAGCACTACCACACTAATATCTAGTTGTAGATACATAATTTGATTCCGGGGAGAGTGTTTAAAAACAATTTCTTTTTATCTTCTTGCTATAAAAGAACCGGGTATTAAAAATGGGAGGTAAGAATCTACGTAGCCAACAAGTAAAACACTTGCTCAACAACCCACTTTTATGCAAATTCATAGAGGTTAAATAGCAATAGGGGTTTTATTGAATGACTAAGTAGAAAAGGGTAGAAATTTGAAGAAATATTATCATTTCACTTAAGTGGTGATGTAAGCACCATCCATTCCACTAACCAATTGACATGAACATTTGAAGGAGGATCCTTAAAGTATCACATGAAGAACATCTTCTCTAATGGTAAGAAATGGCACACACTGCTACTTTTTAATTTCCTATGAGAGATCTAGGAGGAGTGACACAAATGCACATAATTCCCCCATCTACTTTACCAAAATTTCATGGTTTGGAAAATGAAGATCCAGATACATTCTTATTTGAGTTTGAATTACTTTGTAGAGGATATGATTATTGTACTAATGATCAAAGGTTGAAAGTGTTTCTTCTTACTCTAAAAGGAGCAACCCTTCGATGGTTCATGAGCCTTGGTGGGAACTACATTTAAACATGGGAGGACATGAAGAATGTATTCTTGAAGAAGTACCAAGACTATTGCAAGACTAGTGAATATATATTTTCAGTATGATACACGGGGAAGTTTAAAGCTTGGAGGACTATGTGGTGCGATTTAAATACAACCTTCAAAAATAAAAGTATAAAAATTTGGAAAAAGAGGTATTGAAAACACTCCTACTCAAGGGAATCAAAAACAAATTTTTAGAACTCTTAAATATGATAGGAAAAGGTGATGTTTTTCAGCTATCATATGATGATTTTTGTGATTTATGCATAAGGTATTCAAGAGGAATCTCCAAGGATGGTAAGAGTTCTAGAGAATTTTCTTCTTTCATTTCCAAATCTACTACAAGAACACGAGATATAAGAGCTGAAATCAATGATTTATTTGAAAATTTAAAAATTGATTTTATTAGCTCTCTAAATTCACAATTTCATGTTTTGGAGGTAAATAAAAATTAGGAAAAATTTGAAGAAGTGTTTTTCCCTCATTGCCAAAAGGATCATCCCATGTATAGTTTTTCTTTCTTACCTAGGATGAAAGCAACATATCAAAGACATCGAGAAGCTACAATCTCACAACCATGGAAACCATGGTCTACATGTATGGCTCAAAACACTTCCTCTCCATTTTATTACTTGCATAATCCATTATGGAATACTCCTTTGTTAGGGCAGCCATGCCAATCTCAATATAACCATCACCAATGTTGTCCACAAGTTTGGCATGGTTCATCTTATGATTACATGACTACTCTCCCTCATCTTGACGCAAAAGCACATCATCCATATTCTTTAACAGCTCTTCAAAAACATCTTTCTTGCCTATCAAAATCATCCACACAACCCAATTATCTACATCACCAAAATCCTCCATGTCCTACACAATTTCCTGCTCAATCCATTCCACACCCTTATAGTAATAAATCAGTACAACATGCTTACAGTGTTGAACTGCAAAATTTACCCACCCTTCCCACCAATTCTATCTCACATGCACCATTACAAAAAACTTATATTGAGTTTAGAAAGGTTTCAAATAAAAAAAATGTAGAAGTTATGGAAGAAAACGAGGTTTCTTCTAGTCTACATCAACAAGCCGTCGAGATCAATAAGACATTAGAAACTAAAAAACTTCAAGAAATGAAAACTATGGGAAATCAAGAGATTAAAGGAAATATTGAAGACTGGTTTCACTCCATCATTTTCTTGCAGCAACATTCCATACTTCGGCAATTTTTAACACCATCTTTTCAAGGGAAGCTAGTCTCTCATACCCTATTATTTAATGTGTATTTTTCTATTTTGGGTATGTATATACTTGAGGCCTTATTTCAAAAATGGTTCCATTGGAAGTACCCTTACACATAAGTATATTTTATTTTTCAAAGTAGAGTAGGTTAGTGTATAACATAAAATAAATAAGAACATAAATAAATAAATTTCGTTATCTAAAAAAAAGTAAAAATAGTTGTTTTTGTTGCAACACGCTGTGGAAATCAACATCGGTGATAAATGTTTGAATTTATTTATGAATGGATATGTATTATACTGAAGATAATGTTTCTATAGACACTCATATTAATTTTTGTCACCAATTTGGAAAAATTTCTTAAATATCATATTTTTTTGGCATGCGGGCTTGATAACATTTCTACAAACACAGTGAGGACATTCATGTTTTGAGGGACCAAAAGGGAATATTTTTAAAAAAAAATTCTATACTAAGTAGCCATTTATGAATACATTCCAACCCAATTTGAATCACTCAATTTGGATTTAAAATGAAAAAATGTATAACCAAAACATTGAGAGGGTGTCTAGTTGGCAGCTCAGGGAGAGAGTTGGGACAATCCGATTTTGGAGGCCTAAATGACTAAATATTGCAAACCTGTTTATATGGTGTATTATCCTATGAATATAGTTTACAAGGTAATTTGAATAACTCTATTTCTATATAGTATGAGAAAGTTATGACCAAAATACTGACTTCCTATCGTAAATCAACATTCTCAAAGCTATGTTTTTCCGGTTGTTCACTAGCATATTTGAGCCATAAATTGTTCTTGCCTTAAAAACATGTTTTTATTGGAGATATATAAATTAATATAATTTAATGTCAAATTTTAATCATTTGAATCCGTCATCAAACAAAAAATTTATGCTTAAAATACCAACTATTGGTATAAGTTCAGAAATTGAAAATGACTTTGTTATGCAGGTTGTTCTAAGTAAATTTGACATATCATATCATGGATTTTTTATAACCTGTTTCTATTGGTGATAGATATTTGAAAAATATTTCATTTTGTTTTATAATCACTAAAATTGGACGAAAAAATAATAATTTATAATTAAAACACTGCTAGTCCGTATGGTCGACCAATGCTCTCCTACAGGTGACATATAAATTCTGCTTTATTTATCTTTTTGTGGATTTGTTTTACAGAGTAACTACTTGTTATTTTTTTCATATGTATTGGATTAGTAGAGCCCGATCACCTCTCAACTTCCATGATTTCATGTTTTATTGCAGGTAGACGCTCATTTTTTGCGGTCCGGGGAGAATAAAGGAGGTCAATTCATGAAGGCAATAATAATGAAATAAGATATTTTCATCCAATCATCTATTAAGAAATCTAATTTCATATGATTTTGAGTTTTTCTAGGTGTCATAAGAGCTTGTTGCAAAATTTTCCCCACTATTCCTCACCAACACGAAGACTTTTTTATTACCTAATGGATTCATAACAGGAAAAATGAAAAATTGAACTTCAAGTCATTTCCACCAAAGATTTTTTCGAAAAGATCATTTTTTTTTCCATTCATTCACCATTGACAAATTGTTGTTCCTATAAACAGATTGATGTTCCTTTAGGAAACAACATTGTTTCAACTAAAATCACAACTGTTGTAACTTAATTTATTTATTTACTCTTTTTAATAAAGTGTTGTTTCCTTTCTTATTTCTCTTACGTTTTTGTTTTTCAGGTTTTTCTTCCTTCAAAGTTGTGGTTTCCATTCCGTTGGCGAATGTACAGTTGCTATATTAAATGAACAGCTGTTGTTCCATCCAACAAACAGTTGTTGTTCTATCAAATGAACAACTACGTTTTTTTTGGGTGTGTTTAAAAACCATTGTTCAATCAATTGAACGAAAGTTGTTCAGTCAATTGAACAACTACTATTCGATCAAATGAACAACTGTGTTTTCTTTTTCTTTGGTGTGTATAATAAATTGTTTTCCAGTCAAATGAACAACGGATTTCATTTTGTGTGTTTTCTATTCAAATGATTGGAAAAATGCTATTCAATCAACTGAACAACTGATGTTCGGTCAAATGAACAATGGATTTTATTTTTTGTGTTTTTGTTGTTCAAACGATTGAACAGCTGCTAGTCAATCGATTGAGCAACTGTTGTTCAATCGACTGAACAACTATTGTTCAGTCAAATGAACAATAGATTTTTTTTGGGTGTTTTTCTGTTCAATCGATTGAACAAGTGTTGTTCAATTGATTGAACAACTGGTGTTCTGTCAATTGAACAACAAATTTTATTTTTGTGTATTTTTGTTGTTCAATCGATTGAACAATTGTTGTTCAATTGACTAAACAACTATTGTTCGTTCAAATGAACAACATATTTTATTTTTTTGTGTTTTTTCTGTTCAGTCAATTGAACAGTTGTTGTTCAATCGATTGAACATCCATGCTTTTTGTAATAAATAGTTGTCTAAATGAATTTTTGCCAATTTTATGGCCATATAACCATTTTTTAATGCATTTTTCTCATGAAAATCATCTTGTGAATGGGGAATGCGCATCTAAGAAGGGGAAAAGCAACGGCACTAATAAAAATTATGATATTTTTACCTTTGATGGATAACTTTATTTTTAGACATTGATATGGCCTAACTATGTAATTGCTTGCTGGATATCTTTTCCTCAGACATATTATAAATAATTCCTTATCTTAATACCATGTTGGGCTATCTTTTTACACTATCAATGGCTAATATTCTAGGGTAGGGTGACTTAGGAATATGTGTATAACTTTTATTGGTATTTCTTTTCACTCCTCTCACCATCGCTAACTCTTAAGGAATTAATGAGCCTCCCTCTTTTTATGATATATATATATATATATATATATATATATACACACACAAAAATGAAAATAATATACAAATATTTTAAAGATAGGGGGTCTCATCATGAGCCAACCTATCATGATCATAAGGAGATAACAAGTAACATTCCCACAATGGCTACCACACCAGGGCAATGACCTTCTAGCCAAAGTAAAAACTGCCTTAAGGACAGGAGGTATCATCACGAGCCGGACTGATTAATTTGTTAAATCCTAGTGAATGGCACTGTGGCTATCTCATTACCATGCCAGCACGGTGGTATTTCTAAAAGAGAGAATAAATTATCTAAATAATAAATAGAGGATTTTGGCTCATTTTTGGGTTAAAAAGAAACCCTGTCGAGGCTATGGACGTCTGCTGGCAGCAGTGGCTTTGCTTGTGGCATTGGAGTTTTATGATAACAACCAATAATTTTATATTCTCTTATTTTCACCAATCCATTCCCAAAGGAGAACTTACCATTTGAATAGTTTTATCTTTATAAAAACTAGTATGCATGGTAAAACTACATAAGAATTAACTTAATTATGTCTGATTATTTAATCCGAGTAGTTGTGACCACTCTTTATCTATCATGCTCTGTCACAACTTTCCATCAACACAATTTTTTTTTCATAATCATTACTTCTCCGTTTTTCCTTTTTTAATCATTTCCCCATCCTCATGATTTGAGCTGATTTGATTGATTTATGCCGCAATATATGTCATTCTGGTTATTATTCCGCTGTATTAATGATTTTCAACATCCTTTCCTCTTTTCCCATGCTTTCTGGTCGTGGACACCTAGGGGAAGAAAAACCATCCCACACTTTGTACTTACTTTAAGCTTGCATGGCTTCCACCTTTTTGCATCACTTTCAACATTAGCTCAGCCAACATCAACTTCAACAAATGCCAATCCCTACATTTCATTCCACATTTTTACGAAGATAAAAATTGAGCTAAAATAGCATAAGTTTATGATTTATTAAGAATTTAGGAGAATTTCATGAAAATCCATTGAGCATTATTTATCTTCATTCGTTCCACTTCTTTACCACTTCTCAATTTTCAGAGACACAAAAGCTTTTAGTTCGGAGGAGTGTTACTTTATTTCATTTATTTATTATGACCATGCAATCAGCCATCGATCTCCTTATTCATTCTCAAAACCTCCCTTATTCCATGTTGTTTTACACCAAGCATAACGATTGTAGCAACAACCTCAATCTATTTTCTAGTATAGCATGAGGGCATGCTAATTCTCCATTTTGGGGGTAGGAGTTGCTACACATGATGGATATTTTCTACTTTCTTTCTCATTTAAGGCATACAATTTCATTTTTACACAGTGCAGAAATTGATTTGTGCAAATCTTTAAAACTATGAACTGAATTCTTGTGATTTTTGGATAGCAAAGAAGTATCTTTAAACTACACAAACCCATAAAATTTCAACCTAAACTAGTTTGTAAAATTTCGGAAATCATGCACTATCACCTACAACCATTCTTATATCTCATGATCCATGCATCTAAATGATTTGATTTTTGGATTAGAGAAGAATTAACATATCGTTGAAAGTCAATGTGAAAATTGTTGTGCCTTCACCAACATCGCTAAAATTGAGTATTTATATTTTTGAGGATGAAGTCATTTGTTCCATCAATATAATGACTTGGGGTGAAAATTTTGATTATTGTATTACAACTTGGTTAATACAGAGGCTTTGGGTTGCATGAGAACATGCAATATATTCAGTTTGGGGGTATGTTGGGCCGAAAATATGTCATTATTATTACCACTTTCTAACGTCTATTTCATCCATTTCTACCATTCTTTATCACATTCTTTAGCATAATTTATCATTTAATTCCATTTTATAATAATTTATGCTCTTATGGATAAGTAATACATATTCTCCTTTATTTATAATAAGTTTATAATTATTATGCATGATTTTGTTAAATATGGTTTATTAATCTGTTATAACTCGAGGATCTCTTCCGTATTGGAATTCAATCTCCAACTATTCCAACTCAAAAATTCGCTAGGATAAAAAGTGACGGTTTTGCGTTGGCTATTTCGGATAAATGGAGATGAATCCTGAAAATCCGAGACATGGGTTTTGTGCATAACGAACCAATTCAATTTTCCAAAATTTGGTTTGGATTGAGAGAAACAGAAGGTTATATGTAGGTTATTTTCTTAGATTTGTTGTTGTGGCCGTTTTCCAAATTCTTCCAATTGCAATACTAGATTCGACTTGTTCCAGCCAAGTCATGATATTTCAGATCTGATCTTGTTGATCAATTTTTTGTAGACAATCTCCAATTTTAATGGTCAATAATTTTGTAATAAATTTAGTTGTAATTTCCCTTTTCTCTCTGTGTATTTAAATAAAAACAGAGATCAAAGAGAGGGGGAACATATGAACAATTGTTGGATGAGCGAATGAACGATTGTTGAATACGAGATGAATAATTCTTGAACTTAAGACAAAGCCAAGAGCTTCATTCTGATGTAATTATTTCTCTCATATATTTCAACGAAGGAAACTATCCATTGAGTTCTACATCTGTTACTTGTAATCTAATCTAAATTATTTCTCAAGGTAGAATTGAGTCTTGGGCAGTTGGGCCCACTACCTTGGACGAGGTGCTGCCTTGAACATCTAAAGTAGTTTAGTTGCGTGCTTCTTTATTTTAATTTCAATTGCTGTTCTTTAAAGTAAATTTCCTTATTTAAAATTAATTTGTTCTTTGCTGCATTTTCCATATTTTTTATTTCACGCAATTTCCAGATTTCATTTAATTTACTGCTCTAGATTAACATTTGAATTATGTTGGGTGCAATAGGTTAAATTTATAATTCAGCAATATGTTGTTTAATTTAGTATTGATTCAAGTCCTGTGATTAACATAACTATTTTCCTGTCATTTACATTCTATTTTTGAGATTTAGTATTGTTTTTCAAGTCTTGCATTTTATTTCTTTTCGAATGAGCTTGATAGTGTAGAACATAATCATGTAGAGCCAATGTTAGTTGTTGGTATTTTCTATGCATATATTTTACCGATTTCCTTGAAATAAAAATACGTTCCTTGGTTGATAATTAATGATTCGGTGATTTTTTTTATTAAGCAATTAATTTTACCCAACATGGGGTTAGGAGTAAGCCTTCATAGAAAATTAATCTTACCATTGAAGGATTGGATTTCCTTCTTGTTCCTTAGAAAATCCAACTTCTCCATTACTTAAATTCTTGCGAGGTCAATGCGGATACCATATTTTGATATGATATGCCCCAACAACTTACCTTCCTCCATAGAAAACAAGCTCTTTTTTGGATTCATCAAAATGCCAAATTTCGTGCACCTCCGAAAAACAATTCTCAAGTGATGTAAGTGATCTTCATCTGTTTGAGAGAAAAATTTCAAATCATCTAGGTAAATGACTAGAAATACATATTTTTCATTAGTGAAGGTGATATCCATCACTCGCTAAAAAGTGGCTCCTGCATTCTTTAGCCCAAATGGCATCTTGGCGTACATAAATGTAGCCCACGGTGTAGTAAAAGTTGTCTTGTCACGGTCATCTGGATGCATCAAAATCTGATTGTAACATGAGTATCCATTAAGCAGTGAAATCCTAGAGGCACCAAATACCCTCTGTAATATGTGTTCCATCTTAGGGAAAGGATAATTTTCCTTTAAGGACACTTTGTTCAAATTTATGAAATATATGCATAAACAAATTTCACCTGTTTTCTTCCTAACTGGAACCAAATTTGACATCTGACTAGAAAAGCGAAGGGGAATAATAATACAAGTCTTATACAACATGTTTACCTCTTTCTCAATTGATGGTAGCAATCTTGGATTGATCCTCCTGAGATTTTGGCGGAAAGGCTTCTAATGAGGCTTAACAGGAATTGTATGCTGAATTATACTCTTATCATAAACCTTCAAATATGAATAATCCCATGCAAACACATCTGAAAACTTAGCCAAAAGTGTTGTGTATTTACCTTTCATCTTCAGAGTTAAATATTTAGAAAACTTCACCATCTCGGGCTTCTTAGTTGTGCCAATGTTGACATCTTCAACTCCAGCTTCAGTAGGGGCCATTGTTGGTTTCTTCGCGACATCATCTTGATTGAAGAGTTCTTCTAAAGGTAAAATACCTCTTTGAATAGAATTTTACTTCAGCTGTAACAATTTTAATTCTATGGCATTAATTCTCTGATCATAAAAAACATCATCAAAATGACAATTAAAAAACTCCTCCATTTGAAAAAAAATGTTAATCTTCTTATCATCTTGAAACATTTGCCAATGATGAAGGTTATCTGGAACATTGCGGTGATGCTTAGCATTGATATCATAATTTCTGTTGTGATGTATCAGAATTCTAAACATGCTAGCTGCATTAGCAAGGGAGTCGGCAATACAATTATGATTTCTAGGAATCACAGATAAAGTATATTAAGAAAATGTTCTGAGAATGTCTAAGACAACATTGCGATATGCTCACATCCTTGAATTTTTGGCATGGTATTCCCCTTTTATCTGCTTGATAATAAACACAGAGTCTCCATAAACTGAAATCTTCTGAGCCCCTAACTTCTTAAGCATCTTTAGCCCGAAAATCAAAGCTTCGTACTCAGCTTCATTATTTGAGAAATTGAAAGAAAGCTTATAAGAACAACATCTGACATTGGGAGGAATCTTACCCAACTAATTCATTGGGCTATGAATCCAAATTACTATTCCAACTCCTTATTTTCCCAATGCTCCGTCAAAATCCATATTCCAAAGACTCTTTTCATCATCTGGAAGTTGAAATTCGGATGGTTTATCTTTGTTTTATGTTTGTGGAACTTCTGTCATAACAGGCTCTGTTTATTTCACTGATGCTATTGGCTTCTTAGGTAATGAAATTGGCTGAAAATCAGTCTCTTTCTCGTCTTTTTTGCACTAAAAAATTCTCCAACACTACATGATATTTTTGAACTTTCCTCATCTTCTACTAGCTGACTATCTACATCAATCATACTATCATAATTAAAAAAAATGAAATTCTCTAAATTAGTATGTACAATGTGTATATGGTTATTATTAGGTTTCTCTTTACTGGTAATCATGTACTTCATCTTTGTTTCCTGGTACATATTTCTGAGTTGAATGAACACCAGAATTGTAGCATAATAGAAATCGAGCTGTAAATTACCTTTCAACTTTTATCCCCATGATCGATAGAGAAACATCCCGTACCTTGGAGGAATATCAGCCACTACCACATCCATCAAGACTTTCTTTTGGGGAATATGATCAAGATACACCACCAAGTCTTCAATAAGATCGACACACCTCACTCTACCGGAGTCAAAGGAATAGAGGTCATGATATGGGCAAGTAATGTCTAATCCCAGTTTTTCCATTACATATTTCGGCATGAGGTTGTGAGATGCTTGATAATCTAACATGGAATTATGAAGGATAAAATACTAAACTCTAAGACTGAGGTAGAATGGTGGGACTTCACTATCAGGTAAATTTTTGTCTATGGATGGGCCAAATAGAAACTCGGGGTGATCATCACTGACATTGACCATATCAGAAGTTTGGTCTACTTTGAGCATCTTAGCTACGTGAAACTTATATTGATCATTATTTAAAAGTTGAGTTAAAGGAATGGAAACTTTCAGCTTGGAAATTTCATTCTCTAAACTAAACTGTCTAGGATATTTATCTACCTATTTTGAAGTGACATCCTTCATCTAGGATTGATATTTGGCGGGAATCTCCTTTCTCTTACCTGTAGTTTGTGTTTCCTTATCTTTATCTAGATTGCTGGTTGATGCTTTGTTGTTATTCTTCTCGTTTGTAGCAGAAGGCTCCTTTTATTTTTAATGATTTGTAGGGGTCTGTTTTTGGGGTTGAATATCCTTTCGAGAATTTAGCTTCTTTGGATTCGAATTGATAGCCACATTTTGTTCCTCAAGGTGTATTGCATTTGCATAGAGCTAAGAGCATTTTGAAAACCTCGCTAATAATATTCTGTCTCTGCTACTATCATATCGTCATTTGAAGGGAAAAATTTATGATCATCAAATTGATCCACTTAAAGTTCTTGAGTGTACTCTTCATATTCGGTTAAGAGGATAGGATGCCCATCATTATCAAAAATATGATTATGTTCAACAATCTGAGCTTCTTCCTCATTTGTATGAGCATAATTTTGCTAAAGTGGTGTTCTAATTTGTTGCTGAGCTTGCTAATATTGACCTCTCTGCTCTCTTTGCTTGATTATGAGTTTAGGTTGCTGCTATTGTTGTCCTTGGAAATTGGGATTCCAGATTTGTTTTTCTTCCTACCTATCTGATACTATCATCCTATCCATAATTATATGCATAGTTATAATCAAAGAGTCCAACTTACCATCTGAAGAAGTAGATGGCTCCTCCTTAATTGTCACCCTTATTTCTGTCTTCATTTTTTACTTTTTGATCATCAAATTTGCCTCCACACTCACTACATTTATCTGCATCTCCTCGAGATTTTTAGGACTTCTTTCGCTTAGATGATAAGCCATGTCAGGATCAAAGGAATCTCGATAGTGTAACAAAGCCAAGCTAGGAGGAGGCTTGATGTCATTTGGAATTGAATTATAGGTCTTATTGAAATGGGTAGTGAAATCTTGGATGGAATCATTGGGATGTCTTCTCAATGCATCATATTCAACAAGAATATGAAGTGGATTCTTATTTTATTCCCATTTGGATAAAAACATATCAGTTAATTGTTGTGGATTCGCAACTGAATTTGGAGTTAGATTCAGAAACCATGTCTTCACATCCCTTAAAAAAATTTGGGCAATTACACTCATATTTGTATTTTCATTGTCGATCTCTTCAAGATCGATGAAATTAGCGACCTTCACCATATTTTGTAGGGCTATAACCTCCATACTTCTATAAAACAGAGGGATCCTTTGACCATACCCTTGAGGTAGAGAAGTGAGTTGAGCACACAGGATTAAAGGGCTAAATCTAGCCATGAATGCTGCTGAAGGTGGTGCAGGAGTAACAATAAAAGGTGTTTTTGAAGCAAGTGATGAAGAAGGTGTGGAAGATGTTGTAGTAGCTAAATGATATGTTGAAGGTAAGGATGAGGAAAACAAGCTTTCTTGCTGATAATGGATAAAGGCTTTCTTGGTGGTGTACTGCAAAGTATTGGCTAATTTTTAAAGCTTGTGGAATTGTGACCAAACCTTCCTATCAATGTCTGATGCAGACTCTAAATATGGTGGAATTAATTCAAGTTTTATAGGATCATATACTATCTCTGAAAATGAGGTTTCAGATTTAGTTCGAAACAATGAAAGCTAAAAATTGATGTCAAAAGATAAATCTTGTAGAGTAGTAAAATCAACAAGAAGTAAAATAGATCTTATGAGTGATGGTGAAATTGAATCAACTTGCTGGATTTGTGATCTTTGCTTCTTCAAAATACTCTTAGGATCTTCAACAAGAGATGGTGGATTAGGATCAGAGTTTGATCTTATGAACTTCTTCTTATGAGCCAGTTCTAAAAACTGTACTTTGGATCTGCAAATTTCAAATCAACCTTCTTGAAAAATAAGTCCTATCACCCACATGCTTAGATCTTAATGAATTTTTTCATGAAATCCCAGGAAGATGTAGTCTTTCTTTCCCCGTCAATGGTGCCAGAAATGTTATCCTCCACAATGTCCCAAGGCTGAGAATGGAAATCGACGGGGGTAACCTCAAACCACTTGGGATTTGGTAGCTAGCCCTACCAAATCAGAGAGGGATCTCTCTATGGTCTTAAAGCCAAATATGATTGAAGAAGGATAAAGATATTATGCTAGGTCTGATCTCTAGGGTTTTGAAAATTTAGGGGTTTTTTTGGATCAGGAGGAGAGGCAAAGGAAATGAGGTTAGATTCGAAAGATTACAATTAAAAGGATACAAAGGGGCATGGAAAATATGTTCAATGACACTTAAAGGATTTTCAATTTTAGTGTAGGGTGGAACATAAGAGGATCAAAATGATCATGACTAACATGAATTCATTTATCAGAATATTACCAACACAAACATGAATTTCCTACCAAAACAGAGCATGGGAATAAAGATTTATGTTTAACATCTTATAGGAAAGTCACTGAAATGCATAGATATGGAAAGAAAATGAATTAAGCATTCATAAAAGTGAATTACTATAGAAAAAATATACCAAAAAATCATACCACATGAATCCCTATATATTAGTTGCAACTGAACTTGTATTTATGAAAATGTCAACTATACACAAGACTCCAAGCCTTCTACTCTCTGATGTCCAACCTTGATTGTGAAAGAAAAGCATGTACAAATAGAGAAAAATCATCTTCCCCTCTCTCAGGTGTCGAATCCCTCAATATAGGACCAGGTTACAAAAATTTCTCCAGCAAAACCTTAGACTAGGGATGTTAGAACAAACACCTCCTTTTAGCCTTTGACTAACCTACACATCATAAATGAAACTCAAAATTACATCAAGATCTCATTAACACACCTATTTAAATTCATATATCTCAGATCAACTCGAAGCAAGGTGAATTACATCATGAAAATCCAAATATGGTAGAAAACTCGAAAATTTGACTATGAGAAAAGAGGGCGGTGTCGATAGTGAAAATCGCAACACCACCGGGGGATAAGCCTAACGCCACCAAGGATAAGCACCACCATCTTGCAAAGGAATTTTGTGTCGAGGTTAAACAACGAAAGCTTAAATAAAACACACACACACACAGCATAAAACATGAGACAACATATTTAACGTGGTTCACCCAACCAATCTGGGCTACGTCCACCAAACAGAGGTATCGATAGTCTTATTTCTAAACAGGAGATTTACAACAGCGGAGTTTCTCATCTGCACTTCTCTTCCTCTCACCTCACATCCCTCATGCATATTTGCCTCTACGGGCTTACATTTTATATCTGGGAGTAGAAACTGAATCATAAATTCAATCACAACAAAAATAGGATGCAATAACTCCACATCAAGATTAGATGCAGTCAATTTAGTAACAAATCCTATTGTTGTCATATTTATGAGATTTTCTCCAAATTATTATTAGAAATCTCAACAATCTCCACCTTGACAACAACTATCCTGATACCCTATTCCATTATTATTTTTATCTTTTTTGCAAGCCAAGAGAAGCCAGACACCATCGTAGCTTCTCTAATAAAACTGGTTTCGTGGGCATGTCTGCACAGTTTTCCTTTGTATGCACTTTTTCAAGAGAGACTCCCCATTCAGTGATAACTTGTTTTACAAAATGGTACTTGATAGGTATATGCTTTGATTTACTATGATAGGCTGGATTTTTAGCCAAGTGAATTGCACTTTGACTATCACAAAATAACTTGATGTTGTCCTGCAACCTACCAAACTCACCAAACAAACCTTTCAACCAAACCGCTTCTTTGCAAGCATGTGAAGCAGCTATGTATTCTGCTTCTGTAGTGGATAAAGCAACAATGTTTTGTAGCTTTGACATCTAGCTTATAGCTCCACCTGCAAGAGTAAAGACATATCCTGAAGTTGACCTTCTCTTATCCAAATCACCTGCAAAATCGAAATCAACATATCCGCAAACAAATTCACTACTTCTGTTATAAGTGATACAGTAATCACTTGTGCCTCTCAGATACCGAAGCACCCATTTCACTGCTGACCAGTGTTCTTTTCCTGGATTTTCCATATACCTATTGACAATCCCAACTGCATGTGAAATATCTGGTCATGTACAGACCATCACATACATAAAACAACCTACTACATTAGCATAAGGTATTCGAGACATATATTCCTTTTCTTCATTTGTGTTAGGACATAAAATTGAAGAAAGCTTAAAATGGGAAGCTAAAGGGACTGAAACAGGCTTCACATTGTTCATACCAAACCTCAAGAGTATTTTCTCAATATAATTCTGTTGTGATAGCCACAGCTTACCATTGCTCCTGTCTCTGAAAATCTCCATGCCCAAAATCTGTCTTGCTACTCCTAGATCTTTCATATCAAACATCCTAGCCATCTGAGCCTTTAACCTGTTGATCTCTGTTATGCTTTTTCTTGCTAAAAGCATATCGTCAACATACAACACTAAGATAATGAACATGCCATTACTCAATTTCTTAAAGTAAACACAATGATCATATTCACTTCTTATATAATTTTGACTCATCATGAAAGAATCAAATTTCTTGTACCATTGTCGAGGTGACTGCTTCAGACCATACAATGATTTCTTGAGCCTGCAGACAAATTTCTTGTTGCAATTTTGAACAAACCCTTCAGGTTGTTCCATATAAATCTCTTCATCTAAATCTCCATGTAAGAATGCAGTCTTAACATCTAGTTGTTGTAATTTTAAATCAATTAAAACAACTAATGATAAGACAATCTGAATTGAAACAATTTTAACAACTGGTGAAAATATCTCATGAAAGTCAATTCCTTCTTTTTGAGAAAAACCTTTTGCGACCAACCTCACTTTTCACCTGTCTTCTTTATCATCAACACCCCTTTTCAATTTGTAAACCCATTTACATCCCACAGTTTTTCTGTCTTTAGGAAGTTCCACCAGATCCCATGTGGCATTCTTGTCTAATGCCTTCATCTCATCCTTCATAGCTTCTTTCCACTTATAACTGTTAGAACCTTCTACAGCTTCCTGATAGCACAAAGGTTCATCATCATTAGCGGTTAAAGCAACTGAAGTAACATAATCATCATACCTTTTAGGAGGACGTCTGATTCTCGTGGACCTCCTTAAAGATGTTTCTGGTACTTCCACAATTTGTTGATTATTATCTGTAGGAACTTCTTCATGATCTGCATCTGAAACATGTTCATGATCTGCATCTAAAACTTGTTCATGATCTGCATCTGAAACTTGTTCATCTGGACTATCATCAGTATTTGAACTGGTTTCAAACTGAATATGTTGAAACTTAGGTACATTATCCTATTTCAATTTATCATCTACATCTGGATTATCGAGTGAAGATTCATTGAATTTAACATCTCTGTTAATGATGATCTTGTGAGTAATAGGATCCCATAACCTGTATCCCTTAGTCTCATCACCATATCCAACAAAGATATATCTTTTTTATTTAGGATCTAATTTAGAACGCTGATGTTTCAGAATTAGAGCATATGCATCACAACCAAAAACTTTCAGTTTAGAATAATCACATGGATGACCTTTCCATACCTCTTGAGGAATTTTTCATCCTATTACAGTTGATGGTGATCAATTTATCAAATAACAAGCCGTAGATACTACTTCTGTCCATAGTTCCTTTTGCAAATTGGCGTTACTAAGCATACTTATTGCTCTCTCTAAAAGAGTCATGTTCATGCGTTCAGCAACTCCATTTTGCTGAGGATTATAAGCAGTAGTTCTATGTCTTTCGATCCCAGCTTCCTTGCAATAATTATCAAATTCCTTTGAAGTAAACTCACCACCATTGTCAGTTCTTAAACATTTAATGGTTCTTCCAGTGATGTTCTCTACTAATGCTCTAAACTGCTTGAAAACTGTGAATACATCAGACTTTCTTTTTAACATGTAGACCCATACTTTTCTAGAGAAATCATCTATAAAAGATACAAAATATGATGATCCTCCATATGAGGTTGTAGGAGATGGACCCCAAACATCAGAATGGATATAATCAAGGATTCCCTTACTAGTATGTTTTCCAGTTTTAAACTTATGCTTGCTTTGTTTCCCAAATATAAAATGTTTGCAGAAATCTAACTTAGAAGATTTTAAACTAGGAAGTAACTTACGATCAGATAAAAATTTTAATCCTCTTTCGCTCATATGGCCCAACCTTTGATGCCATAAACGAATAGAATTACTGTCATTTTCAGATACTGTAGAAGCATGATCTGACTCTGTTCTTCCTTCTAATTGATAAAGATTTCCAATCTTCTTTGCTTTCATTACTAGTAAAATTCCTTTATAAACTTTCATTACTCCACCTTGAATAAGGGTTTTATATCCATTTGTGTCTAGTACTCCTAGAGAAATGAGGTTTTTTCTGAGTTCAGACACGTGTCTTACATCAGTTAAAATTTTATTTGTCCCATCAAACATTTTAATCTGGATGCTTCCAATTCCCACAATATTACATGAGACATCATTTCCCATGTAAACAACTCCATCATTGATTGATTTATAAGTTTTAAACCACTCTCTATGAATGCACATGTGATTTGACACACCAGAATCTAACAGCCAATGTTGATCATGATTAGAAAAACTAACTGATAACACTTCATCACTCATACCTGAAACGGATGTCGAACCTGCATCTATCGTGTTTGCTTCTTTCTTCTCTCTCGAAGAGTCTCCTTTGGATGTTTGTTGTCTCTTCCAACAGTCCTTCTTCAAATGTCCCGATTTGCCACAAAACCAACACTTTACCTTAATCTTCTTCCCTTTAGATTTTGAACACGAGTTGTTGTGCTTACTGAAGCATCTTTCTTTAGAACGACCTTTGACCATCATTGCTTCTGATGTAGAGGTTTCTGAATTTGACCTCTTCCTTATTTCTTCGGACAACAAAGCTCCAACAACATCATCAAATTCAAGGGTTTCTGATGAACTAAGACTTATAGAAGTAACAAAATGATCCCATGACTCAGGCAACGAGCATAATAAAGTTATAGCTTTATCTTCTGAATCAAATTTTACTTCTATGCTTTCTAACTACACCAAGAGAGTATTAAAGGTATTCAGATGAACAGTTATCGTCGTACCTTCCTTCATGCGCAAGCTATACAACTGTCTTTTCAGAAGAATCCTGTTGGTTAAGGATTTCGTCATGTACATTTTTTCTAACTTTGTCCATAAACCAACAATTGTTTTCTCTGGCATGAAGTTAAATAACACATCATCACCTTGAAATCTGAGCTCAATCCATATACTTGGGGTACCATTGTAAATTTTAGGATGTCTAGTTATCATTATACTCCTCAAGCAAGAAAAATGACCTCTCCAAGGCTGAGAAAAATGTAAAATCCCAAGGCAACTCCAAAAGCGCAACACTTGGGTCAGAAAAGTGGCAGAAAGTGACTTTTTAGACTTTTTTTTTTTTAAATTTTCTCCCAATATGTTTTTTGACATGGCACCAAAATTTGATAGATGTACTCTATAGGTGAAGATCTATCAAATGATGTAAATTTTCCATCATTTGGACCTCTAATCGAAAAGTGCAGCGCCAAGGCGCTGTGCTTTTGGCTGAACTAGTTTTTCTGTGTTAAGCCAAAAACACCAAAAATTCCAAAATTTCTTCAAATTTTCCCCAAAATTTTCCCACGAATTGAGGAGATGATATGTCATTTACCAACAAATCAATTTTATCCTTATCCTCTTACCTCATTAGGGTTTGCTTAAATTTGTTCTTCAGTTTCTTGATTATAGTTTGGTAAATCTTATTCCTTGTACAATAATGCATGGCCATGTGCCTCTGCATTTTTTTGTTCCTCTTAGCCACCTTAAGAAACTTCTCCAACTATAATTTACCTAGTCAGGCCAAAAATTCTTATTTTGCTCAATTTCAGGTGCAATTAGGTCATCAAAATCCTCTTGACCTAATGGTGGAGATGGTTCCCTTTGCTACTCTAGTGCCCTCTTGAGACCTATGGTTATTGGTATCCTTGCTTTGACCTGCTCTTATTGATCCTCTAACTCATCAACATCAACAATTTCCTTACCTTTTGCATCATCCTTCTCCAAATATGCTTTGGGCTTGCTAAGAAAAAGTAGCTTAACTTGGAGCTGTTTCTCTTCTTGCTGAAGGAAGGTGATCATGAAGTCTTCCTTTGACAACTTGTCCTTTAGATTTCTAATCTCAGCCTCTTTCTGTTGGATGATTTGCTCATCTAATTTTACCTCCTCATGTACTTCTAAATCTGCCATATGAGTATCAAAGAGTACCTGTGCTTCTTCATGCAATGGTGCCTCATGTGCTATTGTATCTTCAACTGTTGTAGTAGGCCGAGCCATTTTCATACTAGCAGGAGCAAACATTAGCCTCTTCCCTCTAGTGTAGGTCTTTGTCACCTCAGCTGTAGGTGTCCTTGTGAAAGGTTTTCTTGTAAGCCACCCCTTGATGTCTTCGTGATCTAAATGGTGTGGAGTGACTACTTGACTGAGTTGGAGTAGGCAAGAGTAAAACTGAATGCATGAAACCATCCCAAGAGAAGTTTACATGTGTAAGTTGATGAAAAACAAGTATCTTCACCAAGCTATGATGGAACATTAAGGGAATTTTGAGGTCTAAAATGGGCCTCCTAAGAAAAATGTACAACAAAAATAAACTTTATAATAACCAATAGGATTCAAGATGATGATGTCAACGATGGGGGATGATTCACCATTTTTTAAGTAAAAGGGTAAAAATTACAAAATAATAAAATAATAAAACTAATTTTTCAATTCATACTTTAAACTTATCTCACAAATTGTTTACTCAAATTTCGAGTGGGAGTACTCGTTGGATGAAAAATTTAATTCCTCATCCAAGGAGTACCCATGTTGCATACTTTTGATGGACCTTGATACGTGAAAAATGAGAAATACATGAAAAAAAGTGATTGCAATCATGTTTTTCATGTATTTATCATTTTTCATGTAGTAGAATCCATCGAAAGTACGAAAGATGGGCACTCCTTGGATGAGGAATTAAATTTTTCATCCAAGGAGTACTCCCACTCAAAATTTGAGTAAAAACTTTCGGAGATAAGTTGAAAATACGAGCTGAAATAATATTTTTTTTCTTTTTTTCCTCTAAAATTTGATGACGTAATCAAATATTATTTTATTATTTCCACTATTTTTATACAATTTCCTTAGGAGGCCCATTTTAGACCTCAAAATTCCCCTAATGAAAGCTAGCATGATGATCTTCTCCTTTTCTTTGTACCTTCTTTGCTATTTTTACCATGCTTTTGTAAAGGTAATGAGGTAAGTTGAGAGTCTTTACACCAATAAAATGCATCAATAGTATCGCATGATATTGATATAACCTGGATAACCTACCCTCAGATGTGAATTATTTCATGATTATTTTCATGAGAGGGGTATACTTTTCAAGCAAGTGTCTGAATGGAAAGATGTTCTTTCAAGAAACTTTGTATGGAGGTTTCAAAAACATCTTGTAGCTTTCAATGTCAAGGTCTCTTTTCTGAAACCAAAGTTCATCGTTGTTTGGAATAACTGTAGCTATGGAAATAGCCTCTACTGAAAGAGTGAACACAATCCCTGCAATGGTCACCTTATCTCTCCTTAGACAAATAAAAAAAGTGCTTGTAAGCTTGTCATTGAAATCAAGTTCTTCAACCCTTTGGTAAAAGACAAGGCAACCTGCATCTTGGAAATATTTCTTGAGAAATGGTGTAGTCATGACATCCTATGCTATAGTGGGTTCATACATATTTATTTGACCTCCCTTATGTCTCCTCTGCTATGTAGTCTTTGAATCTATAGTAAACCCTAGCTCACTAGGAGTAGAAATTAGGGTTTAGTGTAGGGAAAAACCTGGGATTTTGGGAAGTTTTAGAAATGGATGGGAATGAAGGGGTTCTAGGGAGTCCAAATTATTGGGAAAATTTAGGGAGGTAGGGATAGATGTTAGGGAGTGGGAGGAAGTGGGATTTTAGGAAATGGATGAGGGGAAAGGGTGAAAAAGGGAAAAACACAACCCTAATCTAGGAAGTGATAGTGTAGGCTAGGTGTTGGGTAAAATGATGAAATTGAGGGATAAGGTTGAGTGAAAATGTTTAGGAAGGTATATGAAAGGTAGGGGAAGGTGAGTGAGCTTGAATGCAGTGGTGATTAATTTCAGACAATCAAAGAGATCGTGAAACTGCCAAATGCAACAAACGGTGAGAGGGAACTCTGAGCTTTCTAAGCATGCAATGAAGTCAAAAGAGGTAGATGGTGTTTGGTCTCAATCTAGTCTCCTAAATTGAGTTCATTTAATTGTCAACCAGGGTTGGTAAACTGTTGAAGTGAACTGCACCGTATGTGCCTAGGTGTTTTGTCTCTTAATGCGTTGTGTTTAGTGTTTTATGATGTTTTTGATCTTTTGTGATGATTTATGATGTTTTTGGTCTTTTGGTAGTTTTATGTTCACAGGGAAGATGACTAGAAAGCTAGTGGAAAGAACCTAATGATTAAAACAGAGTGAAGCCTGATTGGTTGATGACAAGTGGTGAATGCAAAGGCAACTACTGAAACAAAATCAAATCCAAACTATGACTAAACAGAAACAAAGCTTGATAATGACTTTTAAGCAAATGACTCAAAACATAAACCTAATTTGTCCAATTCTTTTGTCAAAGGTATTTTGAAAGAGATTGAGAAATGGTCAGCTAAGTATGCAAATTCTCCTAAGCTAAGTATGCAAACTCTCCTAATCTAAACAATTAAACAACTAGCTTATAATGATGCAACATTTTATCCATGATTAGAGATTTGTTGAAGCATATTTGGAGGAAAACATTGATATCATCATAAGATCTTTATTCTAAGACTAGTTCTTAACTCTATTCTACAACTTAGTTAATCATCACTAAACCTCGCCCAAGAGTTATAGATTTATTTTTAAAATAGTCTTTTGAGGAAAGGCTCTGTTTATGAAGTAGTAAAGAAGTTGCAAAAGTACCTCAGGCCTTGAAATGATACTGTCTTCTGTTCCTATGTTTATGAATCAATTATATATTTGGAACAAGAAGAGGTTTGTAAATAATGAAGGATGTTTTGTTAAGTTTAACAACTGAAGTAATCTAATATGCAGTGGATGACAACTGAATGTGGAGTGAAAATGCAATGAGTTAAGCTAAAACTGAACTTAAGATGTCACTAGTCTAAAACAATGCTGAACTAACAAGTCATTGTCAAACTCAAAATAAAATACAGAGCATGATTTAAATGCAATTAGACTCCGGAGCATTCTAACTAAACTATCATGCATTATTCTATGGGATTATACAGCCTGTTTGTCCATCATGATTGGTATTTTGGAAGAGTTTCTTAGAACAATCCTGACTGTACAATTCAGTGCAAATGCAAACATAAAGACTGAAAGCAATTCAAAAACTAAGATGTCACAGCTGTCTCCTACCCATAATTATGATATTTTGGAAGGGCGTTTTAAGAGCAAGGTCAGCCATGTTACTTAGTAAAAACAAACAACTAAAACATTCATCATCACAGTCATGCTTTGGACATCATAAGGATTTTTTGGAAGAGTATTTAGAACAAATGTAACTGTGATAGTGAACAAAAGAAACTACAATTAAATCCTACAACACTATAGCCATTTCCCATTCATTATCATAATCTTTTGGAAGAGTTTCTTCTTTTGGAAGAGTTTTTAGAACGAGTATAACTATAGTGGCTACGGAATTAACTATGCACTCAAACTTCAGAAACGTAAAGGCAACTAAGATACTTATCTAATTTACGCAAGTAAAACCGTGCAGGAGGCAGGGGCCCTCTACCACCAGACGGAATCTAACACCAAATCAACTCAACGCTTTTCAAAACAACACTGTCTTCTTCATTAAAGGTGAAATAACTTGAACAGAGCAATCTGCGTCTTCAGAAATGTAGCACAAAATCTAAGCAAAATCTGGAACAAAATCTAGCCTAGCTCTCGGTTTCCCAAGTGTTTTTATAACAAATTTACATAACAAGACTTGCAACAATTCTAGGATCATTGTCTTTCCTTATCGAAATCACATTAGGACTCTTGAAGTGGCTGCGTAAAAAGGAAAAGGACATCTAGACTAAGACAGTCCTATTAGAAGTCTGCCTTCTTAAATGTGTTCCCACGTACCAAAACCATATCCAGAATTCGTTTCTTCCTTCATGGTGAGCAACGAACAATGTAGACATGACGTGGAATATACCCATATGCGGTTTTTCTTGAGAGGCCACCTAGAACATACCCAAACGTGAAGACAGCTGCAGAATTGCCGGTTAGCTACGGAATGTCTGCATTCTGCAGCTAGTTCCGGTCAAAATGCATTACAATGACAAAAATCACAAAACTTAGCAAGTCAATCATGTTAATCATTCTAAAAGTAATTTTAACTAAATTCATTGATCAATTGGGTCTGGGATAACAATGGACAAAGGAAAATGAGGTAAAGTAAGATGAGAGAAAGCACAATCTTGAGGATATTATGATACAACCTACTTACCGGGCTATGAATCACTCAACCTGAATTTGATGAAGAAACCATTGGAAAAGGAAAATTTTCCTTCCTGAGGAAAAGCAGAGTGAGGAAAGAAAAATTGCAACACTGCCAATGAAAAGCGGAATGAAACAGTAGAATCCTCCTTTCCAAGGCAAACAAATTATCTCCAAGGGGCAGCAAGCTCCTACTTGATGAAATGATGTCTTGTGAGAGAGAAAATGAGAAAAAATGAGATTTTTTGGTCTTCTTAAAGTCTAGAAATTGATTTTATTTCTTGGTGGTGATGTGGTCCCACCATATCCTTTCATCAATTGATTCGATGACTTGTGTACTATAGCTTAGAATTTATTTTAAATATATAATAATCATGAATAAGATAAAAATACACATTTTTAACCTTTATTGAACACTTGTCCCTATTACTACTCCTTGAAATGATGATTTTGATGGTGAAATGACCTATTTTCATGATTTTAACCCTATGACCTAATGATGACACTACATGAAAGAATGAGCTGAATGATGACCAAGATGACCAAGAAACTTTTGCAAAAATTAATGACCTGACCATACTGATGTTTATTTGACTATGGGACTTAAAGCAGTAGTAATGACCTAGATATCCTGACCAATGATCAAATTTTTATTTGAAGACCTACTGAAACTATAAAAAGTTTCCCTAGGACCCTATCAACCATATGAAAGAGCATAATTTGATCACTCGTGACTGACATGACTGACATACACTAAAAGAACATATGAATAATAGGAGGCATTGATTCCAACATGAGGACATGTTCATGTAGGCACCATGGTGAATCTGCATAAGATCTAGAGAAGATGGCCACATGGACCGAGGCACCTCAAATAAAATAGACTGTTTGAGTAGGAAAATTGGATCCCACTTCCAATTCTTCGTGGTCTAGAAAGGGTCTAAATCCATGTATAAGAACATGATGGTAGAGATAACTAGCAAAGGTCTTCTTCGTGACAGGCCCACTATGGTTGATAAACACACTGTAGATATTGATGGGACAAGCATCAGTGGAGGAGGAGGCATGAGAATCGTTCATCGTAGTTGTAGGAAAATAACGACGATATTGATCAATTTGAATTTTAGAGTGGGATTTGGTGAACGAGGATGGAGGCGTTGGGTATGCGAATGCCAAATGGTTATAGAAATAGAAATAGAAAGTGGGAAACTCTGAATGGTTGATGGGACTGAGACTCGAAATGCGAGGGTGGAGATGAATTTAGGAGACTAACAGAAAATGTGGAGAGGAGTATAAGGGGATTTAAGTCAGGATTGCTAAGATATATAGCTCCACGTTAATATTATATTATTATACTTTGTAGGTTATATTGTTTTTTATTTTGGTTAATTTTTTTTTACTATCAGTGTTGAATGTTTTAAAAAAATTCCATGAAGTTTGTCAATGTTTAAAAATAAATAAATATTAAAGTGACTATTTTGAAAAGGTATATATATATATATATATCTTCTTAATGGCTTAATGATTATTTTATACATTTTTAAATTGAATTATTATATATAAAAATTATATTAAAAAATATAAAATATAAAATATAAAAAAACTTTCAATTTACCAAGTATCATAGGATTTGTTACAATACCATGGGCCAATACAACATACCCAAAAACCATAACTCATTTCAAAATCAAAATATTTTATAAATATTTAATTTTAATTTAATTTCATAACATTTTTAAAATTAAAACTTAATACTGATTCTTGTGGAATGTGGAATCCTTAGAAAGATTCTTGTATGTACAGTACTAGATTGGACTAAAAAAGTCGTGGCCCAGATAGAAGTTACCACAGTTGCTCAAAACTGTCAAGAGTGGAAAAGGCTACAAGATTGGGTGGTGAGATTTTCCTATCATTAAGACCCCAACTTAATCACAAAGATAAGTATATCTGTTAAATTTTCTCTGGAATTGCTTTTCTATTGGCTATAAAAAAAAGTAGGCTACTTTTTGTGTTTTCCTTAATTTGAAAGAAAAAGGATTTATTTTTCCACCTGTTGTACTAAAAGAAAAGCTTGTTAAGTTTGTTTTCCGTGTCCTGCTAAATTTTTTAAAATAAAGGGGTTTACAGTTCATTCTTAGAAGGAAGATTCTTTGTTCTAAAAGAAAGAGGAAGTAGGTAATTGAGGATATAATTGGGGAATATTTTTTCTATTGGCTGTAAAAAAAAAGTAGGTTTCTTTTTGTGTTTTCCTTAATTTGAAATAAAAAGGATTTATTTTGCTACCTATTGTACTGAAAGAAAAGTTTATTTTCTGTGTCTTGTTAAAATTTTTAAAGTAAAGGGGTTTACAGTTCATTCTCAGAAGGAAGACTCTTTGTTATTGGGGATATAATTAGGGAATATCGGCTAACCGATAAGTGCTCGAATGAGTCTAGAGTTATTTCACAAAATTATGAAAGAAAACTGAATTGTGTTTAGAACGCAAATATGAATAGTTTTCTTTTATATATAAATGATTAATTCCTCCCTTTTTTTGTGAGAAATGAACAAAATAGTTCTATGTGAATGTGACTAGGAGGGCAACTCTGATATTATATGTGTGCCAAGATAATTCTGTGTGAGGTGACGAGGAGGGTCAGATATGATATTTTTATGTGTGCATGAGAAACAAGAATATAAAATGCTACTCTTATGTTTTGTTCTATTATTTAAATGATTAACGATAGTGTTGATTTGATTATTCTATATTCTTCGGAAAAGAGTTTTGTGTCTAACGTAAAAAAAAAATCAGAATCTAGTACGGGTAATGGGAATGGTTAAAGGAACCTTGAAATAAGAATAATGTTAACATAACTTCTTGTATACTAACTGAATCATTATTTCAGAAATGATCCTAAAAACACAACTACTATCTCATAGTCAGGGTAAAGTAAGGATATTTAATCACGAAAGGGTTGGAGCTCTAACCCAGATTTAGGCTTCTTGGCCATCGTAAGTGGGCAACCAAGGGGTGGTTCTTGGCAACAATATTTCTCCAGGTTTTTGGAAAGATAAGGGTTATAAAGACAAAATACTATAACTACAAATCCATGCTTGAAATTTAAGGTCCCTTGCATAAAATTCCATAAAGAACGAAATTTAGTTAATGAGTAACTTTCAAAGATAAGAGTTATACCATATTGTGGACTGTAAAAGATTACCTAGACAATCGAGCTCTGGATGAATCTTTATTATAGACACAAAATAGAAGTGAGAAGAATTTTTATAAAGAGGTCTCAGTGAAGCATTTGGTTTTATGCAGGCGGAACATTACAGGGATAGGGCACTCATTTGGAATACTTCAATCCCAATTCCATGATGGTTGATCAATCCACATGAAGCGTTATATATATATATATTTTTGTCATACTATGATCCTTTTCTTTTCTTATCTCACAGGTATTTTATTGGTTGCTCCAGACTCTCACATGTATACAAATATCACAGTACAACTGCCATATGCAATAGTGTTTCTCAAGCGGTTCTAGGTTTCTTCATATTTGTGCCGGATATGCAATGACTTCCATACTGGAGGCCCAATATTCTTCGTAACAAGCGAGCTTGTAGGATGTATTTGCAAGCGAGCCGGAACTACTATTACAAGCGAGCCTGTATGTGGCGCCATCAAGCGAGCCTGTGGTATGGACTATCAAGCGAGCCGGTAACATTTTTGGAATTTTCCTATTCAAGCGAGCCTGCCAGTTTTTTGTTGATCACCTATCAGGAGCACAGAATTTTCATCCACATATGTGACATACTTTCTTATAACAACTTTGTCTTATTTATATCAAGCGAGCCTGGTTCAGCAATTACCTCGACAAGCGAGGCTGCCTAATATCCTTTTTACATTCTATCCACCTCTCTCTTTTTGCTACTTTACATGAATCACATGGAAAACTTTCTTGATGTTTTGATATAGGTTGTTTTCCTTTTCTGTCCACTGATATGTGAATCTGGCTCATTTTATGTGCTGTTCAATGAGAACAGGTCTGTTTATATGTATATGGAAATATTGAATGGAGTGGTTGTTATGCCCTCTGTAATTTGTGATCCTGTCTGGAGATTGTTTGGGCTTCTTTCTTTCTTAGAAGATGCTCTTGTATCTCTTGATGAATTGGATTACGTTTTTCCCAGCTATTTATAGTTGAGAATGTAATGTTTGATTTATGAACTGTTATAATATAACGTTTTTTTCTTTCTGAAAAAGAAGAAGAAGAATTTTTATAATAAATACAGAACATAAAAAACAAGAAGCATAGTTATAACAAATACAGGACAGAAGCAAGAAGCTAATTTTTTCCATATATATCTAATCTAATATCTCGGAAAGAAGGCATCCCATTGATAATTTCAAGAATAAGTAAACATGAAAGTTTCCAAGTCTGAGTAAGAACGAAAAGTAACTATCCTGCAAGCACGTTTCTTCCTTCAAAAGAAAACCAAAGACTCAATAGTCGAAGATGTTACTTATCAGTCAAATAATTATTAGTTACACAGTGGTTAGTCTGCAGAATTACTTGAACAAAAACTTGTTTACAGAATCACTCTCAACCCAGAGCTTAAACATAGAGTAACCAAAAACCTGGAAAGGGTATAATCATAACTACTCATTTGAATCTATAATTTCTCGATCAGGGTGAAAACCGTTGAACCATTTTGATAAAATAAACTATCGAGATGATTTAGAACACTCAATAAGTTAGTGGGATGCACCTGGGTACAAAAAAAATTATTCGAGATAGCCAGTGGGACAAGCTGAGCCTCGACTACACTCATGCTAGAATAAGGGGTCAACCCAGCAAGCAACAAAACATAATAGTTAATAACATGAAAAAAAATGACGTTGTTACAAACCTTGAACCCCATCTTCTCAAGAAAACAAATAAAGGAAGAAACCACAACTAAATAGACTATTGGAATATTAATTCTAACTACCAGCACACAGAAAATGGACGCAGGCAGAAGCAGAATAGTAGGATGACGAATTAACGCTGGGAAATCTTAAGGACTATGGGAGAAGCGATCTCCAGCTTCAGATCTTCACCCAGCAGTCTCCTCCGCACTTAAAAATTCACCCACCAGCAATAAATTTGGCACCAACCATTTTGATTTGAATTGAGTTTGTAGCCAACACCATTCTGGGGGCAGCAAGCATGAGCAGCGAAGGGGGAAAGCAACCCACCGAAGGAGGTGAAGTCACCCACCTCTTGACCAATGGCAGCAGTTTCGGAGGGGCAATGAAATGGGCATTGGAAAAGTTTTATAACCCCACTTAATGTTGAATATGGAATGCATAAAGTTTTAAATGTTTTTTATTTATTTTTTATTTGTCGCATCATGTTTTAAAAAATTTTAACGTTGGCTTAATTTTTTTTTACTGTGGAATATTTTATATGTTTTAAAATTTGGTTATAAACATTATGTAATATATATATTGTAAATATATTATATTTACAATATATATAATTATTGTAATGAAATGTAAAAGATATACATATGCTGTGGGCATTGTATAAAGAGTATGTCGTGAAAAGAAAAAAAGCACTGTGTGAAGACTGTCTATTGTATTTTTGAAAGCCTGAAGGTAGAAAAGAAAATAGAGAGCACTATGTGAATAGCAGTGAATAGAAAAAGATAGAGAGGGAAGTTAAATAAGTTTTTGAAGAACGCTGTATGTGTAGCAGCATATGCCAGAAGTTGAAGAGCTGTGTTTTGTAACACCAAAAGTTTTCTTTTGTAAATCCAAAACATTGCAGTTCTGAACAAATGCATTTTGTAACAGAGTTTTTTTTAATGAAATAGAAGTTTTTATGCCATCTCTTTGTCCGCATTATAATTAAATCTCTGTGTTGAGTTGAGGAATTTATTTCCTCTGTGTGTTAAGGAATTGTTTAGAAATTCCAACATGGTATCAGAGCTACTATAGGCTCTTTGAAGTTTATCAAAGAAGATGAAGGAAGAAGGTGTTGTTGCAGCATTCGACCAGCAGTGTGAAGGCTCAACAATGTCCAGGTATTTACAAAAAAGAGTTTTTGTTTTGTGTTTAAAAAATATAGCCCAGAGAACTGTAGAAGGGAGTCTGTTAGAAACATAGTTTATTTCTCAGCAGTGAGAAGGTTTATTTAAAAACACAGTCAAGTTTTTATTGCATAGTTCAGTGTGCTAGCCATGGAAGGAGCCAACACAAGCACGAGTATGGGAAATACTCAACTTCCACAGTTCAATGAGACTATTGGGAAATCACAATAAGAGCCCTGTTTGCCTTTCAAGATTTATGGGAGCTAGTTGAAGATGGTCTAGAATAACCTGCAAATGAACAAGCATATAATGCCTTAACATAGGCATATAAGGATTTGTTGAAGAGAAATAGGAAGAAGGACTCAAAATCCCTCTTCTATCTCTATGAAGCAGTGCATGAAAGTGTGTTTCCAAGTATAGCAATAACCAAGAGGTCCAAGGATGCATGGGATACCATCCAAACAACCTATCAAGGTATGGAGAAGGCGAAGACAATAAAGCTACAGTTGTTGAGGAGAGACTTTGAAACTCTCTATATGAAAGATTCTGATAACATAGACTCATTCTTCACACATGTGATTGGGTTGGTTACCCAGATAAGGTCTCATGGAGAGAAACTTGAAGAAAGAAGAATAGTGGAGAAAGTGTTGAGGAGCTTACCCTCAAGGTTTGATGTAATAGTCACAACCATTGAAGAGACAAACGATCTCTCAAAGTTTACTGTTGATGAGCTTCATGCATCATTGATGACACATGAAAAAAGATTGAGCAGAACAACAGAATCATCTTTGGAGCATGCCTTCAAGACCAAAATTTATTTTGGAAGAGGAAGAGGTTAGGGCAGAGGAAATTATAGAGGAAAAGGTAGAGGCATAAGCCAGAACCGAGGAGGAAGAAACAACCCTGCAAATACTAATGGAAGGGGCAGCAATCAAAATCAGAACCAAGGCTAAGGCAACAGCCAGCAAGGTGGACAAAATCAAGCACATCGACAAAGGTATGATAAATCCCAAGTCCAATGTCATCACTGTAAGAAGTATGGCCATTATGCTAATGAATTTAGGAAGAAACAGAGTGACATGGGTAATAGACCCAGTGCCAATTTTACTAAAGAAAATATCAGTCAAGAGAAGTTTTTTTTAGCATGTAATTTGGATGAAGAAAAGAAAGAAGGTATATGGTTTCTAGATTCAGGATGTAGCAACCATATAGATGGAAACATTTCTATGTTTTCCATGTTAGATGAAAATGTGAAGTCTCAAGTAACATTAGGGACAGATAGTAAGGTGTCTGTCTTGGGAAAAGGCAGAGTGAATATTTTGACAAAGAAGGGAGAACGAAAATCCATATCAGATGTTTATTATGTGCCTGGTATGAAGTGTAATCTTTTGAGCTTTGGAAAACTCATTCAGAAAGGCTACAATGTTTTCTTTGAGGATGATGTGTGTACCATCATGGATAAACCACCAAGAAAGCAATGCATTGCACAAGTGAAGATGACAAGGAATAGAATTTTCCCTCTCAAGATGAGAGCAGATTTGAAGAAAGGAGCTGCCATTGCAGTAGTGACACAAGAGACATTCCAAAGAGAAGCCAAAGATGAAAAATTGTTATGGAATTTTAGATTTTGACATCTCAACTTCGGAGGTCTGAATTTTTTACAAATGAAAAGAATGGTAAAGGGATTACGATTGATTGAGAAACCGAACAGCCTATATGAAGGCTGCGTCTTGGGCAAACGACATAGAGAAAGCTTTCCATCAGGGAAGAGCATAAGGGAAAAGGCACCCTTAGAAGCTATCCATTCAAATTTGTGTGGGCCAATGCAAGCACTATCACTAGCAAACAACCATTATATGTCGACTTTTATTGATGATTACACAAGAAAAACTTGGGTGTATTTCTTGAAAAATAAAAGTGAAGTGTTTGAGAAGTTCTGCCACTTTAAATCTCTTGTAGAGAAGCAAAGTTGGCAACATATTAAGGTCTTAAGGAATGATAGAGGAGGAGAGTATACCTCAAAATAATTTCTGTGTTTTTGTAGAAAAAAATGGCATACACAAGCAATTTATAGGAAGGTACACACGACAACAAAATGGAGTCGCTGAAAGGAAAAATAGAACCATCATGGACAAGGTAAGAAGTATGCTGAAGGAAAAAGATTTTCCAAATGAGTATTGGACTGAAGCTATACATTGTGCAGTGTATGTTTTGAATAGATGCCCAACCAAGAGTGTAATGAACAAAGTTCCTGAAGAAGGGTGGAGCGGCATAAAGCAACATGTCACCCACATGAAAGTTTTTGGTTGTGTGGATTATGCACACATTCCAGATCAGTTGAGGAAGAAGTTGGATAGTGAGGGGGAGAAGTGCATATTTATTGGATAAAGTGAAGAATCCAAGGCATACATATTGCATAACCTATCCACAAAGAAGTTTATTATAAGTAAAGATGTATAGTTCATTAAGGAAGAAGCTTGGGATGGAAGCATTGAAAAAATAGTGAATGTTAAGAACTGTTTGTCTCATGATGATAACGAGGAAGAAATGGCTGAAATACATCCCTCATTAGCAGCACCACCTCCACCAACACAAGGACATCAAGGGACACCACAAGCATGTGTGAGAACACCCTTCAGAAGTGATAACAATGCTTCTACAAACACACCACAAGGAGAAGATTTGAGTGCTTCTACAAGCACAAGTTTAGCATGTGAAAGAGGAAGCAAATTCAGAAGTCTGAAAGAAATTTATGAGAAAGAGGAAACAATTGAAGATATGAACTCTTTATTCACATTATATTGTCATGTAGATGATCCTATTCATTTCGAAGAAGCTATAAAAGATAAGAAATGAATAGATGCTATGGATGAAGAAATAAATTTCATAGAGAAAAATAAAACATGGGAACTGGTTGATCTCCCAAAAGGAAAGGAAGTTATTGAAGTGAAATGGGTCTACAAGACCAAAAGCAATGTTGAAGGTAAGATTGAAAGGCACAAGGCTAGACTTGTTGTCAAAGGCTACAAGTAGCAACAAGGAAGATATTATGAGGAAAATTTCGCACCGGTTGCAAGAATGGAAACATTGAGAGAAGTGTTGTCCATAGCAGCACAACACAAGTGGAAATTTTACCAAATGGATGTGAAATCAGTATTCCTAAATGGAGTATTGATGGAAGAGGTTTATGTTGAACAACCTCTGGACTATGAGAAAGAAGGCCAAGAGCACAAAGTTTGCAGATTGAAGAAGGCTCTTTATGGGCTAAAACAAGCACCAAGAGCATGGTACAATAGGATAGATGCCTATCTACTGGAAAATGGGTTTGAGAAATGTGAAGGAGAACCCACATTAAACATCAAGGAGAAAGATGGTAAGATGCTCATTGTTGTTTTGTATGTAGATGATGTGATATTTACAGGTAATGATGCTTACCTCATTGAGAATTTTAAATCAATCATGAAGGATGAATTTGAGATGACTGAAATGGGACTGCTGAAATAATTCTTAGGAATAGAAGTAGAGAAAAATGAAAATAAATTTTTTATTTCTCAAGCAAATTATGTTAAATAAGTTTTGGAAAGATTTAACATGCAGGATTGCAAAGAAACAATTACTCCTACAGAGATGGGATTGAAGTTAAGCAAGAAGACAATAGCAAGGATTTTGATCCAAGTTTGTACAAGAGCATAGTTGGCAGCCTCATGTATTTGACTGCAACTAGGCCAAATATTATGAATGTTGTAATTTTAATTTCCAGATTTATGGAAAGGCCAAAGGAGGCACATTGGCAAGCAACAAAAATAATTCTGAGGTATGTGAAAGGAATAAAGAGGTATGGAATTCTATATGCCACTTCAGAAAATTCTGAATTGATTGGATATACTGACAGTGATTGGACTCGAAGTATAGATGACTAGAAAAGTACATCTGGTTATGTTTTTCATATGGGTTCATGAGCCATTTCATGGGCTTCTAAGAAACAACCAATTGTGGCTTTATCAACAACAAAGGTAGAGTATGTGGTAGCTACAACAACAACTTGTCAAGCATTTTGGACAAGAAGAATGTTGAGGAGTTTGTGTCATGAACAGATAAAAGGAACAACAATTTATTGTGATAACAACTCAACAATAGCATTGTCATAGAATTCAATGTTTCATAAGAGAATGAAACACGTTGATGCAAAGTATCACTACATCAGAGAATTAGTGAACAATGGATAAATTGTTTTACAACATCGTAGAATAGAGGAGCAGTTTGCTGATATACTGAAAAAACCATTGGGGCAGAAAAGTTTTAATTATTTGAGGAAATGTTTGGGTATGGAAGAAAATCCAGCAGTTGAAATTAAGGGGGAGTGTTGGAATATTAATTCCAACTGCCATCACACAATAGATGGACGCAGGCAGAAGTAGAACAACAGGACGACAAATTAACGCTGATGGGAAATCTGAAGGACTACGGGAGCAACAATCTTGAGCTACAGATATTCATGCAACTAGTCTCCTCTACACTTAAACATTCACCCACCAATAATAAATTCGGCACCAACCATTTTGATTTGAATTGAGTTTGCAGCCAGTAGCATTTCGCGGGGCAACAAGCATGAGTAGAAAAGGGGGAAGGCAACCCACCGGAGGAGGTGACGTCACCCACCTGAGGGAAAATGAAACGGGCATTGGAAAATTTTTATAACCCCAAGGAATGTGGAATATGGAATGCATAAAGTTTTAAATGTTTTTGATTTATTTTTTATTTTCCGCATTATGTTTTAAAGTTTTAACGTTGGGTTAATTTATTTTTACGGTGAAATATTTTATATGTTTTGAACTTTGGTTATAAATGTTATGTAATATATATATTGTAAATATATTATATTTAAAATATATATAATTATTGTAATGAAATTTAAAAGATATACATATGTCGTGGGCATCGTATAAAGAGTATGTCGTGAAAAGAAAAAAAAGCATTGTGTGAAGACTGTGTATTGTATTTTTGAAAGCCCGAAGGCAGAAAAGAAAATAGAGAGCACTGTGTGAGTAGCATTGAATAGAAAAATATAGAGAGGGCAGTTAAATAAGTTTTTGAAGAACACTGTGTGTGTAGCAACATATGCCAGAAGTTGAAGAGCTGTGTTTTGTAGTAGAAGAAGTTTTTTTTGTAAATCCAGAACGCTGCAGTTTTGAAGAATTTCATTTTGTAACAGAGTTTGTTTTTAATGAAATAGAAGTTTTTATGCCATATCTCTGTCCGCGTTATAATTAAATCTCCGTGTTGAGTTGAGGAACTTATTTCCTTTGTGTGTTAAGGAATTGTTCAGAAATTGCAACATAGACAAGGGAATGTAAGGAAATGAGTAGTACCGGTGAGACAAAGGGTTTGAAGTTCTACCCCTCTTCCTACAGCGGAAACAATCAGTGAGTTTGTAGAGTTGAACCTATATAAACTAAGGTGTGAATGGCTCAAATGGGCGAGACTTTGGTAGGGTTAGTTTCCCTAACCCAATCCGGAGGGTTTGTGTCTGTCGGATCACCAAACCACCATCCAGCAGTGAGGAGGAGTCCACATGTCAGTCAACCACGACTACTCCTATCACCATTTACCACCTTTGAGAAAATTGTAAGCCATAAGAGTGATTTCATGTGATATAATTAAATATATATGCCCAAAATAATACATAATGATATGATAGTTGGTGGCACTATAGAGTTTAGAATAATTCAATTTAAATGTTGAGACCAAACATCGAATGTAATTCCTGATGGCTAAAACTTGTATTTAAATATACTAAGAGTATAAATGTAGTACCTTTATCATTATAATACTATGCATCATGAGTGGAATTCTTGTGTAGGTAATTTTTTTTTGTTTATTTATTTAGGTAGTTCAAAACATGTTACAACTACCCATCGGTTTCAACATTGCAACCTGATTTTGGTAAAGTTAGTGATTGAAAGTGTGTTGATGTGTGCACAATGAACAAGAAAGTTAACATCTAAAAAATCATGATGAGGAGAGGTGTTGGAGATAAAATACTGTCAAGACAAACAGTGGAAGCTATTTCTATGTCAAATCATGAAGAGAATCTAGAAATGTGGGTGTACTTGGGGTGGAAAAATAGCATGAAACTAATATATTGCATGTAATTGTTCAAAAATTACAAGCTGAAATGATTTCATTAAGAACATATAATCAAATATTAATGAGGGAACATGAAAGGATTTTAAAGAGTCTCTCAGACCGATAGAACCACCGAGCTTGTAGACCTAGTCTTGAGCATCAAACCGAAAATGAGGAAGAACATCAACACCAAACTGAGAGCACTCTAGAGGGAAGTCATACCCATATAACTAAAGGAAATAGAATTGAGAATGAAGAATGATTAGGAAATGTTTCAAATCAAAGGAAAATGAAGAAGAAGAAACTGGAACTACATGGGCAATTTAGAAAAATCAAACCCCTAACCTTTGATAGTGAAGTAGAGGAAGTTGAAGAGGCATGGTTCATTAATATGAATAAATATTTTTAAGTGTGCGAATATAAAAGTAACCTTAAAGCCAGATTAGCCATTTATTAACTCCAAGCGAAAGCCACCTTATGGTGGGAGGAGGTAAAGATAGTGCAGGTAATTGAGGATCATAATGTGAATTGGGATGACTTTTCAAAAGCATTTAAAAAAAAAATATTTGATGGAACGGTTCTACGACAAAAATGCTAAAGATTTTCAAGACTTAAGGCTCGGTAAACTAACTATGGATGAATATGTGAACATATTTACATGTTTATTGAGATATGTTCCATACATAGGAGAGGAGAAAGCTAAGATACAACATTTTCTAAGTAGTCTATATGCATATATGAAGGAAAGAATAGAGTTTTAGAGTCCCAAAACCATGGATGAAGTCATCCTAAAAGCTCGAATGTGCTACCAAAAAATGAAGCAAAAAGCAGACATGGGAAAGACTTGGTTCCAAAACAAAGGGCGAAGGAATTACCAAAATTTCAAGGGCACCAAGTGCGAAAATTTTAAAAGTAGACAGATGAATGAAGAAGGTAAGAAACCTGGAAGAAATCGGTAAAAACTCAGGTAGCAAGTAGAAATTAAGCCTAAGGAAGCATCCAACAAACCACAACCCAAATAGATACAAAAACCCCCTCTACAATGTTGCGGTTGTAGAGAACCCCATTATTACAAGAACTGCCCCCATCATGCCAAGCCAGAACAAGTTTATAACAGGCAAGAGGAATATATAGTTGGAGAAATGGCAAGGAGTATGCCAAGGATCAATGCTGCATTGGAGGATCGCTAAGGAGATTATCAAGCTACTATGATAGAACTAGAGGTAAGTTAGCTAATAATTTTGTGTCTATTTTAGTAGATCCTAGTGCAAGTTTAAGTTATGTTAGCCCCAAAATAGTGGAAAAATGTTGTTTTCAAACCCAAAATTTTTAAAATCCTTTTTGAGTACAACTAGCTATAGGAACTAAAAGAATGTTAAATTCTAAGGTACCGAATTGTTCCATTGAAGTAGGTGGTCACCACATAAATAGAGATTTGAATATATTACCTTTAGGATCATAAAATCTGATCATTTGGATGGACTAGATGAAGGGGCATTGGTTTGTAGTGCATTGTAAATAAAATACCATTAGCTACCTTACCGAAGAGGGATCCTAATAGGAGATCCAAGGAGTTAGAAAACCCCTCAATTTACGTCCTATTATTCCTCAGAACTAGGAAAGTGCATTAGAAAAGGTTGCACAATCTATGCGGTTCAAGTTGGATATTCTAAATCTAAAGATAATATTTCTACCGTGGAAAATATAGCAATAGTTTAGGAATTTACTGATGTGTTTCCTGAAGATATTACGTGACTGCCACGAAAACAAGATATTGATTTTACCATTGAATTAATTCCTGTAGAAACACTGGTTCCAGAACCCCTTATCGCATGAGCATAATTGAGCTAACTTAACTCAAAATGCAATTACAAGAGTTGTTAGATAAGGGATCCATTCGTCAAAGTGTATTTCCCTCGGAAGATTCAGTGGTATTCGTGAGAAAGAAGGATGGAACATTATGAATGTGCATTGAATAAATGCAACAAAATAAACTAACCATGAAGAACAAGTATCACTTGCCTTGAATTGATGATCTATTTGATCAAGTGAAGGGTGTGATAGTTTTTTCTAAAATTGATTTAATATCAGGTCACCCTTAGATTCAGGTGAAGGAGGAGGACATTTGTAAGATGGCTTTTAGAACTCAATATGGACATTATGAATTTTTAGTCTTACCTTTTAGGCTAAATAACACACCAATGTCATTTATGAGTCTATTGCATGGAATTTTTAATCCTTTCTTGAATAAATTCGTGTTGATATTCATAGATGATATATTTATTTACTCAAAAAATATAGAAGAACATAAAAAATACTCGTGAATGGTGCTACAAATACTACGAGATTACCAATTATACGCAAAATTTAGTAATGTGATTCTTATAACAGTCATATCCCATACTCGGGACATGTCATTTCAGCTGAGGGAGTCACAGTGGACCTTGAGAAAATCAAAATTATTATGGAGTGGCTGGTGCCCAAAAAGATAGCTGACATACGATATTTTATGGGTTTAGCAGGGTATTACCATCGTTTTATTGAGGAGTTTTCTCAGATTGCGTATCTCATTACTTCCTTACAAAATAAAGGAAGAATATTTAAATGGACCAACCATTTTCAAAAAAGTTTCGAACAATTAAAAAAACTCTTGAATACTACTCTTGTATTAAAGATTATAAACCCGAATAAGGAATTCATGGTCTACACTGATGCAAGTCAAAATGGGTGGGGGAAGTACTAACACAAGATGAAAAGGTGATTTATTATGAATCATAGAAGTTAAAGGAGCACGAGAAGAGGTAATTTACCTATGATTTGGAATTAATTGATGTGGTCCATGCATTAAAGGCATGATGACATTAAATTTTAGGAAAAATGTGTTTGTTGTTAACAGACCATAGTGGTCTCATAAGTTATTTTAAGCATCCCAATTTAAATGCCCTACAAGTAAGATGGAATGCCTTCCTTAGAGAATTCAAATTTGATATCAAACATTTAAAAGGAAAACAAAATTGTGTAGAAGATGCACTAAGAAGGAAAATACATTGTATTTATGAGATCCATTATAATCAAGTAGAGTTTAAGTTCCAAGATTTAATTAAAGAAGTTTCCCAGAAATATCATAAATAAAATTATTATGCCACCAAGATCAACAAACTAACAACCATGAAAGATAGTTAGATTACAAGGTAAATGAAGATAAGTTATTGACCTTTAGGAAAATAATATATGTTCCTAATCAAATTTCATCCAGGAAACTAATTTTAGATGAGTTTCACAAGAGTTCCTATGCTTCTCATATTGGATACCATAAAATGTTTACATAAATTAGAAAGGATTACTTCTAGCCCCGTAGAAAATAATATAACTTATGCGTTATATGTCCAAGATTCTCCTGATCTCACACTATTTTAACTTCATGAAAAATACATAATATATTCCACCACTGATCATATGCGGAAATTAAAACAAGATTGCAATGCACACATGAAACAATAAAATTTCACACACATTAACACAGTTGTTTAACGGAAAAGCCTGAATATGAAAACCCCAACTATATGTATATAATATATGTCATAGAGATCATGTAACAATCCTCATACAGAGCTGATCATATGAAGCTCTCAGTACAATACAATCTCTACACACTAATCAGGAACAATCAGCAAAAATCCACACTGATTTTTGCCCTCCTGATAGCCTGCCTCTACTACGCAATCCTTGCTAAAGAATGGCTCTGGATGAGTTCAAATTTCTCCAGCCTTGCTCATGCAATCCTAATTGGCATCTCCAATGAATGTGTGGTGCAAATAATGCAACACTATAGTCACAACCGATAGTCACACTTGCTCTTTCACCTATCTCTCCACTGAGTCTCCACTGATCTGTTCTGCACTGTAGTTAACTGTAATCTCTATCCAGTTAAATAATGAGTTATTATTTAGTGAATTAATTTAACTAATTAATTCACTCAACTCCACTAAAATTATCAATCAGTTAGAAATAGACACAATCAGTTTAACTGAGTTTAACTCCACAAGTGTAGTTAAACTAGAAACCAACTCCACCAAACTCTGACACTTGAGTTCTAACTGAAGTCCTCCATGCATGAACCACCAGTAGCTCTAGGAATTGCGTAATTCCTTCATCTAGCTGATCTGAACAATCTGTTAACTGAATGTCAGTGCTCCAAGAGAATAAGATAATGTTTAGAGTCCAAATATTATTAAGAGATAATAATATTCGACATTTCTATTTTTAGATTGGCAGTCTAAAAATAGACTTCGCCCAATATGTATAAAAATAGAAGTCCATATATTTTTCCAACTTGACCAACCATCCAAAAATAGCATCCTGCAACTCATAGAATATGATCAACATGTCTAAAAATAGACATAGTCTAAAAATAGACTTTGCGCCAAAAATAGCCTGCGGGATCCACTTAGCAAAGGCGACTCTTTTCACTAAGCTCATAATCTTGTTGAATCTCAACACTCGCTCTCAACAATATAGGGATTATCTATCACCCCGATCCTGTCTCTATGGTATTCGAATTTGCTCCTGGTGAGCACCTTGGTTAGAATATCTGCATCCTGATCTTCCGTAGGAATGTAAGAAAGCAACATGATCCTCCGCTGCACACAATCTCTGATATGATGGTACCGGATGTCAATATGTTTAGATATATCATGAAATACTAGATTAACCGAGAGTTTAATCCAACTCTTATTATCACAATATATCACAGTAGGATCTAAATGAGAACCAAACAAACCGACCGGGATCTTCCTCATCCATATAGCCTCACATGCAGCCAAACTTCCTGCCATGTACTCGGCCTCTGTTGAACTGAGTGCCATATATCTTTGTTTCCTGCTGTACCAAGAAACTGCTATAGATCCGATACTGAAAATCCTTCCAGATGTGCTCTTTCTATCCGTTGGGATTCCTGCCCAATCTGCATCCGTGAAGCCATGCAGCTTCACCTCATCCGACTGTATGTACCACAATCCATACTCAGATGTGCCCCTGAGATACCTCAGGACATGCTTGCCTGCCTTCCAAAAGATCTTGGTAGGCTTCACCATCACTTGTGAAAGCTGGTTCACAGCATAGCATATGTCCAGTCTTGTATTGAATAAATACATGAGTGAACCAACCAACTGTCGATAAACAGTGGCATCCACTACCTCTGCCGATGTAGCATCCTCTTTCCTCCAACCAGCAAGAAGAGGAGTGTCGATAGGCTTACAGCCTTGCAAGTGAAACTTCTCCAGTATCTCCCAGGCATACTTGCCTTGAGACACAAACAATTCACCTTTCTGCTGCCAAATTTCTAATCCCAGGAAATAATGAAGGAGGCCCAAGTCCTTCATCTCGAACTCCTTTGCAAGATCTGCCTTGCATGAGTGTATCAACAGTTCATCACCCTTTAGTATTAAATCATCTACATAAAGCACAATAATAAAAATCTTACCATCCACCACCATCTAGTATAGGTTTGGATCCACCTCACTCTTGGCAAAACCAAGTCCGGTGAAATAACTGTCTATCCATGTGTACCAAGCACGAGGTGCTTGTTTCAGCCCATACAACACTCTTTTGGGCCTGTACACATGTGAATCGCTGCTGAAGATTTCAAATCCTTTAGGCTGCTCAATGTACACCTCCTCCTCAATGATTCCGTTGAGGAATGTAGTCTTCACATCCATCTGGTGAATGTGCCAACCCATCTGTGCTGAGAGAGCAAGGATGGTTCGTATGGAAGAATACCTTGCGACAGGTGCAAAGGTTTCTTCATAGTCAATCCCCTCGATCTGTGAGAAGCCCCGAGCAACAAATGTTGCTTTATACTTCTCAACGCTCCCATCAGCAGATTTCTTCACTTTGTAGATCCATCTCGAACCTACCACTAATTTCCCTTCCGGCCTTGGGACAATCTCCCATGCACTGTTTCTAACAATCGAATCATACTCTTCCACCATGCCATCTACCCATGCGGGATCCTCCATAGCATCCTCGAAAGAGGATGGCTCCGTCACAATACTCTTGCTCATCAGAGCCATGTATCCAGTAAATCGGTCAGGTGACTGTCTCTGTCTACGCTGTGATGTAGGAACTCCTATATTCTACACTACATCAAGATTCATGAACCTCCTCTTGTGGTTGATCCACATCATTTCCATGAACCTCCTCTTGTGGCTGATCCACATCTTGAGGCTCATCTTTAGGAACAAGTAGCTCCTACTCTGCATGCAAGTGTAGCTCCCTCTCAAGCGACAACTTCATGGCTTTCTCCTCATGAAATTTGATATCCCGTCGCATGAAAGTCATCCGACTGTTTGGAACATACACACGATAATTTTGGGGAGTTTCTATGTACCCAAAAAATATCCCAACCTCTGCGGTCGGCTCCAGCTTCTTCCTGGCATCCTTCGTCACATGAATGTAAACAGGTGAGCCAAAAATATTCAAATGAGAAATATTAGGCTTCTTACCAGAAAACACCTCTTCAGGTGTACTCATGCCAAGTACTCTATGAGGAAAACGATTTTTCACATAAACTACAGTATTGCATGCCTCAGCCCACAAGTGTATGGGAAGGCCCTTATCATGCACCATCGCCCATGCAGCACCCATGATCGTTTTGTTCTTCCTCTCAGTGACCCTATTTTGCTGTGGGTTGTGAGGTGCTATGAGTTCTCTTCGAATTCCTTCTTTGCTACAGAAGTCTTTGAATTCGCCAGAGATGTATTCAACACCATTATCACTCTGGAGAGCTTTCAATTGCTTCCCCGACTCTTTCTCAACCAGCGCCTTGAACTCACATAACATTGAGTATGTCTCGCTTTTCTTCTGCATGAAGAAGATCCAGCACTTATGAGAAAATTCATCAACAAAGATCACATAATACCTGTGCTTTGCTGTTGAAGCAACCAAGAAAGGTCCACGCACGTCTGTGTGAATTCTCTCAAGGATCGTCGAAGCATGACTATCCTTCTCATGAAAAGCGGTCTTCACAAATTTTCCCAAAGTACATCCCTTGCACTGATCTGACTGCGCAAGTGTACCTTCGGGAAGCTCGGTAGAAATCTACTGCAAAATATTCAAAACGCCATGGTGAAGATGGCCCAATCTACTGTGCCACAATTCGCCCTCATCTCGGTTCACCACTCCTTTTGCTTTGCTTGCCATTGTAGCACAACGATCTACTTGCAATTGATAAATATTCTTAACTCGAATCCTTTTCTTCCTAGTTTGACCAGTTGTTTTATGGCGTAGGAAAGATTTTCCCTCGCTAAAAACAACATCATAACCCTTGTCTTCCAGTATCACCACAGAGATCAGATTCTTCTTCAATCATGGAACATGCATGACATCCTTCAAGATGAAAGGTTTTCCAGACTCCCTCTCAAAGGAAATGGTCCTGATACCATTCGCACTGTATCTACCATCATCACCCATCTCGATGTGCACTCCAAGATCCTTTTCCTCCAGATCACTAAAAAAATCTTTGTCTCCGGTCATATGGAAAGATGCACCACTGTCAAGAAACCACACTGATCCCATCATACTTGAAACCAAACATGAGATTAAAGAAAATTTGAGCTCAAACTGTGAGGCTAAGGCCTCTCCTGCTACAGAACCAGCAGTGCTCTTATTCTTCTTCTTTTGTGGGCAATTAGTGGCAAAATGCACGTGTTGGTGATAGTGAAAACACTTCTCCTTGGAAAAATCCTGCTTCTTGCCTTTAGCTTCGGATTTGGAAGATTTATTCCCTTTTCTGTTTCGAGATTTAGAAGCCAAAGCGAAATTTTCCTCATCATCATTCTTTGATGAGGATCCATCCCTGGTCGTCTGCCTTATCTCCTCCTGCACAAGATCCGACCAAAGTCGCTCCCAATCCGACAGTTTCTCCTGCCCATTGACAGAGTCTTCATAACTATGCCAACTCTTCAGAAATCCAAGGAGAGCCAAGCTAACCAAGTATTCATATGCAACAGTAACCCCCACACTTCCCAGCTCATCCCTGCACTAGAAAAACTTCGTGAGGTACTTGGGTATGTTGTCACCCTTCTCCATTTTTATTTTTCTGAGCTTGTCTTTTAGCGCCAACTTCCGTTGGTCGCTGCTGCTTTGGAAAAAATCTATCAAAGCCTTCCACATTGCATATGGAGTGGCTTTCCCATGAAGGCTAGACACAAGGTGATCCTTCACACCTTCCAACAGAATTCTTTGACACTTTGCTACCTTCTTTTGCCATGCGTCAAGTGCGGCTGCTTCGCTAGAAGCAGGCTTCGGAATATCAACATCTATGAACTCCTTCAACCCATTATCATCCAACACTCCATCCATCCTGTCCTTCCATGCTATGTAATTCAATATACCCTCAAGGGCATACTCCAATCGCAATCCATTGAAAGAAATTTCAATGAATGCTCAACTTCGACACCAAGAAAACACTGCAGCAAATTCGAATTCCACCAGCACAAAACTCAACTGCTTCAATAATTGCAATCTCCTCCAATGATCAACACAGCTCTGATACCATGTAGAAAATCATATAAATTATGTGTTATATGTCCAATATTCTCCTGATCTCACGCTATTTTAACTTCATGCAAAATACAGAATCTATTCCACCACTGATCATATGCAGAAATTAAAACAAGATTGCAATGCACACATGAAACGATAAAATTTCACACACATTAACACAATTGTTTAATGGAAAATCCTGAAGATGAAAACCCCAAATATATGTATACAATATATGTTATAGAGATCCTGTAACAATCCGCATACAAAGCTGATCATATCAAGCTCTCAGTACAATACAATCGCTACACACTAATTAGGAACAATCAGCAAAAATCCGCACTGATTTTTTCCCTCCTGATAGCCTGCCTCTACTGCGCAATCCTTGCTAAAGAATGGCTCTGGATGAGTTCGAATTGCTCCAGCCTTGCTCATGAAATCCTAATTGGCATCTCCAATGAATGTGTGGTGCAAATAATGCAACACTATAGTCACAACTGATAGTCACACTTTCTCTTTCACCTATCTCTCCACTGAGTCTCCACTGATTTGTTCTACACTGTAGTTAACTGTTGTCTCTGTCCAGTTAAATAATGAGTTAAGTGAATTAATTTAACTAATTAATTCACTCAACTTCACTGAAAGTATCAATCAGTTATAAATAGACACAATCAGTTTAACTGAGTTTAACTCCACAAGTGTAGTTAAACTAGAAACCAACTCCACCAACTACTTCTCCAACTCCACCAAACTCTGCCACTTGAGTTCTAACTGAATTCCTCCATGCATGAACCACCAGTAGCTCTAGGAATTGTATAATTTCTTCAGCTAGCTGATCTGAACAATCTGTTAATTGAATGTTAGTGCTCCAAGAGAATAAGATAATGTTTAGAGTCCAAATATTATTAAGAGCTAATAATATTCGACATTTCTATTTTTAGACTAGCAGTCTAAAAATAGACTTCGCCCAATATGTATAAAAATAGAAGTCCATATATTTTTCCAACTTGACCAACCATCCAAAAATAGCATCCAGCAACTCATAGAATATGATCGACATGTCTAAAAATAGACTTTGCACCAAAAATAGCCTGCGGGGCCCAGTTAGTGAAGGCGACTCTTTTTACTAAGCTCATTATCTTGTTGAATCTCAACAAGCCTGAGATACATATAGATATTGCACAGTATTTAAAAAAATGTATGGAATGTCATCAAGTCAAAGTTGAACATCAGTACCTTGCAGATATTCTACAATTGATACCCACACCTGGGTGGAAGTGGTAAGTCATTACACTTGATTTTATCACTGGTTTACCCAGGTCAAAAAGAAGTAACGACTTGATCATGGTAGTGGTGGATAAACTTAGTAAGGCCGCTCATTTTATTCTAGTAAAATCTACCTTCAAAATAATTCAAATTGCTGACATTTTCATGAAGTAAATATTTCAATTGCACATTATCGAAAAAATAGTTATATTGGATAGGGATGTAAAATTTACCTCTGTATTTCGGAATAATATTTTTACAGGGGTGGGTACTCAAATTCAATTCAGGACTACGTACCATGCATAGACAAACGAGAAAATTGAACATGTAAATCAAGTGTTGTAAGATTTCTTGCAGATGTACTTCATGCAACAACCCAATAAATGGGAGTAATATATGCATTTAGTGGAGTTTTCATACAATAAAAAATATCATGAATCACTTAAGATGGGCCCCTTAGAGGTTCTTTATGGTAGAATATGTAGAACACCTACAAATTGGAATAATCCTGAAAATAGATTAATGCTCAGGCCAAAAATGTTAGAAGAAATGGAACGAATGATAAAGAAAATCCGATAAAATTTAAAGGTGACTTAAGACAAGAAGAAAATTTCTGTTGATCAGAAAATAACATATCAGGAATTTGAATTCGGAGACCATGTATATGTGTGAATTAAACCCAAAAAGAGAACTTTGACATGGAATAGCTATGAAAAGTTGGCCCTTTACTTCTGTGATCATTTCCAAATATTGGAAGGGATTGGACTCGTGGCTGATTGATTATACTTACCTAGTCACATAAAATTTCATGATATGTTTCATGTTTCATTGCTAAAACGATATGTATATGACCCTAGGCATGTAATTCTTGGCAGAATAATTAGGTAATACTCTAAATTTTTTTTTAATATGGATATAATGATTTTTCATAAACTAATTGTGGTATGGTGCTTGTGACAGGTCAAGTCAGATGGATAATTATTCGTAGAACCTTTTTGCATCCTCGAACGGAGAGAAATAACACTACGAAGGAGAGCCATCACCCAGGTTAAAGTGTAGTGGAAACACTCCAACCTGGAAGAGGTCACCTGTGAGGATGTAGATTTCATATACAAAGGTTACCCAAGATTGTTCCAAGAGATTGGATTAAACACCAAGGACGGTGTTTCACACGAGAGGGGGAATATGTAACACCCTATGGTTTTGAATATATGGTTAATAGTTAATTATTTTTACTTTATGTAAATTGGTTAGTATTAGTTGATAATAAGGAATATTAAATGTTTTACTTTAAGATAATGAATGAGACTTAACAGATATGATAATCAATTAATTGATTTGTTAATGTGTGGAAAGTTAGAATCGATTATGAGTCCATAAAGAACGAAATTTAGTCAATAATGAGTAACAAACAAATATAAGAGCGATACCATATTGTTGTCTGTAAACAATTACCCAGATAGTCGAGCTCTAGATGAATCTTTATTATAGATACAAAACAGAACCGAGAATAATTTTTATAATAAATACAAAACATAACAAACAATAAGCAACTTTATAACAAACACAGGACAGAGGCAAGAAGGTAATTTGTTCCATATATATCTAATGTAATATCTTGAAAATAAGGCACCTCGTTGATAATTGCAAGAAGAAATACACATGAAAATTTCCAAGTTTGAGTAAGAACGAAAAGTAAATCTCATGTAAGGGCTTCTTCCTTCAAAAGAAAAGCAAAGACTCAATAACCGTGGTTGTTACTTATTAGTCAATGAACGAGTAATTACATAGTGGATAGTTCGTAGAATTACAAACAAAAACTTGTTTACAAAATCACTCTCAACTTGGATCTTAGACCTAAATTAACCAAAAACCCAAAAGGGTATAATCCTAACTACTCATTTAAATATGTAATTGCTTGGTCAGAGTGAAAAAACTTGAACCATTTTTATAAAAGAAACTACCATGATGCTATAGAACCCTCGATAAGTCAATGGGATGCACGTGGATATTGAAAATCTCATTTGAGATAGTGAGTGGGGCAAGCCGAGCCTCGACGATGTTCATGCTGGAATAAGGGTTCAACCCTGTAATAAACAAAACATAATAGTTAATAGCTGTGAAAGTTCCTACACTGGAATCCTATTGCAAAAAACTAATATCAATTCTCCTACTTGATAAATTATACAAGTTATTTATTGTTCTTTAAATAAATACTGAAGAAAATACTTTGCAACCTTCACTAAATAAATTATGTAAAATGAATGTGAAAAAAATATCTAAGAAAGAAGAAAACTAAACACACATGACACTGCTATTTTTGGACTAAGTCCTCAGAGAAACATAATGCGGGAAAACTAGTGCAACATATGAGGGTTTGGTATTATTAAGAAGAAGTTTCTTAATACATTTGGATGCCAAAAATATGACTATCCGTAGATAATTTGACCAATAGAGAACTATTGTGGATTACCTCACACTAACACTAGAGATCTGACATTGATCCGAGAACTTGACCAATAGAGAACTACTATGTTGTTGCATCCGTGCTATTGCTAACCTTGCATGCTGCTGCCAACTTCTACTGCACTGCAAATATGTTTCTCATTGCAACAAAAAAACATCCAAATACTCAACTAAGTTTTTAGCATGATGCATATGGTACAGAAGATCTGACTGCTACTAGTCTTTACGTCGACCCTATGAAGATACTACACTGTTTTTGACTCTGCATTGTTCCTTCCTAAATTGATTCTAACTCTTCTTTGCATTTCTCAATCTGTGGTGCTCCTAGCCACTACACTGTCACTTCGACACTCTACACCAACTGACACTGGTCCATCCTGCTACATCTGATATGGCCTCCCGTAGCAAGGCACTGAGCCATGAGGTGGACTCCTCAAGTATCCTACCCAATTGCAACTCTTTATAGCTATAGCTCTAGATAACCCCAATGCTCCCCTAGAGATATGTGAGAAATCATTTCAAGCTACTCCTCCTCGATCCTCGCAGCTGCAATCTATGGATCACGCTTCTCATCTTTTTCCTTCTTGAGAGGACACTTTGTAGCATAATTACCATACTCGCCACACTAGAAGCACTTGATCTTTGAGGCATCCTTCTTCCACCTTTGCTGCTCCTCTTGTCCCTTTGATGCAAGGGCTGCATTCTCCTCCTCCTCCTTGGGCTTCATCCCACTTTTGTTGTTTCCATCAAATTTTCAATTGACTAAGTCTCTCCTCATCTCTTCCTACTGAAGAGATGTCCAAATCCCTTCCCAATCAGAAAAATGCTCTCTGCCCAAGATACTCTGGACAAATACTTGCCACTCTTTGGAAACATAATTCAGGGTTAATCTGACCATCTTTGTGTCTTGAGGTGTTGAACCTACAACTGCAACTGATCTCAAACATCCTGAAGCTTCAATAGGAACGAATCTATGCATTCTCCCTTCTGCATTTTTATAGATCACATATTCTCCTCCAAGAACATCTTCCACTACTCAGAAAATCCCTAGTATAACATATCAAATGCATGCCACATCTCCTTAATAGTCCCTTTGCTAGAAATATGTGAGACAATATGATCTGTCACTCCGTCGAGTATTAGCCTTTTAGCTTTAGCCATATATTTCTTGTAGGCTTTTAATGGATCCAAATATGCAAGGAAAACTACCACACTATTAATGAAGGTCTTGAGATGATGCTCATCCCAAAGGAAGGAGATCCTTGACTTCCAGATTACATAGTTCGAGGCACCCTCCAACTGATCTTGATCGCGGAGCCCATTGGCTGACATCTCACCCAACCAAATGTCGAATGCTGCCTCTAACCCTCTGCGCAGCTAGCTCTACATACTCCCTAGTAGAGTGAGCCAAATAAATATCTATCTCGCTGCTTCTCCACGGGAAATCATAATTTCTTGGGTAATAAATTCCCTGAGGTCAGAATCCCCTCAGTATGATTATTCTTACTTCTTCTGATGCTTTTTTCACCAACAACTGCTGCTACACAAAAAATCCATCCCACCAAAGACTATTTTGCCTTGAATCTTCTGCCTTGATTCTCCCTTTTTTGTTGACAAATTGTAAACTATAAACCGCACCTCTCTGTCAGCTCACTCAGAGATAGATTCCCTTAAAAATCTTGCCCTTCAGGCCTGGAATATGCAATACCTTAGCGAATCGATCTGTTGCTTGCAAAACTATTCGATCTCCCTCTTCTTCCTCATCGCTGAACTCTCCATCTCTGCTCTCTTGTTTCACCTTCGCTGATAAACACACTCTGATACCATGTGAAAATTACTACACCAGAATCCTATTGCAGCAAACTGATATTACTTCTCTTACTTCATAAATTATACAAGTTATTTATTGTTTTCTACAAGTAAATACTAAAGCAAATATGCTGCAACCTTCACTAAATAAATTGTGGAAAATAAATGCAGAAACAATATCTGAGCAAGAAGAAAACCAAACACATATGTCACCATTATTTTTGGACAAAGTCCCCAGAAAAACACAATGCGGGAAGACTGGTGCAATATATGAGGGTTTGATATTATTAAACAAAATTTTCAAAATTCAGTTGGATGCCCAAAATATGGCTATCCATAGTGAATCTGACTGATAGAGAACTAGTGAGGATTACCTCACACTAACACTGGAGATCTGACACTAACCAAACACTAAACCGAACAACCCCACAGTTCCTCTGCTGCCTCTGTGCAACCTTTGTACAGATCTACTTCACTCTCGCTGGGGACTGTGACACCTCCTTCTGCTGGTCTTTCTGCTGGCTGGATGCTGGTCTTCTGCCCCTCCCTCACACCCCAGCTCTTCAACACTGCATCTGACTGATCCTCAACAAAATTTCAGATCTACTTAAGGCTTCAAAGCTACCTCTGCATGGCTCTATGCTACCTCTTCTACGTCCTCTTCTCTGCCTTCTATACTATGTATTCCCATCTCAAGAAAATATTTTTCCAACCAGAACTATCACTGCCCCTCACTACAATTGAATCAACTCGATGAATCCTCCGACTGCTCACTTGAGAAATTCGATCTCTAGACTCGCTTAGTGTGTTTTCCAAATTCCCATTGAATTCCTTCTTATAATCTTTTCATTGCATAACCAATGACCCATATTAAAACTTAATTAACGAATTATATCATATTGACTTGATCTTCGTCTTTTTCTAGAATATTCACAGCCAATTCTATTAATATACTTTAATTATTTTAATTCCCTAAATTTAGACTTAGGATCCTAGTAAAAATAATTAATTATTTTAATAAAACCCCATCCCAGTGGAATTTCAAAAAACACTTTTTGGGTTCTTTGGAATACATGTGTCTAAGCCTCCCTATAAAATTTGGAACTCAGAGCACATCCAATGCTACCAAAAATAAAAAATATCACGCATAAAAGTGAGAGTGTTACAAACCTTGAACCCCATCTTCTTAAGAAAATGGAGAAAGGAATCAACAACAACAAAATAGAAAATGGAATTTAAGGAAATAAGTGGTACCAGTGAGACAAAGGGTTTGAAGGTATACCCTCTTCCTGCAATGACAAAAATAAGTGATTTTGCAGAGCTGAACCTGTATAGCTGAAGGTTTGAAAGGTGCAACTGGGCGAGGCTTTGGTAGGTTTAGTTTCTCTAACCCACTTTGGAGGGTTTTGTTAAACATACACATGGTGTATGGAAAAAGATAAACACACACAACACACACAATGGAAAGATAGGAATTCATTGCATCTTTATTACACATAGATGTACATTTATATTACATGAATGTGGCTCTTGGATTCATCTTCCAAGGTCACTTGGACTGCTTTGTGAATTTTCATCTTCCACACCTACCCATGGAGGATTAGGTGTTCAACATTCTCCCCCTTAATCCGAAGGGGTATGTGTGAGTCTAAGAAGAGAGTTTTATTAAAAATCTGCAAAGTATATGTGGTAGCACTTAGGTTGAATCAACTCTCTGAAATGTTGGCAAAAAGAGGTGGTTTAAGGATCACCACAAACACTGGAACACAACGCTTATTGTAGCTCCCGAAACTCTTCCAAAACTGGCAAGAAGCTGAGAGCTTCTGCTAGAGGAATTGTCCCTCATATTAAAGGGAGACCTTTAACCTAAAAGAAGGGAGGTCTACAACTTGTGATGGTTTAAGGATGACCACCAACACTGGAATGCTTGAAGCATTTCCTGGAACTCAACCAAAATTGGCAAGAAGTTGAAGTCTCTGCTAGAGGAAGTGTTATGAAAGAGGATGGTTTAAGGATGTCCACCAACCAAAGGCATGCTCATGGGCATTTGTGTCTCTGGCTACAACTCTGAATCTAGAATGACGAATTGTGGCTTAGGATCGCTTGAACTACCGTGTCTCTGGCTACAAATCTAAATATGGAATGAGAGATTGTGGCTCAGGCTCACTTGATCTGACATCGAAGCTTGTAGATGACCACCATTTTCCCCCCTGTAAGGTACAAGGTGAGATGATGGCGAAAACTCAACTGCAAGTTTTCTCAATATCCGAGAACAAGTTCTAACATGTGACTTAAACATCTTATTGGATGTTGATGCCCATTGCCAAGAAGTGATCCATCGAAGATGAATCTTTGTTCTTACAGGAGGCTTGTTTGTGAAGCATATGTGTGAAGAATGAGTATGCTGACCACAGTGCTTTTATGGGCGAAGATAAAAAAAGTTATCTTTCATATGGCCAACTCGATCATAGTGTTGGCATTTTACAATCTATTGTTGTGGAAGCAGAGCAAGATCTGGAAGAGTTGTAGGTGAACTGTCATACAGAAATCCGGCACTCTGAAATTTGATGGGCTTGGAGTAGTCTGGAATATGAAAGGACACATCCTTGTCATATCCAAGACCAGTTTTGTGCTTGTTGTGGACAAGCTCTTCCCAAGGTATGATGATGGGCTTGGGAAGTGCAGACTAAACTGCTGCATCTGCATGTAAATCTGCTCTTGTACAAGGAAATGAATGTGGAGCAACTGCAACTTTATATTCTTGCTGCTGATGGTAGTCCTTCTCAATCTTCTAAACAGAAACAGTTTCAGAATGGTGACTCATTTGCTGAATTTCATCTTGGTGAAGCTGAGACTCCAATTGCAAAAACTCAATCTTGTCTTGTGCATCTTGCAAACAACTTTGAATATTACAAAGAGCATTTGTTGAGCCCCAAAGATGTCCTTTTCTTTCACCAAATTTCACTTCATTTCCTTTGTCCCTTATCAATTACAGGCTTAAATGATCAATAGGATTGATTAAAGTCACTTTAGGAATGTACAAACTGACTGAATTTCTATATTTTCATGGTTTTGTTGTTGTAGTAATTTTTGACTAGACTCAGCTACAGAATGCAGCCATTCTGTAGCTGGTCACCTATTCCGTAGCTATTTTCATGTTCTCACATGTTACAGGTGTCACTTCAAGGAAAAACACATATGGCTGAATTCCACAACACTCCTACATCATTTCTTTCTCTCTACGAAGTCTGAGCAGAAATCTACAGGTGGTTATGCACGTGGAAGAAATCAAGACTAAGAGGAAGACTCCTACCGGGACAAGAACTCTACAGATGTCTCCAGCAAAAGTACGAGGCTTCCACAATAGTTCTAGTTTGATTTTAATTGAAAAAGACACTTGTTCCTATTTCTCCTCCATGGAAATTATGTATTTCTCTTATAAGAATGACTCGGGAGACCGAGAGACAGTTAGCTAGATTGATGTTTTGTTGCTAGATCTCAAAAGACCGTAATACTCTGTTTTTGAAGTATTTTTCCTTTAATGAAAGAAGCACCACTTTATTGCAAGATATAAGGCAATCTTGAGGAGATTTGTATGCTAATCCAGTGGTAGAGGGCTCCTACTACTCGAGAAGCCCTATGCATGTTGTTTAGATAAGTATCTTTAGCCTTGTTTCATTCCTAGTTTAAGCAATTTTCTGAACTTATGCTTTATACTCACTTGCATCGAATGCTACAACCAGTCTTATTTTTATGAGTTGTTCCAAAATATTACTAACACTGGATGAGATATAGCTGTAGTATTTTAGGAATTAGTTGCATTTTTCTGAACTTTATGTTTTATGCTCATTTACATTGAATGTTACAGCTAGTCTTGTTTCTACAAATTGTTCCAAAATATCGCTAATACTGAACGAGATAGGGCTGTAATATTTTAGAGATTAGTTGCATTTTAGTTCAGTTGTAATACTCCGGAGGTTAATGGCACTCTAGTTCAATTCTGTTCACTGTATTTCAAGTTTGAATGATTGCATTCTAGTTCAGTTCTCTCCATTGTATTTCAAGTTTGATTAGCTAGTTGTACTTTAGTTTTGTTAAATTAGACTTAACGGCCTTCATTATTTACAAACTACTCTTGTTCTTAATTTCTATTAATACATCATTGTCATAGGAACAAGAATTGGTAATGTCATTTGAAGTCTCGATTGTCCTGCAATTTCTCATAATTTCATAAACTGCCTCTTTTCCAAAGCTATTCCAAAAGATTTCTAACTCTTGAATGGGGCTTAATAGTGATATTCTGAGTTGTAGAATGGATTAATTTCAGTGTCTTAAGTTAATTTAGAGTAGAGTTCCTCATTATGTTGCAGACTATCTTTTCCAAATGTGTTCCAACAAATTTTTGGCCATGGATGAGATTTTCTCTGTGATATTGTAGGTTGTTGTTTATTTAGAAGAACCTCATTGCATTAAACTTATCCTTTTCTCAAGCTATTCCAACATATTTCTAATGAATGAATTGGATTGAGTTTATGTTATGAGTTATTAATTTCATGCTATGAGATATTTTTCTTGTCAAGTTTTGCATTTTCTGAGTGCCATACATAGTTTAGAATAGGTTCTGCTATGTTTTAGTGTGACCAACAACTGCTCTTTACCAACACTTAGTTCTCTTTCCTCTTAGAACAAAAACAAAAAACCAAAAACATTGGAAAAACACTAAACACAACGAATTAAGAAACAGATACCTAGGCACATATAGTGCACTTCACTTCAACAATTTACTAGCCCTGGTTGACAATTTATGACATCAATTTAGGAACACTAAGTTGAGCAGACATCATTCTTGCTCATTTTTACCATATTTGAGCACTGGAATGAATGAGGTTATTCAACAACTCTAATGCCTCATTCATTTTAGCCATTTTTCTCAATAACTCAAGCTAAAGAAATAAAGGGTGTCGGATTCAATCGATAATGCACCCATTTACAATGTGATTCAAATTACTTTCAAAGAAATACAAATGTCTTCAAAGAAATTTCAATTATGGAATTCCCAAAGAACAAACTCTGCTACTCAAATTATGGAGAACCTTAAGGTATAGACTTGGCTATCTAACTGGCAAGCAACAATGACTTATATCAACAATTTTCCAACAACTCAAATTTACACTTCAAACACTGATTGCAACTATGAACGAAGAAGCAATATACACTCACAATGTGAGTACAATACAATGTCACTGCAAAATATTTTGTAAATATGCAGCAAAAACTATTGTGCAATAATCTTTTAAGGTAGCTGATTTTTCTCTTCTTCAAAGAGCTATTTTACACCGACAACAACTCAACTCAACAAGAAGATAGTCACAAGCTTGGATGCTTGACCTTGCTGTACTATTTCACAATAAAGATTAAGAGAAACTCCAAAACTAGAAACTTTGTGTGGTCAAGCTATGAATGCCACTGCTGTTTTGAAAATGATGACCAATTTTCAATATTTTCCTTCAGATTGTCAATCTCTTTGAGAGAATCACCCTTCTATCCATGCCAAAAATCATAAAATGCAAAAATTAACTTTTCTCCTCTATGTATACAGTCCATTTACTCATATGTCATTTTCCATTTCCTCTCTCTCTGCTATTTTTTTTTTCTTTTGAATTTTTATTTTTATAGGGAAAACAAAGGTATTAACAGGGGGGGGTGTTTACTAGGGGAGGTTTTATCTGGGGAAGGATTTTACTGGGGGAGTTGATTACTGGGGAAGGGTTTATCTGGGGAAGGTTTTACTGGGGAAGGTAAATATGGGGAAGGTATATCTAGGGGAGGCATTACCTGGGGAAGCTTTAACTATATATATATATATATATATATATATATATATTTAAATTAAAAAAAGGCTAAAATTAAAAATTTCTGGCATGGGAAATAATTAAAAATGTGGGGGGAATTTTAAAAAAACTAAAGAATAAGAATAAAAAAATTAAAAATGGGAAGGCTGAATGATCGTTTGCAGGTGGGCGAGTGTTGGAGAGAGGGGGCGGGCTGTGCCGTGTGGGCAGGTGGGGGAAGGGGGGCTGAAAGGCTGAGTGTAAGGGGAAGCGAGGGGGAGGGGATGGGGCTGGGGGACGAAAGGCCGTGGGGAGGTGGTGTGAGTGTATGGTGAGGGGGCAGTGAGAGGGCATGGGTTTGGGTAGCATAGCTTAGGGGGTTACATGGGCGAGTGTGGAGGAGGTGGATAGGGGGATGGGGCCGAGTGATAGGCGTATGGGTGGGGAGGGGAGTCGAGTCGGGTGGGGAGAGGAGTAGCGTAGGGTGTAGTGTAGAGTCGGGTGGGTATGGTTGGGAGTCGAGTGTGGGTAAGGGGTGAGGTTGTAGGGTTAGGGGGAGTGCAGATAGACCGAATGAGCGAATGGGATGGAGTGTCGAGTGAGAAATTTGGAGTGCAGGTGCAAGCAGGGTATGGTGGAAGGTCGCATTAGTGCAGGGTAGGGGGTGCACGGTGGAGTGCGGGTAGCAACCATGAGGGAATTTGGAGATGAGGGAGGGGGCCGCGGGTTGGAGTCTGATGCGGGGGGGAGCCGTAGGCCGAGCGGTGGAGAGACGCCGAGGGCTGTGGAGTGTGCTCATATTTTTTATTTTTTATTTTTTAAATAGTAAAAAATATAGCAGAGGCTTTTGAGAAACTATAGAATCAGAAATTTTCAGGAAATGCAGGAAATTTTTCCAGAAAAATAAAGCTGAGAGAGAATTGTAGAATTGCAGAATTTTCAGGAAATTTTCAGCAGAGAAATTTCACAAATGTACTTTTTCAGCAGCAGAGAATTGCAGAAATTGTTAGTAAAAAACCCAGAATTTTTCAGAAACCCACTTTAAACAATATTTTCCAGCATCTCTCCAATGTGCAGAAATTAAAAGTAGGCAGAAATTGCGGGAAAAATTCAGAATTGGAATGAGCAGTTAGAAAACCTGCAGAGTTTGAGATGCACAACACTGCTCTTCACAAAACCAATTTCTGAATGCTACAAAAGATTGATTCCTGAATGCTGCAGAAAATCTCTGAACGCTGCAAAAGTGATCAAAATTTTGCAGATATACACAGGCCAGAAAAACAAATGGCTCACTCAAGGTTGAGCTGGTTATGAACTTATCAGCTCCGATACCATGTTAAACACACGCATGGTGTATGGAGAAAGATAAACACACACAATGGAAAGATAGGCATTCGTTGCATCTTTATTACACATAGATGTACATTTATATTACATGAATATGACTCTTGGATTCATCTTCCAAGGTCACTTGGAATCCTTTGTGACTTTTCGTCTTCCACACCTACCCATGGAGGATTAGGTGTTCAACAAGTTTGTATCCGTTGTATCAGCAAACCACCATCCAATGGCGAGGATTCCACCTTCCAGTTGATTATGACTGACACCTGTCACCATTTACCACCTTCGAGAAACTTCAAAGTCATAACAGTCATTGCATGCGATATAATTACATATATATGTCTAGAATAATACATAATAATATGATAGTCAGTGGTACTATAAAGTTTAGAATAGTTCACTTTAAATGTTGAGACCAAACATCACATGTAATGCTCGATGGCTAATCCTTGTATTGAAATAGACTAAGAGTATAAATATAGGAATTTTATCATTATAATACCATACGTCTTGATTTGAATTTTTCTATAGGTAAATTGTTTTTTAATTATATGTCTAGATAGTTCTAAACATGTTACAGTATAAGAGAAATAAAATTTCATATTAAAATGTGAAACCATACTTATTAGTGATTCCAACATTAGAATAAAATTTATCCATGTATAAACACTAACAACATGAATGTACTAAATCCCATTCAACTTAACCTATCTCTATTCAAACTACACTCTCAAGCAAACAATAATAATGGTTTCATTATTGTACATTGAAGTACAGTTTTGCACGGGACACAAGTTTTTTTTTGTTTCTTACTTTTGCTTTCAAAAGAATTGATTTATGGTTATTAGTCCCTGCCGCCTGCGGCTAAGGCACGGCCTATAGGAATCGAAATGGAGGGCTTAGCATTATTTTTAGCTGCTTAAACTTATAACTACCAGCGAATAACCAAAGTTTTAATTCTTATATTCTGAGTATATTCTTCGCCATCCAATAAAACGTTTTGTCGTCTTATTTGGTCTCATATCGAGGCAAGATAGATTTCATAAATTATAATGATTAATATCCCTTACATAAGATAGAGTAATGCTATGTTAGATTAATGCTAGTATTAATCATCAAAAATTTAATGTTTACAAATATATCTCTTCTCAATGAATTTTTGTAGAATGTAGCCCGACGGAAGATAGGCATATGGACTAGATTACACATTGTTCATTGCATGATTGATTACACGTGGCTAGTCAATTTCCTGAAACATGTCCTTATCCAGCCACATTTCTTCTTTTAGATTAACCTGTTTCATTTTCTCTGATATGTGCTGAAGACATAATTCTACAGCTCCTTGCTGAAGACATAATTCTTCATTTTCTCCGCTATGTGCTGAAGACATAATTCATCAGCTCCTTTTATATGCTATGTGCAGAGAAATAATTCCTCTGTTGCAATTCTCCATGTGGAATAAGAAAAATTAAAACTTTGAATTCCTGGGAATCCTTTAGTAGTAGCTTGCCAGAGTCTTTGAATTCTATAATAGCAGCATACATGTTTCATTTTCTCTGCTATGTTCTTCCCCGTCAGTTCAGGAAGCCTTCCTGGGATAACGTTGCGCCCCATTTAGGTTTAGTTCGAATACACTAGATTCTCCGTCAGTAATTTTCAATTGCAGGCTTTGAAAACTGTAGGCTTTGGGCTGTGTTCTCCGTCAGCACTTACCCTTCGGAGGAACTGGAAGAACCTGAAATAGGCTAGCACTTATCTTTTTGTTTTTTATTCCATGTTCTTTATTTTTTTATTCCATGTTGTTATTTTTTATTCCATTATGGAAACTGCAGCGTTATCTTTCGATTTTTTATTCCATGCTGTCAACTGTAGGCTTTGTTCTCAGTCGGTGCTTATCATTGGAGGAAGCGGAGGAACCTTAAATCTTTTAATACCTATGTTTCTATTTTTTATTCCATGATGCCAACTACGGGCATTGTTCTTGGTCTATGCTTATCGCGGGAGGAAGTAATTATCCCCAAAAGGATTATGGTATTCCTGGATGGCACAAACACTCTCTTACCATTTTTAAATTTTTTTCAGTAACTCTTACATTTCTAATTGATAATTTACAGAAATAAATGTGGAATTTATAGTGAAATGTGGTACTCATCTTGTCATGAGAAAGAGATTTCCATAACTACTTTTCAACTACATCATGTCACCCAATTTAGGCTTTTCCCCTACTAACCGCTTCAAAAACACTGTCTTTTGCAATGTACAACAACAACAATGCAAAACTTATAGTAATCAAATGCAATTTAGCTCCTACACTTTTAATGTTAAAAAAATCTCGAATAATACATAGTTGAGGAGAGTTTGCGCCAACTGATGAGAGCGCAAACTCAGAATAACTCGGTAATAAGGCAAAGGTTCTTACATATTTAAAAATACCTTTGTGACTTCTGATAATGACCCATCTATTTTATCGATGTTTGTAATATTTAACTTATTATGCTCAGTCTATTCCAGACGTTTTAATTTTTCTTGCATTTTGGGACTGTAATGTAATTTATGGAATAAGATATTTCTTATTTTCACTTATGTATTCCTTCCATTCTTTTCCATATTTAATATTAAGGTTTGCATTTTTTTACTATCAGTGAATAATGCATCTATCCCCTTTTGGTTACTTTTCATGATCGCTCCTTTTCGCTATTCCACCATTAGGTTGTTGTTGTACAAGACTCAAATGTTTGCTAGTAATACTTTTATATTTTCCAAAAATTACACGTACTAATTATTTCAAATAGATAATGTTGTGAAACCAGCTCCAAAAATAGAAGAAAAGAGATATCAACGCCTTAGAAATAAGCCACTTTAAGGGGGAAACCTCCAATACATTACATGAATGAAAAATTCTTAGATGATACAAATGATAAAACCTCCTTTCTATATATAGGAGTCCATGGGGCCACAATGTAATCCTAGCCAACCTAACAATAATAATGTAAGGGCACAATAATAACAATATGGGGGTTACATGGGTAGAACAATAAGAATAAGGGGGACTATACTAACATGATAAGGGACTACACTAGTAATATAAGGACCTAACATGCCCCTCTCCTTCAAAAAGGTGTTGTCCTCAATGCTTGAGTAGCTCTGGGTGCTTCTATATAAAATTCTCATCCTCCCATGTAGAATCTTCAGTGGGTAAGTTCTTCCACTTGATGAGATACTCTGAAATTGATCGATTTCGTAGCTGTCGAGTTCTTGTTTCTGTGACCGCTTCAGGTTCCAATATGATTTTTTCTTTCTCATCAAGTTCTGGCAATATTGTTTGAATTGGAAGATTTTCACCTATAACCTTCTTTAAGCATGAAACATGGAAAACTGGATGCACTCGTGAATACGTAGGAAGCTCCAATTTGTATGCCATAGTACCAATCTTTTGCAGCACCTTGTAAGGACCATAGTACTTTGGTGATAATTTATTATCGTTCTTAGCTTGCTTGAGGGAAATTTGTTTGTATGGTTGTAGCCGTAAAAATACCCAGTCTCCTGCATCAAAACTTATGTTACCGCGATGTTAATCTGCCTGTTGTTTCATTCGATTTGGTGCCAAATTCAGGTTATCCTTTAAGAGTTGGAGAACTTCTGGTGAGCATAATTGTGAAATTACGCCTCGTTGTTCCTTCTTTAGAAGCTTTTTAATGAAAATGGAGCTTATTATCTTTCCTGACTTCCCTGCAATACCTCGTAATTCGACTTCCTTTCCTTCTGAAAAAAAATTCAAGCAAATTTTTTGAAATTAAAAGCTATCGTTCCAAAAGATTGTAACCATTGTACTCCTAGTACAACATCAACACCTCCCATAGGAATGGAAAGCATTGGACTATTCAATACATATTCCCCCATGGTTAACTTGATATTATGGAATTTTCTAGAGAAATTTATAGTTCCTCCATTTGCAACCATTACTTGACATTCTAGTGCTGGGTATAGGAAACAATTCAATTCCTTGGCTACCTTGCAATGAATAAAATTATGGGTACTACCTAAATAAATCGACACTATTACCTTTTTATTCTTGATATGTCCTTCTATCTTGAGAGTTTGAGGAGTGGTAATTCCTGCCAATGCATTACACGATATGGTTGGACTCATTTCCTCATCTTCTAGGGTTGGTTGGTGGTGTATATCCTCTTCTTTCGAAGATTCTTGTTCATTTTCTTCTTCCAATTGTTGTGGCATCAACCTTGTAGGTTGTGCAAATCTAGGAGTAGCAACACTTCCCTCTTTATAGAAGTGAGTGGTAGGCTTCCTTGTCACCATAATTTTACCTTCAATTTTTCTGGCCAACCTGAATGCCTTCTCCAATGAATCAGGTTCCAAAACACGAAATTCATGTTGGATGTTATCCTTTAAAGTACCTACGAAGAGATCAATCCTGTGTTCCTCTAAAATATAAGTTACCCTTATATTCAATTTTTGGAAGTCGTCAATGTGCTCCCCTACTAAACCCTTTTGCTTGAGATTTATCAATTGGCTAAAGAAGGTGTTGTTCTTTGTATCCTCATAATGTGCTATCATTTCCTCCATAAAAATTGACCAAGTGACATTTTTTTTACGGGAGCAAAGCCATCGATACCATACAAATGCATTTTGTTCTAAATGTAAATTTGTAATGCGTACCTTCTATGTGTTTTGCACATTATTGAGATCAAAATATTGCTCCATCTGTAGTATCCATGTTATAGTGTCCATTCCATCAAAATTCCTCATATCCATTTTTGGAATATGGTGGTTCTTCCCTCCAACATTAGAGTTTATGAAATCACGACTAACATTTATTTTGTTCTCATCATGAGTTTCTACTATCTTTTCACCATTAGGAAAATTTTCTTGTATCATCTTTGTCAAACCTTCCATGTGTGCATTTAGATCATTCTTCTTGTTTTCAATGTTGTATTTCATGTTTTCCATGTTGTCTTTCATGTCATCCATCTTAGCTTCCAATCCATTCATCTTATATTCCACGCCTTTCTTTAAAATTTCCATTTCATTTTTTGCTGCTCTTTGCAAGAGCGAAATTTGTTGCACTTGCTCTTGTAATTTTGATATGTGATGTTGCCATTCTTCATCTCCATGAGTCATAGTAGAGCCTTCTGAAGGCTTAATGGGTGCTGAATTATTTTTACGGGGCATTTTTTAGAACTCAATACTGATATCTATTCTACAATATGCCCTTGGAATCAATTCAAATTGATTCTTCAAACAAGACTTATGCAATTTGGACAAAAAATACACACCTTTTTCTTGCTTGTGAGGAGCTCGATATTGAAATTGGATTATTTTTGTGATTGCAGTTCTTCAATATTTGAAATTTTGTATTGAGTTAGCCCTCTGAATCCTCTTTCAAATTCCATAGGTCTCACCTGATTTGGATTCTTCAAGACAAAGCTATGTCCAATCTCCCACACTGACCTAATTATGAACTGGTTCAGTAGAGCGAACTTGTACGTCTTGCCACGTGTCACTTTTTGTACCTTCGTCTTTGAAATTGATAGAAAGGAAACTACAGTTTGTGTGCTTCCAACCACTTTTTATGGTACTCCAATCCGATGCTCAGAGAGAGAGGTATGAAGATTTTCCCACAATCACCTCTTTGAGATGAAATTCGGGAGCCTGAAAAAGGCCTAACTTCCACAGACCCTATCTCCTAAAATATTACGAACCAAGCTATGAAATTCTGCAAAAATGTTTCTTAGGATTTTAGCTTCGCACCTTAAAAAATTTCAGCTTCTAAAACTCCGTAGAAAAAATTTTATAGCGCAAATGCCATGATGCGTTGTTTATGTTAAATTCAGGAGCCTGCAAAATGACCTAACTTCCACAGATCATATCTCCAAAAATGTTGCGAACCAAGCCCTGAAATTTTGCAACGATGTTCCTCCAGATTTTGGCTTTGCACCATAAAAATTTCAACTTCTGACCCTTTATAGAAAAAACGTTATTGCGAAAATTCCACGATGACCTGTTTGGAGCAGCGAAACCCTAGAATCCAAAGCTCTGATACCAAATGTTGTGAAACCAGCTCCAAAAATAGAAGAAAAGAGATATCAATGCCTTATAAATAAGCCACTTCGAGGGGAAAATCTCCAATACATTACATGAACGAACAATTCTTGGATGATACAAATTACAAAACCTCCTTTCTATAGGAGTCCATGGGGCCATAATGTAATCCTAGTGGGGCCACAATGTAATCCTAGCCGACCTAACAATAATAATGTAAGGGCACAATAATAACAATATGGGGGTTACATGGGTACAACAATAAGAATAAGGGGGACTATACTAACATAATAAGGGACTACACTAGTAATATTAGGACCTAACATATAATTTTGCTACGTTTGGTTTATGGATCTCGATTATTGCCATACCCTGCTAGATATCTAACAATAAATATCTATTCGACCGATTTGGACACTATCTTTTTTAATAACTTTGTACTTCACCACTAGCTTAAATTGGGAAAGTTTCTCGCACCAGAATTTAATTCTTTCCTATACACTAGAATTCTTTTCCCAGAGTTATGTATTTTGGGTTCTAGAAATCAATTTATTGTTGGCCTACTCATATTTAGCAATTTATACCTATCCTCATGTAAAGGTCTCGAATGCATAGCCCCCTCATCGATTCAAACTCAAAATCTATTGGACATTTGATTCGTTCTGATTACCATTATTTTCAATCTATAACTATTATATTATTTTAGTAGCATGAATGAACATATGATATTGTCTTGGAAAGAAGGCAATATACAGTTCAATCATCATGAATCAGATGAGTTGACATCCGCAAGTACTCGTCACAGACAAATATAATAAGAATTAGAAACAAGCTCTAGAACTTTGTTTGAATCCATAGGCCTCAGATCTCAAAAGTTCCTCATAATTATGTCATACATATGCTTGTCTTAATTTATTCCTATCATTGGAAAAATGAAATGATCTACACCGAAAGCCGTTTACAGAAATTAAAGTCCAAAAAAAAATACAGAAGAATAACATTGAAGAATTGAAGCAACATAAGTAGCATATGCAGAAATCTTGAAGTGTTGCAACATGAAAGGGGCTCATATTATGGTGGTGACATATTGAGGTCTCGTTTAATAGAAAACAAGTTTGACCCAGCTTTCCTTACCGAGATCTTGAACAATTCCGTGCAGTTCCTAAAAATTTTATAAGCGTCATCATGTTTGGTAGGAGATTCTGCAGGAACGCCTAGGATCCGAGTTGAAGGAGATCCTGATCGGGAATCGATCACCAGACTTCCTTCTCTTCAAATGCGCTGAAGCAAAATGAAAGACAATTCCTCTCAGAAGCCTGTTGTATTACTTACTGCCTATTGTATTACTTACTCTTGTTGATGTTTGTTTGAAAGGCGGCCCTCAACCGAGAACGTTTCTTGCATCCAAGTCCACATGTCATTCAAGTGTTTATAGGTGTTGTATGTTGTTCAAGTGTTTATCAATTACTTTATAAAATCACATCCCAATAACACAGATGCCCATGTAATTTCATCGGAAGTATAGTTTTAACATGTGTCAATACATGAGTTTGTTGAGTTCTTTTTAATAAATCACCACAATATTCATGTTACAATATTTTATTCTAGTTGTGTGTTGAGCAGTTTTCAAGCACAATTTTAAATAGGTTGTCTAATCTTATCGCGATCTCGGTATGTTTCATCCAATTGATTAGTAGTGGTTACAAGGGTAGGGTTTTTCTCATTATCGTTATTTCGATTTTTTGCATATTAATACAGGATCCCACGTCACAATGATAATATGCGAAAATACATTGTAAAGTTCCTATCGATAAAGTATTCTCCATACTTTTCTTAGCAATGAGTCTAAGATCTCAATAATACAACCGCAACGTTTTATCAACACAACTTTTGTGGAAACTTTAATATGTGTTGATGCGAAAGGTTGTTAAATGTTTACATCCCCTAGTCCACCATGTGTCCTCGCATCACACGTCTAATGTAACACAAACATGAAATCCAAACCCTTAAGGCTCTCATGCATATATGATTTTTATATTATTATTTATAATTGGAAAATTGTTCCTTTCGCATTTTGCAGATGAATGCGTATATTTCTCTGGCTTTTCTTGATGCCTACGGAAATCAATTCCAGGTATCAAGCTCAGCAACATATGTAATGAGGAGGAATCATGTGATCTAGTTAGGCAAGGATTTGACATTCTCTGAGAAGCTCATTGATACGGAGTGGCTTCACAAGTTAATCTACTACTCCTAGTTTCAAACACTTCATAACAAAAGCTACTCACTAACACATATGAAAATAATGATACATAAAATACGGGTGGCTCAAGGTAATGTGTTGCTCCAACTCCAGCTGGCTCAAGGCAGGGACTAGCTGCCTTGCAGCCATCCTTGTTCCATTTAAACTCAATTTTATGTAAGCACTTAATTACTTGATGAGAATGAGGGCTTTGACGTTCTCACTCAATAAGAGTTTGTCTATTTGACAATACACCATTTATAAATGTTGTGGGAGGAGAATGAGGGCTTTAATGTTCTCACTTCATATGAGTTTAGAGTTTCTTTATGCGAGTGTTCTCTCTTTCAACATACATTGATTATAATTTTTTAAGATTTAAAAAGTTTTTTATTTTTTTAATTATATTATGATATCGATTTTTAGTTTTTAGTTTTAAAGTTATATTTTTAAGTTTTATGTATGAAATTTTTATATGCTTTAAAAAATATTTACACTTTAATGTGACTATGGAGTATATCTCTCAAACAAATTTGAGTCAGGAGTTTCATAATAATATGTTAATATATTTATATATTAAATTTCATATTTATAATGATGATAGTATTTTTCTCATATATATATATACTATGAAGCATAGACTAGTTGGTTTGTGTAGAGTTTATTCCTTGTTATGTATTAGATTCAAATCTCATGAGAAGTTATAAAATCTGTTAGATTTGTGTTTTTCCATCTTCATAAAAACTCTTCCTCTACTTAAAAGCTTCATCCTAAGAACAAAAACATGCTCCAAAAAAGAATCATACCAATTTCCTTCACCATCCTCAACCATTCAACAAAATTGACTTCATATTTATCTCCATCACAACTAAATGAAGATATTGTCACTCATTCTTAATTCTAAATGTAGATATTGTCATTCATTCTTAATCGAGGTCTAGCAAAGACAAGTCTAAACTTCCTACCTCAAAATTTAGAAATAATTTTTGAAATTAGTCACTCTCACTTTTTCTCTTCTCCGTATGTTTGTTATTACCTAAATCAAAACTTCTAGACAAAATTTATGTTAATTTTAAGTTTTAACATATCTTTTGAAAGCTTGATTTAGAGATTATCTTGCTTGTTAACCTTTCACTTGATGTAACCTTGAAATTTTGGCCACTCTAAATCTAAAGTTTTGTTTAATGGTATATTTATAGGGATTCTATGCAGTGCCATAAGCTTGAAAAAAATATAATATTTCCAAATAAAGAGATGACTACTTTCATAGAAATTTTTTATTTTGACCCTTTTAGAAGAGAAAAAATGTACGACCTACTATGTATCTAATTTTTTGGATCCTCTTCTAGATTTTTTCCTTAATTCAATATGATTTTTATTCTATCCAATTCAACTAGTGAAACTCAATTTAGTTCTTTTTGAATTAGATATGCTTGTTTTACCAAGAATAAGAGATTGAGACTAATTTAAAGATAGTAAAAATCCTAAAGTTCCATAGACTATAGCTCCAAAGTTATAGCAAACTAGAATATGAAATTTTAATCACAAGTAATTCACTATGCCTCCTTAACACCCTCACTTCGTTTTTTTGTAGGAAATTTTGTTGACGAGCCTTTTAAACCATATTTCAACAAGGGGATATGGCTCGAACTAAGGCTGTTCACCCCCAAGTCGTTTGAATATGCAATCCCGATGGGTTTAGAGGCTCTGTTAGCCTATGGATCTCTTCCTCTTGCGAAGGATAAAGAATTGATAATATCCTATTATTATACTAAATTATATATACTTGAACATAAGCTAATATTTTATATTAATATGTGTAATCTACATGTTAAATAATTAATATAATATGATACATTGATAGAGTTAGTAATTGATGTACAATACTAGATTACAATGAATAATATAGAAATTGTATAAGAAATATGATACAAAAGAAAAGGAACAAGAAACTGCAGTAATTGGTAATAATAATAAAGAATGATAACACTTTTCTTGTACAATAATGCATATTCAAAATGAAAACTAAATGAATAAATTTAATTATATATGAAAATATAATTTAAATTTCAATAATTCTTAATGTGATATTCAATGAAAGACAAAAAAACTACAAATCACTAAAATCCTCTCGTCCTTTAAACAAATACAAAATAGTCATAACTTGCTTTTATATGTCACGTCAAGAATTAAATGTGAATGCAGATGTATATATTTACGTAATACTAACTCAGTCGGGGAAAAATTAAATAAGTATAACAACTTCTATGAAACAATAAATCTTCCAGCATTTACACCATAAAAAATCATTTATAACACAAGCTATAAAAGACTTTGTAAACATAGAAATTATTATAGATGAAATATTAGTTCCATATCATAAGAAAATGAGACACTACAATGACCTAAATCCCCAAAAACCGTTTTGAGAATTTAGACCCAAGTAATGGACATATCAAAATTATCCTTTCAGACTCCAGACATAAAAGGGTAACACAATCAAATAAATATATGAAACTAAACTAAAAAAATTAAAGAAATCTGCTGTCAATTAATAATTTATTCACAGATAAAAATCACGCAAATAACATAATTAATTTTTCATAATTTTCCAAAACAAGGTTATAAGAAATTCAAAAGACACATTGATTAGTAACTATGGATTTCAAAACATCAAATATAATTAAGTGTTGGTATGTTGAATTCGTTCAAACAGTAACAACACTCATGGTAATAAAAATGTATCATTGGTTCCACAATCACCAAAACATTATTAACATGCTTCCTCCTTTTTATCGGAAAATGAGGGTTTCTATACACATTGATGAGCCTACGATACTCTAAACTAAATCTTAAAAACAAAAAGAGTATTTTCTGAAATAAGATTCACATCCTAACTTTCATGACCACTCAAGTTGAATCATAACTGATTCAAAATAAATATACATAATTAACTAACATGGTATCCATAAACAAATTGAAAGCATTGAGCCATATCCACAGTAACCATCCTCATGAGAACCAATGCCAACACCTGGCAGATAAGGAGTACCTGTTACACAACGAAAACATGGAATCAATAACTAATAATACAATAATTATAGTGGCTAGAAAATCCTTGGTTTTATAGCTTCTTACAAAACTAGCAACTAAATAGAAGTAACAAATGTGAGGCCCCACCCTAGGGTCCTGTAACTAAAATTAAATTTAACTTCTTATTTAATCGTGTGAAGAAAATATCATATTTATAACACAAAAATTATTTGACAATAACATAAAATTTTATTTTCAACATATTAAACATGTAAGGAATTTGAGTTTTAGCAATTTAAATAAATAAAACAACAAACATAAGAATTCCTAGTCGAGTGTCTCGGTTGGTGTGCTTGTGCTAGAACAACACGAATGAATTTACTACCCTGCCAACTATGAATGTTTATCAAACTTCTTAGCCCAGGAAACCCCCATAGGTTCCCTAGGTATCTGTGCCCAAGTCCAAGAATAGCTAATGTAGTGTGTCCAAGATATAAAAGCTTAGAACCAAAATAAATCTCCTCAATTCTCTACTTCCTAGCTCAGCAAACCTCCAAAAATTCCCTAAGGCTCCAATGATTTTGTCAAATACAAAACAAATAAAGAGTAAGGATCATCTCCTTCTCCTCTCATCCTCCTTCCCTTTATGTCTCTCCCGCTCATCCACCTCAACCACCTTTCATTAATGCCATGAATATCCCTGCATCATTTTAATTTATTCAACTTAAATTTCCTTCCCATATCTTATCCAAAAATAAATTTGACGACAGAACTTGTCAACATTGGGAAATGAAATGTTAATTTTTAATTCAGAAACAAATTTGAGAAGACAACTTGGGAAACCTTGAGAAATTAAATATTAATATTTAATTCAAAAATAAATTTGGGGAGGCAACCTGTCAAACCTTGATAAATTAAATAATAATTAAATAATAACTAATAAGAAATTATTACTATTAAGTCATATCAATAAAATCAAATTACATATTCACATGTATCTAATAATGAGTATATACCAATATAACTTAATAATTATAAGTCAATATTTTAAGATTAATTAAGAAATAATTAAAGTTAGTCATTAATCAATATTAACCATTTATTAAAACTTTAGAATACTAGTCTATTCGTGCAAGGTTTTGGTATGTACCTAACATACACATATGTTGTATGTATACTAATAATACTTATTTGAATCTAGTACAAAAATGCAATCACTTTGCATATAGGCTAATAAGATAATGTAAGATAATAAGATCAAGTAGGGAATTACATACATCCCTCATTCAGGAAAATTCATCCCGAAGTTAGAATCAAAAGGATACAAGGAGTCCATAAGTAGTATGAAAATAAGGAATAACAAAATAAAGAGAAAGAGATATAGTAGTATCCAACTAACTATTGGCACACCAACCTAATCCCTTCATTTTTTATTAAAAATAAAGGGCCCCTCCTAGAAACTTTTACTATTCCTCCTAGTTGTTTTTTTTATTTGATTGGAATATGCTTAATGGACATGTTTTTATTGCTGGATTACAGACTTCAAGGCATTCAAGAGATTTTCTTTTATTGGTTGCTTGATCTCATTGATTACATTTTCATTCAATTGCAATCTCATGATTATGATTCTTTGGGTTATTATGAACAATTTATGAATGGGAGATGACTTTATAGCATGTGAAGTTGAAATTTTAAAGGGTCGCTGCAAAATATTTGATTTTACAACAATCCACTTTGATGCATATCACATACCATAAGTTTTTATAAACACTTTATTTCATAATATGATTTATGAGCCCTAATGTGATTGATGGTTTTACCCTTATCCCCATGATCATTCCTTGCCTATTTGTGAGTTTGATCATGTCTTGTGACTATCCTTCGATCCCTAGAAGTTGACCTTTGAAACATTTGGCTTTGGGTGCTTTTCATATGGTGGTTTGTTGAAATTTTTTGATGAATGGAGCTTCTTTGTATTCTCCAAGTTTCATCATTTTTGGATGCCTTGCTTGATTATGATTCTTCTTCGATTGATTCAATCTTGGCTTGTCTTGGCAATGTTTCCTTTTATAATAAAAAAATATAAATAGAATTATTAACTTATATTGCTGTTAATTAACATTTATATGACTAGAAAATAATAATAAACAAAAATATTTTTAAAAAATATTTTTTCTTTATACATATATTAAGAAATTTGCATATCTTAGTTTATATATATATATATATATATATATATATATATAATTCATATATTGTATTTAATAATTAATTCACATATCGTAAGTCTTTATAAACACTTTCTCTCATAATATGATTTGATAAATTATGAGCCCTAATGTGATTAATGGTTCCCCCCTTATCCTCATGATCATGCCTTGCCTATTTGTGAGTTTGATCACGTCTTGTGATTGTCCTCATGATCATGCCTTGCCGATTTGTGAATTTGATCATGTCTTGTGATTATCGACAATGTTTATTTTTATAATAAAAAATTATAAATAAAATTATCAACTTATATTGTTGTTAATTAACATGTATGTGTTTGAAAAATAATAATTATAAACAACAAAAAATATTAAAAAAAAAATTGTTTTTTTTTTTTATACCTATATTAGAAATTTGTATATCTTATAGTTTATATATTTTGTATATCTTATAGCATATATATTGTATTCAATATTTAGTTTATATATTTTGTATATTTTATAGCTTATATATTGTATTCAATATTTAATTTGTATATAAATATTTAATTCAAATATATATACTTTGTATATTTTATAGTTTATATATTGTATTCAATATTTAATTTGTATATAAATATTTAATTCAAATATATTATATTTAATAGTTTTAATTTTTTTGTTTTGTTTTTTTCCAAACTCCAAGACAATCCCAAAACCATAAGTATCACATACCAATCATTGAATCATCACACAAAATTTAGTTTATATATTGTATTTAATATTTAATTCAAATATTTAAAAATTCACTCATTTTTACATTATTTTCCACTTGGGTCTACGGTGCATTTTCTCGATTAATACTTGGGTCTACGGTGAAAATTTTCTCCATTAATACTTGGGTGAATTTTCTCGATTAATACTTGGGTCTGCGGTGAATTCTATGGTGAAAATTCTACGGTGAAAATTTTCTTCATTAATACTTGGGTCTGGGTGAATTCTATGATGAATTCTACGGTGAAAATTTTCTCCATTAATACTTGGGTCTACGGTGATTTTTCTAGATTAATGCTTGGGTCTGCGGTGAAAATTTTACAGTGAAATTCTGCGGTGAAAATTTTGCGGTGAATTTTCTTGATTAAAGGTCAGCTATCTCTCGATTAATGCTTGGGTCTGCAGTTCCCCGATCGGGGTGCTTTTCAGACCATCTACCGCATTAATGGATAGCTCCATGTACATTGCGGATGTCAGATCATCGTTATGAAGGCAGCCGCCATACTCTTCATATCCCTTGATCCGTTATGTTTGATTATTCCTATCTGCACGGTCTTACTATCCCACGATGGGTGGGTATAATTGCTCTTAACAGTTGGCGAGCATGCATTAATTGCATGGATCACTCCAAAAATATAGCGAAATTCCTTTGTAAGCTTGTCTTTCTACCTCTCTACATTCGATTAACCCTGCTCTGCTCTGTGGAAGGTGTTTGCAACCAGACCGGGGATTCAATCCTGCATTCCATCATTCTGCCAGGATATAATGGCCAAAACAAGAGCAGGTTCTTCTACCGTATCTGGCTCTCCTCCTTGTAAAAGAGGAAGAAAGTCAATTTCAGAGACTTTGGAACATATGGCTAATATCTATGAGGAAACCACTCTAGAGGATATTAAAATTTCCGTTGAGTCATGGGAACAGACTTCTGAAGAAGATGATATGGAAATTACTAATCAACAAGCCAAAATGGAGTTTATATCAGACCTGACAAATACTAGAGGGAGAATGTCCCTATTTCACTAGAGTGTGAAGACTTACTGGCAAATGAAATGTGTCTTAGCAAAAGCCTTGATGAGTATTCAGGAAAAGGAGGTCAAATCATACTCTTCAGTACTTTTCGAGCTCCAAGCCATGAAGCAAGAGATGAGAGAAATGGCAAAGGTTCAACACCAACAGAATGCTAGAATTGGTAATATTGAGAAATAGCTCAAACTGCTTCAACAAGATGAGGTCTCTGTTGTTCCTGTCAAATTTCCTAAAGAATCTTCTGATGGATAATCAGATCTATTTTATCCCATTTTTGAATGAATTTGAATAGTCTTTATATTTTTATTTTAATATGTAGTTTTTTTGGACATTGTCGTGATAAGCTAGCGGCAAATAGAAGACAGAAACAATTTCAATTTTGTTCTGCATTTAACTGTTTCAGGTGGCCAACAGACCTGGTTTCCTTCGGGTGGGTTGAGGCACCATATTACTGATGTTTTATTTTTGCAACTTTCCCTACATAATAGAAAATAGCAGGTCCTACAGAATTTACAAAAAAAAAATGCTTGGGTCTGCAGTGAAAATTTTGCGGTGAACTTTCTTGATTAAAGGTCAATTTTCCAATTTGCTCATATTCACGTGCACACATTCCTTATATTTTTCTAATAAATATTTGCTCATATATTCTCAAGTATGAATAATTCACCACAGCTACCAAAGATTACCAAAGGTAGACCTAGCATAGTTACTCTATAGAACCTTTATGAGTATATAGAGTCTTTAGAGAAACGTAGAGAAGAAAGAGAAGCAAAGCTAAAAACCTAGTTAGAAGCCATGCTGAAAAACAAATTCACATCTCTTGAAGACATGATTAAAAAACAAATAGAAAATAAAATATAACTATTGGAGAATAAAATGGAGGCAATGGAGACTAGGTTGCAGGTCATAGAAAAACAAAACCAAGATACGAACCAAACATTCCAGCAAGGAGATGTTGATAATATAGAGAGTCTTAAAATGAAGGACATGATTAAAGAACTAGAAGAAAAATTTAAGAACAGTCTCACCCTAAATAGTGGGGCAGCTAAATTAGATATCAAACCAATTAAAGATGAAATGAAAAAAATTGATCGAATTAGACCATGAGCGTAACAAAAGGTCTTTGAACCTTATAAACTTCGGTTTGAAAGAGGAGGTGGATGAGGATACTTTAGCCATAGCCCAGACAAAATTACATAATAGATTACAAATTGAAACCATGTGTCTCACAGAAGAAACAAGGTTAGGGAAATTAACTAAGAATAAAGGAAGGCTTATTCGAATAAAGGTGAGCTCTACTGACCATAAATATAACATACTTAGTACAACCTCAAGTCTAAAAGGAACGAGAATATTTATAAACGAAGATCTCATTCCATAAGATCAAGCAGAATTAAGAAAGGAGGTTCAAAAGGTAAAAGAAGCTAGGAAGGAAGGAAAATGGGTAATAATTAGAAATAGAAAAGCCATTATTCGAGATAGAAACCAAAAAGATAGTAATAAATATCAGTTCGACATGCTCCGAATTCTTTCTTGGAACTGTCGGGGATTTCCATGGAACAAAGTCCCCAAGCTAAGTTGGATCTCAAATGATGTTAATATTATATTGCTTGTTGAAACTTGGGAGCATGAATAATCTAAGGTCCCTAACATAGATGGCTTTGCACTATGGTCTACCAGGAACAAGCGATCCTCCCGTAGAGGCATTGGGGGCATAGCTTGCTACATTAAGAAAAACATCTCCCCCCATGCTAGGATTTATAAAAACGACCCTTACAACCAATATAGTTAGATTGAGATTACTGACATTAACGATAAAAATACCTACATAGAAATCTGTTATTTTTCCCCCATTAATTCTAACTTCTATAAGAAAAATAATCTAGATAAAAAAAGTCCTTACAATGGTTTAGAGAATGATATTTCTAGCCTAAGGAATGAAGGTAATATCCTTTTAGTGGGTGAATTTAATGCTCGAACTTCAAGCAACCAAGCTATTCTTCTAAGCAATCATTCCAACCCCAATCCTCTTTGGTTAGACAAATACCTTACTCTAGCTAGCCACTACCAAAGGAGCTATGAAGACGTTGGGGATAATTTGTTTGGGTCGGAGCTAGTCAAGATCTGTAGTGCTCAAGATCTCATAATTTGCAACAGTCTAAAGAAGTGGCCCAATTTTAGCCAGATGACCTGCATCCATGGGCTTGGCAGCAGCGTGGTAGACTATGTTATTTTTGATCTCCCTTTATACAATGAAATAATAAATTTTGACATCTTAGACGACCGCGAGCCTGACTATGATCATAGGCCTTTACTCATAACTCTCAATTTTGTTATGCATAGAGATCCCATAGAAGATAATCCTTATAGTCCAAAGAACTTAATCTTTGATAGAAATAAAAATGATCTCTTTCTAAATGAATTAAAAACTAATTTTCTTCCTTCATATAATATATACAACATAGATGACGTCTATCATAATTTTACTAAAACCCTCTCATATTCTATTAACAAGTTTTCAATTGAATTCTCAAGTAATAAAATAAATAGAAAAACCAACCCATGGTATGAAAAAGATTGTAAAAATGTGAGGAGAGCAATTAAGGAAGCTGTTGATGAATCTCTCAAGATTGACAAGATAAAAATATACAAGGCCCTAACTAAAAGGAAAAAAAGGCAATATATTCGTAAAAGACAAGAGAATCTCTTACACCTCTCTAAGGTGGCTCCTAAGAAATTATGGAGGCAGATTATAACTAGGAAAATTAAAGATAATAATAAAATTGCTTTACATGACTGGAATTCCTATCTTAAAAAGCTTTATGAATCTCCAAATGCCAGGGATTTTGAAACCCTTCTCACAACGAAAGAAGTTTTCTCATTAGAAGACATTGATTTTGGGGTTAAACGCCTAGCAAATGGGAAATCTAAGGACATTGAAGGTTACCAGGCGAAAATCTTAAAAATTGGAGGTCATGTCCTCATCGCCCACATCCACAAGCTTTTCAACCAAGCGATCAAGCAAGGGTTCCCTAAACCTTGGACTCAGAGCCTCAATATCCCTATTTTTAAAAGTGGGGATACAAATAACCCCCCTAATTATCGAACAATTATGATCAGCCCTCTCTTAGCCAAGTTATATGGTATTATTTTGGAAAAGAAGTTGAGCATTTGGCTTGAAAGTTAAGGTAAGCGGGCTAAAGGCCAAGCGGGTTTTAGAAGACAGCGCTCAACAACAGACCACCTCATTACGCTTAGGATCATTGTGGAGGAATGTCGCAATGATAAATCCAACCTCTTATGTTGGTTTGTGGACTTTAGAAAGGCTTTCGATATGGTTCCTAGAAACAACCTATGGAATAGATTAGAAGAGCTAAACTTTCCTTTCGAGCTAAGATCAACCGTGTTAGGTCCCTATATCACTAGTATAGTCCCTTATTGTTGTTAGTGTAACCTCCTTATTGTTATTATTGTACCCTTGTAACCCCCATTTTGTTATTATTGTGCCCTTAAATTATTATTGTTAGGTCGGCTAGGATTACATTGTGGCCCACTAGGATTACATTATGGCCCCATGGACTCCTATATATAGAAAGGAGGTTTTGTAAATTGTATCATCCAAGAATCGTTCATTTATGTAATGTATTGGAGGTTGCCCCCTCGAAGTGGCTTATTTCTAAGGCATTGATATCTCTTTTCTTCTATTTTTGGAGCTGGTTACACAACATTTGGTATCAGAGGTTTGGATTCTAGGGTTTCGCTACTCCAAACAGGTCATCGTGGAATTTTCGCTATAAATTTGTTTGTATGAAGTTTCAGAAGCTGAAATTTTTAGGGTGTGAAGCTGAAATCCTGAGGAAGATTGTCTAAAACTTTCAGAGCTTGGTTCAAAATATTTTTGGAGATATGATCTATGGAAGTTAGGTATTTTTTCATGCTCCTAAACAAGTCCGTGTGGAATTTTTGCTATAAAAATTTTTATACGAAGGTTCAGAATCTGCAATTGCTAGGGTGAGAAGCTGAAATCCTGAGGAAACTCGTCAAAAAATTTTAGAGCTTGATTCACAATAGTTTTAGAGATATGATCTGTGGAAGGTGGTGCTTTTTCAGGCTCCCGAATTTCATCTCAAAGAGGTGATTGTGGGAAAAGTTCAATAACTCTCTCTCTGAGCATCGAATTGGAGTGCCTTTAAAAGTGGTCACAAGTACACAGACTTTGGTTTATTGGCTATCAATTTCAGAGGCGAAGGAAAAAACAGTGACACGTGGAAAGTTGTACAAGTTCACTCTACTGAACTAGTCCATAATTGGGTCATTGTGGGAGATTGGACATAACTTTGTCTTGAAGAATCCAAATCATATCAGACCTGTGGCATTGGAAAGAAGCTTCAGAGGGCTACGACAGAGCTAAATTTTAGATATTGAGGTTCTGCAATTATAGAGATAATTCATTTTCAATATCGAGCTCCTCAAAAGCAAGTAAAAGGTGTGTATTTTTTTCCGAATTGCATAAGTCTTGTTTGAAGAATCAAGTTGAATTGATTGCAAGGGCATATTGTAGAATAGATATCAGCATTGGATTCTAAAATGGCCCCTAAAAAGAATTCAACACCCATTAAGCCTTTGGAAAGCTCTACTATGACTCATGAAGACGAAGAATGGCAACGTGACATATCAAAATTACAAGAGCAAGTGCAACAAATTTCGCTCTCTCAAAGAGCAACAAAAAATGACATGGAAGTTTTGAAGAAAGGCATGGAATCTAAGATAGATGGCATGGGAAGCTGGCATGGAACTAAGATGGATGACATGGAAGCTAAGATCGATGAGAAAATGGAAAACATGAAGAATGTTCTAAAAGCAGACATGGAAGGTTTGACAAAGTTGATACAAGAAATGTTTCCTAATGGTGAAAAGATAGTAGAAGAACCTCATGATGAGAACAAAATAAATGTTAATCATGATTTCATAAAATCTAATTTTGGCAGGAAGAACCACCATATTCCAAAAATGGATATGAGGAAGTTTGATGGAAAGGATCCTATAACATGGATACTATGGATGGAGCAATATTTTGATCTCCATAACGTGCAAAACACACAAAAGGTACGCATTGCAACTTTACATTTAGAAAAAAATACATTTGTATGGTATCGATGGCTTTGCTCCCGTAAAAAAATTGTCACTTGGTCAATTTTTACGGAGTAAATGATAGCACATTATGAGGATACAAAGAGAAACACCTTCTTTAGCCAATTGATAAATCTCAAACAAAAAGGTTTAGTGGGGCAGCACATTGAGGACTTCCAAAAATTGAATATAAGGGTAACTGATATTCCAGAGGAACACAGGATTGATCTCTTCATAGGCACTTTAAAGGATAACATCCAAAGTGAAGTTCGCGTTTTGGAAACTGATTCATTGGAGAAGGCATTCAGGTTGGCAAGAAAAGTTGAATGTAAAATTATGGCGACAAGGAAGCCTACCACTCAATTCTATAAAGAAGGAAGTGTTGCTACGCCTAGATTTCCACAACCTACAAGGTTGACATCGCAACAATTGGAAGAAAAAAGAGCAAAAGGGATTTGCTACAGTTGTGATAGCAAATACACTAAAGGTCATAAGTGTGCTGAGAAGAAATTATTTTACATAGATTGTGAAGAAGAAGAAGAAAATGAACAAGAAGAGGATATACACCAGGAACCACCGCTAGAAGAGGAAGAAATGAATCCGACCATATCGTGTAATGCACTGGCAGGAATTACCACTCCTCAAACTCTCAAGATAGAAGGACATATAAAGAAGAAAAGGGTAATAGTGTTGATTGATTCAGGTAGCACCCATAATTTTATTCATTATAAGGTAGCCAGGGAATTAAATTGTTTCCTATACCCAGCACCAGAATGTCAAGTGATGGTTGCAAATGGAGGAACTATAAATTGCTCTGGAAAATGCCATAATATCAAACTAGCAGCTGGTGCAACCTATGACATTTCATCTCCATTTTCTCCTAATTTCCATTATTTTCATAAATAAATGTGCCAAAAATTCCATTTTGTCTTTCCAAATCCTTAGTCATTGCGTTGTTGATTTCCTTAGCCATAATAAACCATGTGAACACTGACACTGGGATGTTTTTCCCATCTTTGAGCTTGGACTAAATGTCCCATCAACCATGGTTATTATTTGAACTTTATTACATGAAATTTTCACCAAGGTTGTCATAGAACCCTCCCCCCTTGGGGGACACCATCCTCAGCATTCAACCACACATATACCTCATCAACACCGTTGAAAACCAAATATACTACCTATGAATATTTATAGCATAGCTCGATGCAGTATTTACAATGATGACCCTGTTGAAAAGCCTAACAACATGACATCACAACAACATGACAAATATAATTACGTGACACCCATATTGCTTATTGGAGCTTTATAACATATATCGTGGATGTATTTAAAACCATAAACATATGTACATATGCCTGAACATCACATCAAAACATCATCAAAACGTATGCTAAATGAATACCACATCACAACAAAATTTCTTTGCCTCAACCAAAAAAAAAGGAGGGATACATCCCCTGCATCTAATTTTCCATCTCTGATGTATCTTCATTGGGCCAAAAGTGCTTCCATTGCACTTTAACTTGCTCGATTTCTTGATTCTGGAGCATGAGCATCCTTTTATACAAAATTCACTATGGTTCCGGCTAGAACTCTCCTTCTTGATCCACCTGCAATACATACCAATCAATAACATGATCAACATATTTAACATAATTTTTAAGAAATGATATATGAAAAACATCATGGAATTTCACTGTGGAAGGCAGTGCAATTATATAGGCTACTGGTCTGATCTTTTACCTATCCTATGTTATTTTTAAGTTCTTCTTGATCACTTGCATTTCCTATTCCATTTCTTCCAAAATATTTGGTTCAATCAGTACCATGTTAACTAGATCACTCCAACTAATGGGAGTGTTGCGTATTTTCCCATACAATTCTTATAATGGACTCATCCTTAATGAATCCTGATATCCATTGTTGTAGGTGAAATATACTAGTAGAAGGTACTTTTCCCACCTATGTTGTTGATGCATCACATACATCCTCATCATATCCTCCAATATCCTGTTGACACTCTCAGTCTATCCATATGTCTACAGACTTCCAAAACTTGGAAGTGAACTTTGCATCCCTATCAGACACAATATTCTTTGGAAAACCATGAAATATGACTATATCCCTGATGAACACCTGTGCTACATTTCTAGTTGAGTATGTAGTCTTCACTGGAATGAAATGTGAAACCTTTGTCGACCTTTCCATAATAACCATGATGGAATCATGTTGTTTAGCTATCTTGGGAAAACCTCTGATGAAATCCATGGAGATTACCTCCCATTTCCACTTTGGAATCACAACCGGCTGTAGCAGTCCACCTGGGTGCTTACACTCTTCCTTAACCATCTAAAAATCCAAACATATGGCTACAAACTCTACCACATCCTTCTTCAGATTTAGCCAATAATAAAATATCTTAACTATAGTCAAGGTCTTCTGGTATCCTAGGTGACTCGAATATGGTTTCACATGAAACTCCCTCAAGATCACCTTCTTGAACTCACTGCTATTCGACACGTATATCTTTTCTCTAAATCTAACCAAACCATCTACTATGAGAATGTATTATAAATATTGTACCCCTGCACCTGTACCGATACCTATACCTGTACCACTACTTGTACATGTACTTGCACCTGTAACAAAACCTATACCTGTACTTTGCTGCAACCTATGCAAAATCTCCATATACCTGTGATCCATCTCACCTGCCTACAAGATCCTATCCTATAAGTTTGTCCCATGAGATCTCATAACTTCTATGTGATTTATCTGTACCCACATGCTAAGAGCATCTGCGACTCTGTTCTCCTTTCCCTTGATGTTATTTATCTTGAAGTCAAACTCAATGATCATGCCCAACCATCTAGCCTGTCGGGCATTCAAATTCGATTGGTCAAATAGGTACCTCAACCCAATGTGGTCACTCATCAATACAAACCACCTGCCAAGAAGATAATGCCTCCACATCTTTAGTGCATGTGTGATCTATGATCTCTTCTACCTCGAGATCATGCGTCGTGTAGTTCTTCTTGTGTTTCATTCATTTTTCGTGACTCATAACATACCACCTATCCATCCTGCATAAGGACTCCACCAAGTCCTCTCTTGCAAGCATATGTGTAGACTAAAAAATCCTTGTACGGATCTACAGTGTTTAACACTGGAGCATGTGTCAAAAACTACTTAAGTTGCTCAAAACTATCCTCACACTCCTTTGTCCATTCAAACTTCTTACCTTTCCTCTGCAATGATGTAATAGGATGAGAAATCTATGAGAATTTCTTTATGAACCTCTTGTAATAGCCTGCCAATCCCATGAAGGATCTCACCTCATCTACATTTCTAGGAGCTACCCACTCCATAATTTCCCTTATCTTTTGGATCTCATGATACCCTCCCTTGGAGAACAACATGTCCCAAGTAGTGTACCTCATTATTTAAGAAACTACATTTTTGAGATTAGTATACAAATGATGCTCTCTCAACAAACTCAATACTGCTGCAAAATGCTCGGCATGCTCTTCCTCATTTTTCGAATACACCAATATGTCATCAATAAACAAAATCACAAAATTGTCCAAATAAGGACACAACACATTGTTCATCAAACACATAAATGTAGTTGGGGAATTAGTCAAACAAAATGGAACTGCAATAAACTCATAATGCCCATATTTGGTCCATAATGTGGTCTTCTATATGTATTTCTCTTTCATGTGTACTTGATGATAGCCTGAACTCAAGTCAATCTTAGAGAACACTTGTGCTCCCTTCCACTGATCGAACAAGTCAAGGATCCTTAGTAATAGGTACTTGTTCTTGATGGTCACTTTGTTCAGCTTCTTGTAGTAAATGCATAATCTGAGAGCGCCATATTTATTCTTTAAGAACAACACTAGTGCACCCCATGGAGATACACTTGGCATAATGTACCCTTTTTCAAGCATGTCCTTCAGCTACAACTTTAATTCTACCAACTCAGGTGTTCTCATCCTGTAAGGTGCATTTGATGTTGGAGCTTCCCCTGGAATCAAATCAATAGAAAAGTCCACTTTTTTGTGTGGTGGAAACTCTGAAATATCTACTGGAAACACATCATGAAACTTTTGTAAAAATAGATACTTGTTTAACACATATGCATCCTCAACTTCCTTACCTTTTTTATTAGAGATATGAACTGAAAATAGCACACACCCTAACCTGCGACTATGCTTGGCCTGCATAGTTGTCCCCATCCTAACTGATGTGGCTTTCTTATTTCCTCGTAAGACTCTTGGTTCCCCATTTTGATCCAAGCATTCAATAGCTTTGCCATAGCAATCTACCTTGGTCCTGTGAAGATATAACCAATACATACCTTTTAGCATACTATATGATCCCAAAGGAAATATGTTCAAGTGTGTTTTTGTAGGCATACCATTTAGCTCGAATGCATAAGATCTTACCCAATGATGAACTCTTTTCTTCGTACATGTTTCCAATTACACTAACCAAGATTCTGAATACATTTTCTTACTCAAACCACACTTATCCACCAGGTCATGATTAATATAAATATAGTTAGATCTAGGGTCAATCAAAATAGAAACAACTTTATCACAAAGCTTATTATCCATTTGAATGATCAAAGCTTGATGATATGCCTATCGTAATCGACATCTCTATAAATCTGAGGAATGATATTCCCAACATCTCCCACTATCTGTGCCTCTACCGAACTGTAGATATGTGGCATACCACCCTAATGTTGTGGAAAATCTCTCCTATGATGATGTTTTCCACAAGTCCAACACTGTATTGGCTTCCAACCCTCATCGTTATTGTGCTCCTTAGATATAAATCCATGTCTTATACCATATGTATTGAACTTCTTAGATGGGGAAATATTCTCGTTACATGTATCTTGAGGCCTTGCTCACTTCTTGTCCCATTTTCCTTTATTCTTATCATTACCTTTCCAGTCTAGCTTTTCCTCTGATCTACTCTTTGATTGCTCATAACAATGATTGAGTTTCCAAATGTACTCCTCCAATGATATAGTCTCATCAAACTCAATCCTAACTCTAAATGATATTTAAAGCCCACCAATAAATGTTTGAATATTGGCCTTCTCCTCCTTGAGGTAAGGCGCATATCTGAGTAACTCCAAGAACTTTCTAGTATACTCCTTGTCTATCATGGAACCCATATTCATCTCATAAAACTCCTTTGCCATGTCATCTTAGTATCTATTTGATAGATACTTCTTCTAGAATAGTCTTTCAAACTCACTCCAAGTCAACTCCTCCTCAAAAATATATCTGATGTTCTTCACATATTCCCATCAAATATCTTCTCTCCCTCTGAGGCTAAATGTAGCTATCCTAGCTATGCAATCTGAAAAAATTCTTCATTAAAAGAAACCATGCCCTTGCATCATGTGGTTTCTGCAACTCTCCATCAAATGTAGGTGGTTTTCCCTTCTTAAACTCATACAGAAAATAACCCCTGTCACTCCTCCTATAAGAATGATAATGATCATGATCATGATGTGTGCCAGAACCAAAACTAGAATGAAACCAGTGTCTGTCACCTCTCCTATTCAGAGTGTCCAACAATCTTCCATCTTTAACTATACCATCCCTATCTGACATGTGTCCATCAGGAGACCCACTGGCATATCATCCATTGGTCCCATCCTCTTACCCATAGCTGATCCAACGTGGCCCTTGTTTTTGCAACTCTGAAAAAATTTGAAGGATGGTTGCATTAATCTCTGCTTGCTTTTCCTATGTGTGTATGAGTCTTTCATTATCTTCCTTTCAAATCCTTATTTATTCCTTTAGAATTATCAGTGTATCTTTTAAACCAGATAAATTTTTAACACCATGTTGATCATATGACTCATAGGGAAAATATTTATAGTCTACCATTCTTCTATTCATGTTTGATTTCTTCTTGCAATACACAATATGTCAGCTAAACCAAGTCATGAATAAACAAACGTACCTTAGTATAATTGGGGAGGATACATCATGCATGATCAACCAATTAGTGAAATACATGTATATACAAAATCAAAACAACATATAAACTCATAACACATGGTATATTTGTAGGTTTTAACCTTGTACTGAAATTATCTGCAAACAAATCTTAAAAACAGAAAATAAACAATAGCGATAGAATAAAACATTAAAAAAAATATACATAGAGATTTTCCCCTGGATCCCAAATCGAGACTACCATCTTGATTTTTCATTATATTACTTTCAGTGTTACAACACATATATATACATGTTGAAGCATTCATAGACCCGAATCCATTAACCCTGGATTAGAACATAACTGTAGTTCCCTTCACCCAATCTACAAAATATCAGGGGCTGATCCAGGAGGATCTCCAAAAATGAAGAAGTTTAATTTGTGCACCATGAAGACACTTTATGATAGGTGATGAAGTAAGGAATAAGATTAATGCATTATTTCATTTAAAATTATGAAGTGGATAACGTTTTTAGTGAATGGAAAATGACTCACAAAATATTCACTTATTTTCCATTTGAGAAACTAGTTTTATGTGAGAATTGACCTCACAACTAATTTTCTATTTCTCAATGAGAGGTTGAGGTTTCTTGGCATGGTTGAGATCCTTGAAGTTTGGATTTTACCATATTTTTCCTTGAGTAATGTTTAGATCATGGAATCATGGAGCTTGTTTCTCCTTAAAATGTCTTAAGATCCTACTCTTGTAGAGGAGGAGTTATGTCTTTTTGTTGGGGAAAAACTATATAAACTCATGATACGATGATCTTGGAGAGGAGAAAAGGAGAATACTTAGCCATTGAGAGCCATGGTGCTTGGATAATGCTCGGCCATAGATCTTGAATGTAAGAAATCTTAATTTGAAGAAGGAAATCGAAGATGTGCATTCCAATTGCAGCATATCTGGAGATGTAGCCCCAGGGAGATGGAGAGGTGAGCTTCGTTACCAATTGGTTATCTCTCTCTTGTTTACGTGTTTGTGCTTCTTGATATGTTAAGTTAATTTATTTATGTTGATGTGTTTATGCACTATAATCGATGGACTAAAATGCTCAATTAAAAATGTATAAGCCATAGTCAATTAAAATATCTTCATACCATACACGATGGTTAGAGTAGTACTCGACCCTTGATCGGATCAAGTGGTGTCAGATCAGATGACTGCTTTGTAGGATGGGAAGAGCAGTGAAACACACTAAAAAAATTCAAGAGTTGCAAGAGATAAATGACAGCATTCAAGCCGACAATGCAGAATTTTGAAGACTATTGTAGGTAGTTGAAAAAGATAAGCAGGAGCTTCAAGAGATGCTACGAGCCAAAGAGGAGTTATGGGCTAAGTTGCAAAAGGTTGAGACGATGAATGTTGCTTCTCAAACCGAGTTATATGATGCTACTTCATTTTATGTTCTCTCTCAATATAAAACTAATGTTGGCATGAAGATCCTCACGAAGATGGGGTATAGAGGAGGTGGACTTGGAATAAATGGCTAAGGATTCACCCAGCCATTGGAGGTTGTGGACAGGAAGAGAAAGGAGAATGCTCGAAGGTAGCTAAAGCAAAAGTCATCTCTTCATCACTCGATCCCAAGGAGGGATTCAAGCCACCTAGTCCCCATTAGTTCAAGGACAAGTAAGGAAGGTATAAGAGGCATTCAAATTCTTCTTTGATGTACAAGAGAAATGATTGCTTCCATAGATACTCTAACTGTGATGTAGCTAAGAATCACACAAAGAAAGTGTGGGTTAAGAAGACAAATGTGTCCACGAGAAGTGAGACCAAGAAGAATGAGAACCTTCTAAATCCTCTTATCATGAAGACACAGTTGAATAGGAAACGACATAATTTTTGTAGTTTCTACAAAATCAATGGCCATTGGGAGAAGAAGTGCTGGAACTTGCACCCCGAAATTCACCACAAGTCAAGGAGACATATGGTGAAAGAGCTCATGAAGAAGGAGGCTCCATCCACCATTCAAAAAGTACGATCACGACAAGAAAGTTCTTGGTGTTGGTTTGGTAAGCAGTTCATAAGGTTTCTGCAATGTGTATTTTTACTCATTTGCAAAATTTTTAGTGCTGAATACACTTTTTACTGAAGGATGGAACCTAACACACCACACATCTCGTAGCTTTGGTACAAGGTAAGTCATGAGGAATTCAACCCATGCTTCCCCTGCATTGGAAACTGTACTTGAGGGGAATTTATCGTAAATTTGAGTTTCATCTCTACCCATGTTATCTGGATTTGGCTACATTTTCCAATTCCTCACCTTTGATTTTACGAAAAGATCAAGTTTAAATTGAGGGATAATTTTGTGAAAAGTGCAGTATTTTCAGTTCCTTTGAATGCTCAAGTCATGGATTGGGTAAAACGAGGTAGTTTTGTAATGTATATGTTATTAATCAGCGCCATTGTAGATTAAGCATGGAGATATTACTCAGGTGGAGAAAGCCACTCTAATGACTGCCAAAGAAGAATATCTGTGTGTGGATATTATGTTGAGGCTTTTGGATTTGCATTAAACTGTATTTTTAAGAATGGGTTTGTTCAGAGTCTGGACGGATTCCCTGCTAGTGTTTTCCTAACCTTTCATTTCATGAATTTGAATGTTGATGCCAAAAACAGCTCGGCTCTCTTAGAATTAATACGCAATGGGATTGTGACGTGCGTTGAAATTTGATTCAGGGTTACATAGTTTTAACAGTTAATTGTAGCAATATTTTTGCTATAATTTTGTGGAAAAAAAATGAAACATTCATGGGTGGTACTGGTGCTTATGCTGACCAGTCTCTTGTGCCATGTGAATGTGTTTAATATTACGAATATCCTCGCCGAACATCCCAGGTACAAAAAATTCAATCACTACCTCAGGCTGACGAGCCTGGCCAATGATATTAACAGAAGGAAGACAATTTCTGGTCATGAGACGAATTCTAAAGACCAAGAAGTTTACATGGGAACATAATTTCGGCTGCCAGAGACTCAGAATTATTCGAGTGGCCACTCATCCATCGATTACACCGCCTTAGCTCTCATGCGTATAAATTCATCAGGGACCCTTCATAAGCCAGTTGAATCAAGCACGGTTCTAGAGATCGCAACTCGAAAGGGCGCTGCCATAGATCGGATAGAAAATACCAATATCCAGATGCTAATGGGAGGCCCATAATTTGGGTGGCGACGGTTCCTAGGTCCGCCTGATGTGCAGTTTGGGAGGAAAAATCCAACATCACTCCCATGACACCCAGATTCCATATGTGGGTGGAGACACCCATATTCTGGTAGTGGGGTGCAACATCATATTTGCAACCATGGTCGGGAAGCTTTCTAGTCTGTGGGGAAGCAGTGTATCGTTCAAGTACCAACTACCCAATGAGGAGATGGGCACTTTGTTTTCTGTGACCAATGACGAAGACATGGAGAACATGATGGTGGAGATCTAATGTAGATCACCTACCATTCATGGAAAATGAGAAGGCCGTGAAGAGAGGATCAGGTAGGACCAATTGCCAAGAAATTTCTTCTAAAATTCATATGCTAAATGCGAATGATGAAATTTTCAGGAAATGATTGGAAATTCTAGTGGAGCTAGAAATTACATAGATGAGTAGGTGAAGATTTTTCTGTAGATTTGGTGGCACTGTTCCATGATTTTAGCACCAGAATTTTGATTTTGTGGCACCAAATCTGGGCGTGCTCAGTTTAGGTCATGCATTTCTTGATAAAATAAGAGGACCGTCAACTGTGGGAGAATTTGGGAATTTAGAAGGATTTTTGATAGCTGAGGCAGCATAGGACTTCAATAAAAGGCATTTAAGCATAAGCGGTGGTTACATTGTAAATATACTTAGCAGTGGTGCAGTCTAGTTTCTGGAAATTTTCACGGTGATTTTGTTGATAATACCCTTGGTTCTTCCACCACTACCATCGCCTCCATTGTTTATGTTGCTGGTCCATGTTGTCATCGTGCTCGATCTCATTGTCGTCACATTTTTTCCATCTGAAAGCCCTCCACCTATTGTTACTTATGTCTGATGGATTGTCATTTTTCCCCTTTCTCACACTACGGCGGGAAGACTCGATCGTGCGATCGATTTCTTTTTTTATTTCTCACACTACAACGGTAAGATTCGATCTTGCAATCGATTGATTTACTAAGGGCACATAACATTAAGAAAAGGAATGGATCTTCACTTTATGTTGGATTTCCCTACCCTGGGAACACCAATATTTTCAAAGAACTCTCCCATTTGCTTGGTTTTGTGAGCACATTAGCATTATTTTGCTGATCATCAGGTACTTTTCTCGCAAGTATCACCAAGGTTCATAGCATATTTTATTGATGTTAAATGTTGAACTTAAATGTTCAGCTTGTGTGCTCTAATTGTTTGTCGATGTAAATCTCGGCATATGAAAGTGCTTTGAAATTTCTCCTTTTTAGTCAAGGCAACGTATTTTATGGGTTTTTTTATAAGAATGTATAGATATTTTTCATCTTCAGGTCATGGTACAAATGTGTGAGGTTATTGATGGATACTCTGTAAAGACCAGATACTTCGAACATGTTGTAAGAGAGATGCCTGAATGGCGGAGATGAAATACCTGAGCTCCAAAACAAGAATTTGAGGAAGTGGAAAATTCAGCAAACAAAGGAAGATGCATAAATACTTGCAGAAAGGCTGGATGAAAGGGCACCAACAAGAAATAATGCATGGTTTGAAAATGGGTTAGTGCAAATAGTTTTGATTCTGGTTGGGACAGGAAAAGCCCTGTTCAACTAGAAATGATAGATGTTGTACATTCTAAATATGGTAGCCCTTTTTCTTGTTGCAATTTATCAATTTCTGAAGGTTTGAAGTGGGTTTTATTTTTATTCTTTTAAACCCATAGTCCTTAGATGCAATGTTTTTTAATGGATGATTTGACTTATTTTCACCTTCCAAGTGTATATGTTATTTGGCACATAATATGGAAAAGGGTGGAATTTTTATTTTCCACCATTAGTGCTCTTTGTTGATGTATACATTATGTAAAAGGGGGCTTTAAAACTTTTTACTTCTCCCTTTGTGCACATATTTGGCATGCTTTGTAAATTCCATGCAAAAGGGCCATAGTTTCCATCATATTTTGGCATCAAAAATTTGGCATGTAAATTGTTGAATGCCATGTAAAAGGCCATAGTTGCCACCATGAAAAGTCATGATATAAAATATGCTTATGAAGCATTGTAAAAGGCTTGTTTAGCCACTCTTATGTAAGGGAGAGTGAGAGGCGTATTTTTAATCATTAAGCCTTGTAGGCTTCTTTGTAATCAGGTTGAATGAGGCGCTTTTCCTAAGCCATTTTGGAATGTAAACTTGACCAATGAACTCTTGGAAAGTGTTGTAAACAAGTATGATCAACTACAGGTTGCAGCTTTAGATAAATGTGGGATTTTTTCATTTCGATTCTGAAGGACCAAGGTGAAGGGATCTTGAAGGGATGTGCCTTTTCAGACATTTGCATTGCAGCTTTAGAAAGATGTTGGTTTGCATCTTGATTCCGAAGTATGTCAGATGAAGGAGTCTTGAAGGGATGTGCCTTTTCAAGAATTTGCATTGCAACAGTTGCAGGTGTTGGTTTTCATCCTGATTCCAAAGTAAGTTAGGTGAAGGAGTCTTCAAGGGATGTGCCTTTTCAAACATCTGTGTTGCAGAAATTACAGGTGTTGGCATTGCGCTCAGATTCCGAAGTACGTTAGGTGAAGGAGTCATGTAGGAATGTGCATTTCAAAGACATTTTCATGCAGTTGATGATGGATTGAAGTTGATACTTTTGGAAACCAAAAATTTTCTTTTTGGGGAGGTTTGATCCAGGAAGATCTCCACAAATGATGAAGTTTACTTTGTGCACCATGAAGACATTTTATGATAGGTGACAAAGTAGGGAATAATATTAATGCATTATTTCATTTAAAATTATGAAGTGGATAATGTTGTAAGTGAGTGTAAAATGACTCACAAAATATTCAATTATTTTCCATTTTAGAAATTAGTTTTATGTGAGAATTGACCTCACAACTAATTTGCTATTTCTCAATGGGAGGTTGAGGTTTCTTGGCATGGTTGAGATCCTTGAAGTTTGGATTTTATCATTTTTTTTCCTTGAGCAAGTTTTAGATCCTAGAATCATGGAGCTTGTTTTTCCTTAAAATGTCCTAAGATCCTACTCTTGTGGAGGAGGAGTTATGTCTTTTTTTTAGGAAAAACTATATAAATTCATGATATGAGGATCTTGGAGAGGAGTAAAAGGAGAATACTTAGCCATTGAGAGCCATGATGCTTGGCTAATGCTCATTCATAGAGCTTGAATATAAGAAAGCTTACTTTGAAGAAGGAAATCAAAGATCTGCATTCCAATTGAAGCAGATCTGGAGATGTAGCCCCATGGAGATGTTGGGGTGAACTTCGTTACCAATTGGTTGTCTCTCTCTTGTTTACCTGTTTGTGCTTCTTGATATATTAAGTTCGTTTATATATGTTGATGTGTTTATGCACTATAATCAATGGAATAACATGCTCATTTAAACTTGTATAAGCCATATTCAATTAAAATATATTCATACCGTACACAATGGTTAGAGTAGTACTCGACTTGTGATCGGATCAGGGGCCGAAAAACATCATGCCCCAAAACCATGTGCAAACCCATGCAAAAAACCATGAGCAGGTCTGCTCAACAAAAAATGGGGTGAAATTTTTTTTACTTAATGTGCTGCTTCAGACCTTGAATAGGGGGGGCTTCCCCCCACGTCACCCCCTTGGTGTACAGGGGGGGCTGTCGCCCCCTTGTGACCCCCCTGTGCCTGCGACTAATTGTGGAAATAATATAGCACATACCCAACAATATTAGCGTATAAACATCATTTTATTTGGACTCTAGTCATCAATGCATAATCATACCAAATTCACACCATGACCTAATTGGTGACAACCTCAACCCATACCAATGCAAACTTGACCACACATGATCAGAAGCATGGACAATACACCAACATAAGCAACATGTAACCAGGCATGCACAACCAATGCATGTTCAACATATAGCATCGCGCACATAAGCATACATAGAAAAGACACAAGCATGACCAATATGTGACTTGGCATAAACAAGCAATGCATGTACAACATGTAACAATATGTAAGCATGTGTGCATGCCCAATATAGAAACATGAATAACACATAATCAAGTATACACTCATGAAAACATGTTGACAACAACATCATCAATCCTCCCATGGCGACACCACTGCCACCATGGACAACACAACACAGATTCACAAACACATACAACAGAGGTATGGGAAACACATAAGTAATCAATAAAATCATGACCAACACATCACCCATCTATTCCAATTGTTGAGCCATGCTCTGATACAATTCTGTAACACCCTCTTCCCACATCTACCCAAGTAACCTTCCAACCGGAGTAAACATGTGAAGATAGGCTAATATATGGGATTCAACCTCCTAGGTGACCTTAATGAAGTGGAACTAATGGAAACACAACATAAAAACCTTGTACATCATCAATGACACCCCCAGGAGCTAACCCAACCTTTCAAGCTTCTTACCCCTGGGTCACATTGGAATTTTACCCTCTTTGAGCCATATCCACAAGCATAACACTACATTCTTGCAGCTAGAAGGCTATATACCTAGGTATAACACTGCATTTATGTAGATAGGGCCCCAAAATCAGGTTTTTTGCCTGCAGCTCTAGGATTTGAGCCACCTTTTAAGGCCAAGAGCCCAAGTCACTTCCCATAAATTCATGAAAACTTAAGGGATAATAAATAACAATAGGACAATGATACAAAATCAATCACATAAACAAGAACTCATATGGACCCCTCCTAGCCATGACAAAAATTTTGTCACACATGTCCCAAACAATGAATCTACAGGTGCAAATAACATATTTAAGCATAGGGGTCTCATACTTATCTTAGGACCACTAAGAATAATTTCTCCCCTACATCATTAATTGCAATACAATCTATTTGGCCATAGATACATTATGTATTCATTTACAAGTAAAAACAGGGGAAGAACCATACATTATCACTATAAGAATACATGCTCATAACCAACACAATAATAACGTAAATACCATGGATACAACAACAATATAATGTACATATAAATTAGTACATTTGCATACCAAATACTAAGGGAAAGAATTTGTCATTATTGAATGTAGAAACCAATTGGAGATGGGACTTCCACGTTCCACCCAACCATAGATTGGCTGAGCCAAATCTCACTTCAACCAATCACCCCTGTGGCATATTCCAAACATCAGGATGGGATCTCATCTAATAAATAAATCACAATCAATCCAGAGCTTCCAGAGGAAAAACCTCCTCAACCGTCAGCCAGTGATTCCACCTCATGTTCGGACAAGACAAACATCATGGGTTGGTCTATATCCAAGCTATTCCAGGGCTCTAGGGTGTTTGTTCCAACCACGGCTTCTAGGACTAGTAACTCAACCCCAACTATTACAAGGCTTCCAGAGCGTTTTTCCAACCAGGGCTTCCAGGACTAGTAACTCAACCCACCTATGGCTTCCAGATTGTTTGTCCAAACAAGGCTTCCAGGAGTAGTAACTCACCCACATTTGTTTGCCAGGTTTCTAGAGCATTTTTCCAACCAATGCTTCTAGAGAATAATAACTCAACCCAAAACTACAGGAATCATGAGAAACAAGAAAACAATCAATGGAAATAAACCCACAACACCATGGCTATTTAGGAAATGACAAGGCTAGTAAAATCCATATGCATACACCATGCATGTGGAAACCAATGAGGAAAACATACATGCAACTCGGTACCTGCAATCAAAACATGTTGTAATTTCTGATCCTGATGTCCGCTTGTTCTTTCCTACTCTTCCTTTGCCTTGTTGCTCCATATAACCAAGTATCCACACTTTCCAAGAGTGCTCCAAGAAAACTCTAAATATCCAAGAGTATGAGAGAGAGAGAGAGAAAGAGAGAATAATGGGAGAGCTCCAAAAATGCACTGACAAAAGGTACCGACTGATCCTCATAAGCCTTTTTATAGAAGAGGCCTCTATTTTCTTCATTTTCCTCCTCACATGCAACCTATGACCTTTCATCTCCCTTTTCTTATAATTTCCATTATTCCCATAAATAAATGTGCCGAAAATGTCATTTTTCATTTCCAAAGCTTTTGTCAATGCCTTTGCCAATTTCCTTAGCCATAATAAACCATGTGAACACCCGCACTAAGATCTTTTTCCCATCATTCAATGTGTAATAAATGTCCCATCAACCACGGTTATTATTTTAACTTTATTACATGGAATTTTCACGAAAGGTATCTATGTTTTTCTTCCCAAAAAAATGGTCACTAGATTTCCATTTACTATAGAGACATAATTTTTAGTGGTTTCACTCGTATCATAAATGAGCATTTCACTCGTTTTAAACACAAAAGAAGGTGAAACTCATGTTGAAGGCACGTTTCAGAGATGAGATAACTTACCAATGAACAAGTTGTCGTCATTGGAGATTTGGTAATCCCTTGTTTCCCAGTCTCTTGAAGAGAGGTCAAACTATCTCTTTGAAAAATCTATGAACCATGTTTTAGTCATCGAAGACGAGGTGTGTTTGATGGTGGGAGTGGGAATTTGGTACGATTAGACCGGGCTTTATAGAGTTAAACTATGTGATCGTGATGCCATCGCATATGTACTTCATCCTCGCCATGTTTTCAATGTACAAAAATGCAGAGGATGCTTGGATGCAGATCATGAGGGGCGGGGATGGGTGGATGGCCTCCATAAATGGATACTGAATGTATTTAGTGAGAACAATGGACAAATAGCTACCCAAATAATGGTTATCGTGGAAATGTGGGAGAAAGAGTCAAATGGAAAAATTTCCCGTTTTTATGTATTTTCAAGCGTGTGAACCAAAATAGTAAATTAATGTTTATATTATATAATAATTAAAATCTCTCAAAGCCGTTGGATTTTTTTTAATTTTCCAAAAGGTATTATATATTATGATCCGTGAAATCCCTTTGAATTTCCTTCAAAGAAACTATTATTATTCGATTAGGAATTTTATTGTGGAGTTTTTGTTAAAAGTTAATTATTGAAATTAGTCCGACTCTATCGAGGAATCTCAATGTATGGGTTGCCCTACTTCAGGGGAACTTCAAGGGGCTTAATTTTAGCCCATAGGCGACTTAAGGTGTTTTAGATTTTGGAAGGGCGAATTTTTTATATAAAACCCATTTTATATAGTTTTATATAGTTAGCCCTATAATTATTTTAAAAATAATTAATTATTCCCTGTTAGCCCAAAAAAATAAACGTGCATAAACATTAAAGGTTGGATTCGCCTCCCGATTTTCTGGTTTGGAGCGGATTTGAATGTCATTCGCCCGCGTTTTACTGGGTAAGAGGGGCATTGGATTTACATTCGCCCCATTTTTTACTGGTTGGGGCTTTGGGGCTTTACTGGTTGGGGCTTCAATGCGTGGGTATTGAATCTTCTGCAACCTCGCGTCGGAACTTTCAGCAAGGCAAGAATTATTTGAAATAGTAACAGATTCGGTTAATTTTCCTGCTGCACTTGGAATCACATGCAAAGGCAATATGTGCATTTAAACTACAAGTTTGTTCAGAGTGGGTGTATTTAAGCATTGGCATGGAGACCCATTATTGATTTTAAGCCTAGTTTGCTGATTGAGATGGTTATGTAGTCTTCCTTTTAGCAATACTTGGATTAATTGAAATGTTAATAGGTTGTTTAATTTTCATGCAATCTGTCAGTTTTTATTAAAATTTTAGTGAGGGGATGACTTCAGGTAGAGATTTGGGCTCCATCTTATTATAATGTCTTTCTTTAGATTCCTATGCACTCATAACCAAGATCTAATAATGCAGCGTGATATCCAATCTATTCTGAAATTTTAGCAAAGTTGATTGGACAAAGTTGTTGATTAGATCTTTCAGGGCTCAAGATTATTGATTTGAAGGAGTTAGAGTCATGGCTTAGGATGCCCTGTAAAACTACATGGTGAAGAGCCAACAATGAATGGATCAGAATATGACAGTGCCTCCTTAATAGTGCCCAGGTTCAGAAAAATATTTCTCAAACTTGTGCTAACTCTCTGGTTCAGAGTGGACAAGATGGTTTCTCTGACCCTCTGGTAGGAATAAGGGGAATGAGAGATGATGTTGTGGACAGTAAAGGAAATGGGTTTGCTGCCATGTGTTTCTACCAGAACTTTGGTTAATTCTAATGGCCATAACACCGATGATTTCCAGGTGTTGACTTTAAGAGGTACTCTTCTAGGGCTCGGAACCTTGTAGTTTAGTGGGTTGTGTCAACTTGATTAGCTCTATTGGTTGGGTTGTGCTTATTGAAATGGTTTAGTATATATACCCCATCCCACCCTCTAATTCAAGAGTTTTTGTGATAATGGAAATCGTTGTTATTGGTTTGGGTGTGGAAGCCTTTCATTAATATTTGGTTAGATTTCATTGCCAAAGAGAACCAAACCTCTTATGCTTTGGAGATAGTGTGCATTGTATCAAGCATCGCAGTAGCAGGAACTTTGGGTATAAAATCTTTTGGGAGATGGTAATATGGTATTCTTCAGGGCCTGGTTTGGGTAAATTGAGAAATTGGTACATATCTTCTCTGTGAAAATTGTAAAACAGATTTGATATTTTAAGAATGCATATGGGTGAATATGCATTGTGTGTAAAATTGGTGAAATTGGTACATATGCGTTGTGTGTAAAATTTTCTCAAATTCATTCAAATCTAAAATATTAGGTTTAGAAGTTTTGTGTAGGGAAGTCACATTCTGAAATGCAGTAAATAGTTACTAGACAAAACCGTTGATTAGATCTTGCATATCTAAAGATAATCAAGGCCGATGCATTAGATTCATGACTTTGGATGGCCTAGATAATCACATGGCTCAAAGCAGGGACTAAGGATCATATAAGTATTATAAAACAACATTGCCTCCTCAATAGTGTTAAGCTTCACACAAGCATTAACCAACCTTATACTACATGGCTGGTTCGTAGATGGTGCTCTGGCTTTTTGGTACAAAGAAGGGAAATGAGAGAATATATTATGGAGAGTTATGAAAGTGTGTTCTACTGCCATTGAGTTCCTAACCAGAGCTTTGGTCAATTCTGATACTGGTAAAAGCCATGTTTGCCAAGTACTAATCTTAAGATGTTTTGTTCCACAATTTAGAAACTTTTCCTCTATAGTCAGTTGTGTCAATTGATTTGCTCTATTATTTGAGTTGTGATTATTTCTTCTGCAGGAGGCTCTGGAAAATGGGTTTTATGTTATACACTCCAAGTCAACCTCTAAACCTAGTGTTGTTGTGATATTTGAAAGCCATTTGTATTGGTTTGGGCATGCACTATTTACATTTGTATGTGGGGAGATTGCATTGTCTAATTACTTTACGCTTGTTCCTCAGGGTAGTTTATCTTAAGACTAAGAGGAAGAGAATGAGTTTCAGCATGCAATATAAAATTGTAGTTTGAATGGGATATACAGTTTATTTATATAATCTCTATTCATTCTCACTTGATTGATATAATTTATCTTATGAGTGGTTTCCGTTTCCATTTGAATCTAAGATCAGATGAATCAAATGCATTAAGAAATCGTCATTTAGGTAGTTCAACGTGTCAAAAATAAAGCAAAAAGGCTCTGCCTGAAGCTATAATAGATGTAATCTGATTTTATTTTGAAGAAAATTTTGAGCCTAATACCTGTTATGAATGTAAACATTTATGCTAAATATATGGATAAGTCAAATTTGATATATCGCCTTGGGATGCCTCTGTTGAACATATCTAGCTACAGTAACTGATCATAGGAGTCAAACAACGAAAAGTGAAAACAAGAAAAAATAAAGAAAGACTATTAAGGGGAAAGACATTCAGAAACCTTGGGGATGACCTCACAGTAATCTAAGCCTAACCTACTGCTATATGTTTATGATAATCTGGACTTCTCTAATGTCGTTTTCTTTGAATCAAATCATTGTTATTTTTTCACTGTAAAGGTGTTGTGTATCATGTATTTATGATCAATATGAATATTATTTACTCTGGATGCTATGTTATCCACATATGCTAATAGTTAGTAGCAAGATATTTTAGTCAGCCTTTATTTCTTTATGTTTATTATGATCGAAATGTTTCCTTACATCTTCCATAAATTGGAGTTATGATACGATTTTCAATTCTTCATTTTACACAACTAATTGTGTTACAGAGATTTTTTATTGACCTCCTTTGTTACTGATTTAAATCTTTTGTGTCTTCTGGGTGATATAGAAATGGAGCCATGTTGTCTATATAATAAATCTATCAAACGGCTCAATTACAAGTTTCTAATGCATACACGCCAATGATTATACACGTGATCTTTTAACCCAAAAAAATCCTCTTAAGTAAAAAGTTTGCTACTTTGTCTTTTGTTTCTTGTTCTTACATAATATACCTCTGTGAACTCCCTAGGACGGAAATATTTTCCTGCCTCCTTTGGAAGATGCTCAATGTTTATGTTTCTGACCCATGTGCCCCTTCTTTTTTCTCCATCTTGTTTGGCTTTGCAAACTCTCATGTTCCTTTTCAACAACTCTCTCTGTTTTTCTCTGTTGTCCAATTCGTTGGCTATTTGATTAGGTTTAGTTATTTCTATAGTACTTGATGCCTCTCGTGAGAATTAATAATATATTTTGGTGGATTATAAATTTGTAATTTATTATTTCGTGAATATTTTATTTGGTCAACTCATATTTAGCCCTCCTGTTTTTCTTTACACTAAGAAAATTTATGGAATGTATACTGGCCATACCTCCTCTATTTGGGAGGTTTCAGGTTCAACACTAAATTATTATGTTAAATAGGAGTGTGGTTTCTTTTGGGTCATATCCTCCATTAATATCACTTGGCTATGCTTAGAATTTTACCTTCTAAACCATTCTGTAAGTACTCTTTGGCCACTTCCTATAAGCAGGAATCTTTCTTTGCATTATGATATCATGTACAAGTTTAGTTTGCATACTAGATATCTCCTCAACTGCTAGAACTATTCTACATCTTCATCCACATCTGACATTGATGGTTCAAAGACTTAAAATTTTCATCATTCAATATAGAAAGGATTTTCATTTATAATGGGAGGTACAAGTTGAATGAATGCTTCCAATCCATTGTAAAATCTTGAATGGGCCATAGTGACAACGTTTCAACTTTTTCCCTTGTCCTTGGAATCTCTCTTTGCTTAAACGTAGCCACATAAAATGTTCAACCTGGAAATTTTTAATAGTGATTATTTTCCAAGGACAACTATATGGGGAAACCTAGTGGATGCTTCCTCACATTACTAGATAGCATTCGTTGTAAACTTGTTGGTATAGATTAGTGCACTTCAATGGGGGATTCAAACTAGGCCCCCACCCACATAGAACTAGTAAAATGCCCAAAAATATTAGAAACAACGAGTTGAGTTATTTCTTTCGACTAAATTATGAGTAGTTATAGTCTAATCATGCCCTGATTTATATATAATCTGAACTTTTTGGAGTTTTCCTTGTATCTTCTTGTGGATTTGTTGTATTCTTTCGATCAATTTGGATGCTTTGATTAAAGTATTGTCTACTATGTGTTGCATCAATACATTTGTTAGAACAATTTAAAAAGGAGTTTGAGTTAGAAAACCTAAATTTGTTTGAGAAGAGGACTAATTGGTTGAGCAATAAATTTCTCTATTTTAACAATGTTGAATATAGTGTAGGTATGCATCCTATGTTTTTGGGCTTTTTTTATTATACAATAATAAGAGTTTGTACCATTGTCCTATTTACAACTTTAGTTTGTGCATTCGTCTATGGATAATGAATTGGTCTATTGTAACAATGTTGAATTTAGTGTAGATACACATCCTATATTTTTGTGCTTTTACGATCATATTTTAATAAGAGTTGGTATCATTCTCATATTCACAATTTTAGTTTGTGCATTGGTTTGTGGATAAAATGTTGTAGGCCTCTTCAACTTGGTTTCCATATTTTCCCAAAGCATGGTCCAAAACTTAAGGAACCAAAATGCAGATCTAGCTAATCCAAATGAATTCAAACTTCTGTTTAGAATGTGTGTTTCTTTTTGGACTAGGCAATATTCTTACACGAGATTAACTCCTTCAGGAGGCATCGGACATGAAAGCATCCCAAGAAAAAAAGTTCAACTATCTACATTGAGTCCTGGTATAAATCATCAAGGGTGTTCAAATGAAGTTGGATATGAAGATTTGGTTAAATTGGAAGCATCACAGATTTGTGACAAATCAATTGAAAATGATGGTAAAATATTTACTATTATATCTCTTTAGAGACTCAAGATTACAAGACCCCACTAGCAGATCGGAGTTCTCTGGAGGACATGGAGCTAGAGACAAGAACTTTTATTGAGCCACGTCCAACCAACCAGCGGGTTGTATTCTCTTAATATTGCATTGATTATGTCGAATGTACGCATGTACTACTTTTGGTAATGATATGCATGTAAGCAACAATACTGCCATTTATTATTGCTAATAGAAGCCAATATTTATCTATTTTTTCCATATCGAAGTCATCATCTTTATGTTCTTGAAATATGGCTCACGAAATATCACACTTTATCCAAAGGGACCTGTACTTGGTTTTTGTGTTGGAAAACCAGTCTATCCTCGAACATGTTTCTAGAGTCTGCACACAGCAGAACGATGGCTACGAGAGGGATTTCAAATCAAGAAAGGCGAAACCCATGCAAAGGTTTGAACAAACAATATTTTTTGCAGTGAAGGTTCATCCATTTATGATAATTTTAGATGGTTGAGTTTTGAGTATATTATTTCACATCGTTGATATTTGTGTAATAGTGTTTTCTTTCCAGGTTGTGAAGCCTTCATGAAATCTAGCCAAGGAATGTTCTTCCAGTCCTACATTATTGGAAGATGACTGTTTGGAAGGGCACAACACTGCACTATTTGGGAAATGCAAGACAAAGACGTTACATTTTCCCTCTGCTATGGTTGGGATTGTGCCAAAGTTGATTGTTAAACTAAAATATGCAACTAATCATATTTTGCATACCTATAATTGGAATATATTTGTGTGTGAGCCATATGTATTACCCCTTTCAAAAATTGGCATGTTTTGGTTTTGTATGCCTTTTGTATCAACTAAATTTTATATTTGAAAGCTGCCAAAAATTGCCAGTAAGGGTGCACATCTCTTTCAGTAATTCCTATTAAGCCAGAGGAGTTCCCTTTCATCTGATGGTTATCATTTAATGGCAAAACTTGAGAGGTGGCCTTTTTTTTTCTTACCATAAATAAGGCATGTTGAGATGGAATTTTTCAAGGTAGCTTATAGTGAAAAATCTGAAGAAAAAAAAAGGCCACCTAGCATAGAAGAGCCGACATAGATTGTCAATGTTTTAGTGTGAAACAACAACCAGTCCACCTATCTTGTGTCAGCTTGTCCTAAAATCTCTAAATATAAAATACATATTTTAATTTTCCTCTACAATATGGTTGTCTGCACTCCAATATAATATGTCTCAAACAACTAGAATCATGACTTTTACTTGACATATGATTTCCTAATAAGATGAAGAATGAATATGCAAATAAAAATGCTCTTGTTTTCAGGTATGCTTCTAAATGGTCAGTCGTAGCACCACAACGGGTTTCTTTGCAATGGTGGGAACTTACAATGAGTCCTTTAAAGGAGTTGGAATCTGCAACATCTGCAGAGGTATCAAACATTAAAGCATCCCAAGAAAAAAAGTTCAACTATCTACATTGAGTCTTGGTATAAATCATCAAGGGTGTTCAAATGAAGTTGGATCTGAAGATTTGGTTAAATTGGAAGCATCACAGATTTGTGACAAATCAATTGAAAATTATGGTAAAATATTTCCTATTGTATCTCTTTAGAGACTCGAGATTACAAGACCCCACTAGCAGATCGGAGTTCTCTATAGGACATGGAGCTAGAGACAAGAATTTTTACCGAGCCACGCTTTACACAACATTTTGTCATCGTCCATGCAATCCCTCGTCCCGCATATTGGAGGCTTTTCCTATGACCTCGTGAGCAAGTTTCATCACCCGAAACCACTTTCATGGCATCCCCCTTGACAAGGACAATCATTCCTCTGAAGAAAGTTTCCTTTGTAAAACCCTAAAAACAAATATTTTGGCCTTGGCATGACTAGCTAGTGCAGCCCTCATGCCAATGGGGAAAATCCACCATAGAGGGCATGCCAACTGGCGCTCCATCCTAGTGTCTCACTCGCGCCAAGCTTAATAAGAAGTGTTTTTAAAAAATAAATGGCGGAAGTTTGATTCCAACAAACTCCTGAACGAGTCTCTAAAATGAGTTGGGTCGTTTGGCTCTCGATCTCCATGTATGGGAGTTGGTTTTCCACCTATCATGGAAGCTTCCTTAGATATAGGGCCAATCCCATAATTGTAGGGATCCCAACTCTTGTTCCACCATCTATATAAGCTAGCCTTTTCCCTTAGCAAGCTAAGAGCTGAAATTGTAGCAAGGAGACTATAGCCAGACAAATTTTGAGAGCCAAGCCGGAGAGAGAGAGGCTTGTCCCGTTTCTGACAGGCTTTGTTGAGACGTGCTCTGCTGTCAGCTCCGCCAAAGGAAGATCCAGCATTAGAGCTTTGGGTTGTATCTTTCCTTTGTTATTTTAATGATAAGAGACTTTGATTATGGTTTCATTCGTGTGTCTATTTCATGATGCAATGAATTACATCCTCTCTGACTGATGTATGGTTACAAGATCTAGATTTTACGTTGTGTATCATTGTCTTCTTCACATCTGTGCAGGTGTTCGGACATGTCGAGCGGAAGAATTGTGATCTGCCAAAGCGAAGTACGGGAAGCATCATCCTTTCTTCAACGACCACTGCGTAGGACCTAAGGTAGGCAATTCGTTATGTTTTTTTCATTTTGTAACTAGAGATCTGCATCATTGTGTGACCTGATTGTTGCTAGACCCAATCTGGGCTAGTAGGGATCGCCTCTATCTGGAGAGGGGATTTACCTCTCTAAAAAACTGGCGACTCCGTCGGGGAATTAGTTGGAGTTAGTCTTGTCTCTTTCAGTTTTTTTTGGCTTTTGTTTGATTGATTTTCTCTTCTAGTTTTCCTCCTTTCGGTGTAAAACCCTTGTTCAGCCCCAAAAGACCTGATCTACTCTCTATTTTCTCTTTTTTCATTTCTTTCCTTAGTAAATTCGATTGGCGCGGTTTATAGCCTGACAGTCGTGCCAACCGGCGCTTGTTTCAAGTTAGCCCCCCATGCCAACGCTGTGTTGGTGCAAGATACAGCCAAAAAGTCGCGCCAACCATGTGTGGTGTTAGGGTTTGCTTGTTTTTTAGCCCTCTAAGTTTGATTTTTGGTTCTGGTGTCATATTTTTGACTGTCTGAGTGCCTTAAAGTCTTTTTTGACTATGTTTGACCCTTATCCTCTGGTTTTTTCCCTCTACCATAAGTTTTTCATTCTAGCCCTAGGGCTTCTAGGTGTTATATTGTGCTGAGCCTCTTGTGGTAATTTTTGGTTCTCGCTTTTCCATTCAACTTCATTTTCGCTTCTTTTCATTCGTTTGGTTGGTTTCCATTGTATCATTGCGTTAGTTGAGTGATTTCTCTCTTTTTCATTCAAGTTTCACTTTGTCTGATTTCAAGCTTACATTACACGGTTTGTATGAGTCTTTTGGGATTCCTCTTTGATTTGAAGGATTTCTCCATCAGTTTGAGTTCTGATTGTGTGTGTTTGCATTGAGTGAACTTGCTTGTTTCTACTCTTTCGCTACCATTTCTCAAATTGGTTTCTTCATTAGTTTTTCATTTCGTTCGGTGCATTTGCTCTAAAACATTGAAAAATACAAAAAAAAAATCTCTTTTCTTTTTGATTAGTTTAGTGGAAATTGAAATTTTTTCTGCATTATTAGTGTTATATAACTCTAAAGGAAAAGTTTTTAGTTTCATTAGTGTGCATTAGAGACAGTAGTGGATGTTTTGTGATCATTTTGTTATTGTTTGAAAAGCTCTCAACCTTCCCATAGTTAGCTCTTCATCGAACAAAGTGGTATATTGTGTTATGTAGTGCGCATTTAGAGGATTTTTTGAGATACAACATTCAATAGGGCCTGAAATTGAAACATAATTGAAGATCAACTCTAAAATTTATTCAATTTACCCTAAGGAAACATTGAAACATTAATGAAATATCTAGAGGTCTAGGCTAGTGACGTGTTCCGGCGTTGTTAAACCTAGTAGCTGTCGTTCGCCTCTTGGCTTTAGACAACACTAGTATGGACTTGTGCTCCCCGTACCATCACGTATATAAAGGGAGACCCAACTAGGTTTCTATCCTTTATCCGTAGGAAGCCGAGTCTGCTGCCTTATACCCTTTATACACTAGAAACAGCATTCGGGGAGATTACCTGCACGTATGTCAAGTCCTTGGTTGATTTCTCTTTTATTTTTTTAACGAAGGTGCATACGACAGTTCACGGATATCTAGTACACCCATCTGCCTAGATTACCAGAGAATTCATTTCGATCTTTTCTAACTCATTAAATTTGAAAATATCATCAAGTGCTTGTCCTTTCATGCTTGTTTCCAAATTGAAAGAGATAGAGTCATCTTTCACTCGTTTCTAGACTCTTAAAACATGAAACAGTAAAATTTTCCAGTTTCAATGTGGTAAAATCAATCACCTACGATCACACACACTTTTATAGATTTCTTTTCGGCCGGTTGATTGTTTGCCTTGGTTTTTTCCCGTGTGTCTTTGTTTTTATCGCTTCCTCTTTTCGTTACTATCACAGTGGCAGAACCCTCAGTTTCTTCTACTGCTAGTCCTTACACAGACGATTCATCAGAGGTCCCTCAGTCCTCTACTGAACATCAGCAACCCATTGTATCCAAGTTTCTCGACTAGGGACCAGTTATATTTGAGCTTCCCTTTAGTGGACCAGTTGAATTCAATTGGCCCTTGTCCAATGCTTGGTTTGTATTTGGAGTAGGGGAACACTTCCCTCCTCTTACATTGGGATCGCCTTTCTTGGCTGCCATTATACCTCCTAGTCCTTGCCATATTTTAGAAGATCTTGCGGCAGGGTCAAATATGGACTCACCCAGTTCTTCTCCTAGTGAGGAAATTCCTACATATGGTGAATATTACCAGCTTTTTCCAGAAAACATCCCCGAGTCTTTTGTCATGTCTTCACCTGGTCCTTCACTTCCAGGGGGATATAGGTCCTTAAGTCAGGTGATGGCCGTTGTGGCCTCTATGGGAATATCGACTCCATCCACGATGCTAGTTATTCCTTCGTTAGGGATGTCTCCATCGACACCTCTCACGTCATCACCTTTCGTCACATCAGTACCTGTTAGGCCTATTGTCTATGTAGCTGCATCTACGCCCGCTGTCACTACTCAGTACACCAGGACCTCGTCAGTTCCTGAAGACATTTACATAGCGTCTACTATTCCAGAGAACATTTCTCCTAAGGAGTATCGGTTGTCTTTACAGCCATCAAACTTCGAGGTTGGTCAGTCCTCTCAAGATCTTAACCGTCCTTATTTTTCCCATTATGGGCCAGATGGTGCCCCAATATATGTATTTCCTTATCAATATGATGAATAGGGTAACCATCTTTGTTTTCCTACTCTTGAGGCTTATCAGTACATTAACAGTTTTTTTTCAGCCCAGGCTGGGCAACCTTCTAACCCACAAGGAAAACCCTTCCAGGGTCAACCTTCGGGCCAACCCGGTTATCTGTATGACCCGCAAGGGCAATCCTTATAGGGGCAACCTTCGGGCCAGCAGGGGTTGTTGTACGGTCCACAAGGGTAGTCCTACAACCCTCAAGGTAAACCTCTACAGCCTCACTCTGTGGTTCAACCAGGGCAACCTCAAGGACACACAAGCCAACCGGGGTATCACTCCAGACTGTTGTATGGTCCTGGGTGGAAAATCCATCCCTCTCAACTATGGTGCAACCTCGGAAACCTCAGTTTCCCATTGGTTCGAATGTTGCACAGCCAGGGACATCTTATGGTCCTATCATAGGTCAACCTGGTTATCAGGCACAACCTACACCTCTCCCGCCATCAGGCCAGCCGGCTCAGCCAGGCCAGCTTGGTGTCCTTCATCAGCCAGGCCAACCTATTCAAACAGGACAAAATTTTCACCCAGGCCAACCTGTTCAACCAGGCCAGCCTGCGGATCCAGGTCAACCTGTTCAACCAGGACAAACTACACATCCAGTTAACCCTACTCAACAACCAATCTATTCTATGCCACAGCCGAATCCGCCTGTGTGCCCAACTTATCAGGCTTAGCAAGGCCCCAATTACCAGTAGCCCGCTCGACCCCAAGGCGGTTATTACCTTCAAGGTCAATCTCGACCGGTTTACAACCTACCCCAAGGTTCTAGTTATTACCTTCAATAGCTAGGCTATACCTATACTCAGCAGTCAAATCCATACACTGCTCAAGCAGGGCCTACGTATAATCAAGGTCAATACCCTAGTTATCAACCCCCTTACATTGGTTATCAGGAACCGTATCAACCCAATTATACGACTTATACTCCCTATGGTCAGAATCCTTCAGGACAAAACCAATGGGGGAAAATTTATGCTCAACCAGGGTGGAGTATAGGTATAGGTCCTTATCGGGGACTTGGCATGCCTTTTAATCCTCAATTGCCTTTCCTTGCCACGTTGGAATGGCCAGATGTATCTAAATTAACCAATGATCCAATTCTCCATAATCCATATTGGCCTCCAGTTCTGACCAAAGTGCCTGGTCACTGTCCTAAGTTTGAGGGTAAAGCTGGAGAGGACCCCCAAGCACATGTCATGACCTACCATCTGTGGTGTTCTTCGAACTCTTGGGTGGATGACTCGATTCGTCTACATATTTTCTAGTGCACTCTTACCGACGCTGCTACTAAGTGGTATATAGAACTACCCTGCGGTATTTTTCAAGACTTTAATACTCCGGCTATGGCTTTCCTAACACATTTCTAGTTACTGGTTCATTACAAAGCTGGGACGCATCTCCTGACATCTCTGAAGCAGGATAAAGCCACTCACATATCAGATCATATTCATGAGTGGAGACGTCGTCATCATCTGATCAAGTTTGATATTCCTGATCAGCTTCTAACTCACTGGTTCACTACCTCCTTTGTTAAGAAGATCACTCAAGACATTGCTATGGGGGCATGTGTAACCAAGGAACAAGCCATCGCTCATGCCCAGTACCTCGATTTGGTGTACTCTCAGTCTGGCATGTTATATGATATCTTGACTGATGCCCCGTGGCCAGGGACCTCTAAAGCACCAGATACCCCATCGGTGGATGGTGTTATTGGTTCCATCTCTTAGAATTCTCGTAAGTCCTCAAATGGGAAGCAGAAGTCAAATTCTTCCAATAATTATGCTCTTCCTACCACTCCAGATTCTGGTAAGACCGCGGAGGTCAATGTTGTTCAGCCCAATCCTGCGAAAAAGACCTCTAAAGGGAAGAATAAGGGCAAAGGTAAATCCAAATCTAATGCCCCAAAACCAGAATCCTCCAAACCACGTGCTGATGATTGTTCCCAATGGAAATCAAAGTACCCTTGCCTGATCTGTGACGGAGACCACTACACCAGAGATTGTCCCCAACGATCCGAGGTTAGTCAACTTCTTAAAGGCTCTAAGGGAACTCCGAGAGTTCTTAAGAAACCTTTTCCATATCAGTATACCCAAATGGCTGAGAAACCTTCACCATTTGCACCATTTGGGTCCCAAGTTTTCATGATGAATGGTGCTACACTTGTTTCAATTGCCACCCGTTTGAAGGATTATGCTAGATCATGCCAGGTAGCAGGGAAGGAAGTCATTGATGACTCGCCTCCCCCACCTGCCTCTGGTCCTTTAGAAATTGGGAAACCCAGCACTGAACCCATTGTACGGCTCCAAAGGTGTTCTTCGAAAATATTCCTTTAATTCAAACACCCGTGCTGCTCAGCATTACAGCATTGTTGAGGATTTGGCATAGGTGCCTTCCACAATGTCTACGTTGGAAGTGCTTCAAATTTTCCCATCGTAGTGAAAATATTTGTTATCCGCAATCGGTGGAATTGATCCTGCCGATTCTAGTCTTCTCACCTTCGATCTAGAGAATTTTGTCCCCCGACTTCCACATCAAATCGCCCTTGTTATACAAGTTGCTATTAATGGCCTCAACATTCATAGAGCCATTGTGGACGAAGGTGCCTCTACCTGTGTTATGACATCTACCTGCTAGAAGGCCATTGGATCTCCAGCTCTTACTTCATCTCCCAATGCCCTTGAGGCATTTTATGGTAGGGATTCAAAACCCCTGGGTGTTCTCGCAAGTTTACCGATCACATTTCAAGGTAAGACAGTCAACGTTGAAGTAGAAGTGGTTGATGCCAAACTCAACTACAATCTTCTACTTGGTCGTAGTTGGACCCACGCCATGTTATGCGTTCCGTCCACCCTCTTCCGACTTTTGAAGTTTCCATATGAGGGCAAGATTATTACTATCGACCAGTTCTCTTTCTTTACCTCATCCTTCGAGAACAACATGCCATTCATGGATCAAATTCCCAATCCCCCCAAAAGTGTAGGACCCGGTCTTTTCAAGGACCCCATTCTCATGGGTATTCTTCCCATGCCACGACTGAACATCATTCAAGTCAACATGATCTCTAGGTCAGATGACCCATGAATCATCTGTTCTCCTGAATAAGTGACCTCTTTTGGAGAATCGATGCCTCTGACTCCAGTTGAAATCAATTATTGCGAGATAGTCACTGCATCAGACCCTCCTCCTCCTGAAAATGCTCCTTTGAGCATGGCTCTAGATGTTTATTCTCAATCCCCTTGGCTTGGCGATGCAGATTCACCCGATCCTTTGAGAGAATTATTCCCATCTGATGAAGCTATGGTTGAGACGATGTCTCTTGAAGATATTCCATTGAGCGATGGACATCATCGTTCCTCGTTCATGCTTGGCCTGGGGGCAATGTCTAATTTTCTAGAGTGCTTCACATCTCAGGTTCCCTCTCCTCCTATCCAAACGCCAATATTGACTCATGAGGTTCTTTCGAAAGGAAATCTAAGTAACATCATCCAAAAAATGCCTATCGACATCTCCGTTAAATCGGGGGTCGTCAAGAACATTCACATGGGAGTTACTTGTTCTCCCAAAGAGATTCAAGTATACACTAGCCTTTTCTACGAATTCCGAGATGTTTTCACATGGTCCTATGAAGAGATGCCTGGGATCAATCCCAGTATAGTCGTGCATGAAATTCCCACCTATCTTGGTGCGAAGCCTGTGCACCAGCGTCTGCGCCCAGTGCATCCTCGAAAATCCACAGCTATAAAAGCAGAAGTTGAGAAACTTCTTAACACGGGCTTCATATATTCAATCCCCCTCACAGAATGGGTTTCCAATATTGTCCCTATAGATAAGAAGCAGGGCACAATTCGGGTCTGTGTTGACTACCGAGACATCAATCGGGCTTGTCCTAAGGACAACTATCCCACTCCCTTTATAGATCAGATCATTGATGACTACGTGGGGAGTGAGATCTATTCCCTTATGGACGACTTCTCGGGTTACAATCAAATTAATATTTTACCCGCCGACCACCAGAAGACCGCCTTTATCTGTCCGTGAGGCACATTTGCCTACAAGAAGCTCCCGTTCGGCTTGAAAAATGATGGGGCTACCTTCCAGTGTGCTATGTCCTACACTTTTCATGAAATACGTCACATTGTTCAGCCGTATCTAGATGACCTCCCGGCTCATTCAGCTCGGTACGAAGACCATCCTGAACACCTCCACCAGATTTTTCTCTTTTGCAGATGTTACAATATCAAGCTTAATCCTCACAAGTGCGTCTTCTACGTTGATTCTGGTCTTCTTTTGGGATTTATTGTCTCTAAAGATGGAATTCACCTTGACCCTCTCAAGGTCGAGGCTATTGTAAATCTCCCATCCCCATCCTCATTGCATCAACTTCAGAGTCTTCAGGGGAAAGTGAACTTCTTACGTCGCTTCATCCCGAACTATGCAGAAGTGGCCAAAGGGTTTACGCGACTTCTAAAATAGGATGCTCCCTTCCATTGGGACAAGATTTCTCAGCAATCCTTTGATAAACTCAAAATGTTGCTCGTCAACGCTCCGTTAATACGTCTTCCCAACTATCATCGTGACTTTACCCTCTACTTGGCCGCTGCATTCAGCACAATTTCCATGGTTCTGGTACAGGATGATGATGACGGAAATGAACATGTGGTTTATTATCTGTCTCAAAATCTTCTCGACACTGAAATGCGTTATGCCCACGTCGAGAATTTGGCGCTTGCCGTGGTCCAGATCGTTCAGCAATTTCGCCATTACATCCTGTTGCACATGATAACCATGATTTCCAACTGTAACCCCATGACTTACATCTTGTCTCAAAAATTTCTGGGGGGCAAGTACTCCAAATGGATTGTCATCCTTCAGGAGTTCGATTTGGAGTTCACCACTTCCAAATTGATGAAGTCACTGGTTTTTTTTTATCTTATCTGCTCTCTCCCTACAGACTCTATTTCATCTCAATCCGAGGATCATATCCTGGATGAAACACTCTTTCTAATTAGCACTCATGATCCATGGTATGGTGACATCATCGTGTACCTTCATACATCCACCTTCCAGTCTGAGTTGACGAAAGATGCTCGACGTCTTATTCGGCATCAGTCCCAACCATATCGTATTGTTGGAGATACCTTATATCGTGTCGGAGTCAATTTTGTGCTCCGCTCATGTTTGACCTTGGAAGAGGCTGAGAAAGTCCTGAATGACTGTCACAGTGGCGCCTGTGGTGGTCATATGTCTGGTTATGCTACCGCCCAGAAGATTCTACATGCGGGTTACTTTTAGCCGTCAATATTCTAAGATTGTATTGTTACAGTAAGGAAATGTCATGCGTGCCAGATCTTTCAATGAAAAATGTGTGTGCCACCCCTAACTTTACTTCATGTCATTGCCATAGGCCCCTTTTCCAAATGGGGCATTGATTTTATGACATGTAACCCTCACTCGGCTGGGGGGCATGCTTATATCATCGTGGTCGTGGACTACTTCACCAAGTGGGTCGAGGCGATGCCTACATTAGCTATCGATGGTAAGAAAATCGCTCAATTCATTTTCAACCATGTAATTACGCGTTTCAGAGTTCCTCAAGCCATTGTCACCGATCATGGCACTCATTTTCGGGACTACATGATGGCGGAGCTGACATCAAAGTTGGGCTTGCATCATGACAGCTCAACGCCATACTACCGTTAGGAAAATGGCTAGGTTGAGGCCATGAACAAGGTACTTGTCACGATCCTTTAACGAACAATTGGTATTCATAAATCCAACTGGAATATCCAATTGTTCTCATCTCTCTGGGCCTACTGAACATCAGTAAAGAGCGCGACCAGATTCACACCCTTCTAGTTGGTGTATGGTCTGGAAGCAACTCTTCCAGTTGAATGTGAGATCCCTTAACTGAAGTTGGCTATGGAATTACTACCCGACACTTCCCCAAAGTAAGAACATCTCCTGTATCTAGAACGACTGGACGAAACCTGCTGCTTGGCTGCTTTGGTTATCGAGGCACAGAAAAATCGGGTTAAAGCTCATTTCGATCAAATGGTTTCTCCATGCTCTTTTATAGAAGGGGACCTCATCCTCTTATACTATCAAGCACATGATAAGCTTAGGTCAGGAAAATTCCAGCCCATGCGGCATGGACCCCATATTGTTAAATGCTTATTGAAAAATGGGGCCTATGAGCTAATCAATTATGAAGGTATTCCTTTGGCGCAACCTAGAAATGGGATATACCTGAAGAAGTACTATGCTTGAATGATTCTTGTGTGGTGTGTGTACATAAGTGAGTGATTTCATTTTTGTGCATTTATGGTGTGGTGTGATTTGTAAGCATCTTTCTTCTGATTGGGTCTTCCTGATTGTGCAGATGTCTATTACTCCTTTTGTCGGTTTCGCGGATGGTGCCTCTCGCAGTACCAGGAATTTGTCCTCGGCAGCCTGGGTAATCTACAATCCTGTTGGTGAGTTAGTTAATTTACAAGGTGTTTGTCTAGGCCTGCTACAAATATGTTGCAGAATATAGTGCCATCTTGGAATTGTTGAACGAGACTGTTAACCTCGGTATACGTGCATTACTTGTATATCTGGACTCATAGCTTGTAGTGTTACAACTCAATGGTCATTATTCAGTTAGGAACCCATCCATTTTACGACTGTATCTACGTATTCGTTTAGTGGAAAGAAATTTTGATTACATTACATATCAGCATATACCTAGACACATGAATGCGTTAACAGATGCAGTAGCTAACATGGTTTTAGATAGACATTTAAGCAACTTGTAAAAACATCATCATATGTAAAAATATCCATCCAGAAATATATATATATATATATTGAATGTTTGTAGTTTGTGTGCATCACATAAAATCCAAAAAATATACATGTCTGTTTTAATAATATCCAGAGACAACATGTCTCTCAAAAATATGCAAATTAAAAGCCTAGGCGACTAATCAGCATGGTGCTCATGATAGCATGTCACTGCCTGCACCAATCACCTCAGTAAACGATGAAGGTGACTAGGCACCCCCATGGTGTGCCTCTGATAAGCCATAGGGACATCTTTTAGACAAGCATAATTAGGAATCCCATGGGCGATTCCCTCCAATTTCTGAACTAGCTCGCTCCCCTCGCCTGCCTCACCTTCAAGGTGATAGGCGAGAGGGGTCCTCTGTGCGATCGGCGAGCCTCTCTGGGCCAACATCTGCATGCATATAATATCAAACATTAGAACATACATGTATACCAAAACAAAAATCATAAAATTCACAAAATCAAAAAGAGTCTTACCCAGTTCCTCATCCCAATCCTCTCCTTCTGGGAGTGGAAGGTCTGGGTCTCCCGTGAAATCAATACCAGCATAGAGCTAGTACTCTATGACAATCAATTGTCGTTGAAGCCATACGAAGAACTCAGGCCGCCATGACATTTGTTGGCCCCCTCCTACACTGGGCATCAATGCTGCCCATCGAGCCATCTGTGGCTCTCTCAACGGTGGATCTGCGACTATCGCCCCCTGGCCCTGGAAAAATAGGTAGTTGTTCGAGGATGAATGATACCAAGATAGACCCATATGCAAACTTCTTCAGTTTGGTCCTTTTACACTTTGTCAATTGTCATTTGATATTCATGGTTACGATGTAGCCCAGTCAAAAAGCGTCGGATTCATACATTCTGATGCTAAAAGGAGCTATGTTTTAGTAGCCTCATGCAGTGCCTGTGACCTCACAACCCACTAATGGTATGGAGCACCACTCTGAGTGCTAGATCAGGAACAGTGTGAATGTCAACCTTCCCGCTACCTGATCCTGTTCGTCCCCCAGGGCACACTCTTTCCATTACCATTGAAATATTTTCACCAGAAGGCCTAGTACCTGTCAAGATCGGGACTGGACCTCTGTGAGACAATCCAGTGATGAAGTAAACATCGGATACTTTGAGCTCCAGCACTTCGTCTTGAAGCCTAAACTTATCTTCATTCTCATCCCAAATACTGATCAAGTATTGCAGCAATTCAGGTTGTGCCCTGAGACATGGTGTCAAGAAGAACTTCTCTAAACCGCAATCCTGAAGAGAATTCATGCATTGCTCGTTCCCCATTTCCATTTCGTCTTCTTCATTGTGCTCCCTTTATTTCCATTCAATCACCATTGTGGCTTTGTATCTGCACCCATATGGTCATAAGCACTTCATTAGATCCCTTGGGCATTCAAAAATCTAGTTGACTGGTTCATTTTTTGTAAAAATTTAGTGGAAAATAAGGTTGTGCCATTGGCGTGACTGTTTTGCTGACAGTCACGCCAGCTGGCGCAACCACTTTGCAAAAATAACCCGATTGGCGCGGGTTCATGACCCATATCCGCGCCAATTGGGTGAGCCCTAAATTTGCAAATGTTCCCCTCAGGGGTCCCAAATCATGACGGAATACTATAAAAAATGGATTAAAACATAGCTAAGGGAAGCGCCTCTTACATGGAAAAGACGGGATTCAGAATGATGCATTGGAATGTCCACAATCTTCACCACAAGTTCACAAAGGAAAAACTCACTGATTTCTCTCCACAAGAGGTAAAAAGCAAAAGTAAATATTTTTTTACTATTTTGGTCATATTTATAAATTTTCAAAATAAAATTAGGTTTTGAAGCTTATTTTTCCAATATTTTATTATATTTTGTCGAAAAATTGGTTTTACGCTTGTTTTCTTGTGCAGCAACAGGTTTTCACACGACTACAATGACGATGCGAGTTATATTTTATACTTTTCAGACTTGGTAAAAACATGAAAAATTCACTACTGGAGTCATCTTTCAACACTTTTCTGACTCTCTAAAAATGAAAATATTTCCGAGTCGCTTGTCATTTTGATCTCGTTAAATTGGCTGCAAAATGACATCTACCCAGTATACGTTTACCCCTTTTTCGAGCTGGGATAGATTATTTACTAAAAAGGAATACCCTAGCCTATCGCGACTAGGAGGTTTTCTCAGACACAGTTTTCTACCTTTTCAGATCTGAGGAACTATTTACGAAAAGGGACTATTGCAGTTTACTTTTCCACTGTCTTTTCAAACTCTCTAAACATGAAAAGACGTCGAGTTCTTCCTTTGTTAGACTCATTAAAACCTGATGACATCAGACTCCTATTACACTAAAAATTGTCATCCTGACATTCTGCTATGTGTATGAGCTCATTATAACTCATACTTCTCCCTTTGCAAGTATAACATATCAGTTCCTCATGTCAAGCCTTGAAAATCAGAGAAAGGTGCCTAAAAATCTCCTAAATTTTGGTGGTGCACTTTCTCTCTATCTTGCCTACGGTCCTGCACCTAATGTTCAGCTCTCTTGCATACCTGAACGCACTTTATCTGTGTTAAAGGTGTGGACCCCTGTAATATCAAAAAGGTGCAAGTAAACTCTAAAAATTTCACTTTCAGTCATTTCTAGAAGCTTCTGGAAAGAATCTTGCGGTGGCAAGTCCACTCTTTTGAGGTGCATGTATCCCTTACCTTATGGAGCTAACCCCTTGATGTGAGGAGCTTATACCTTTGAAGGAGGATTCTATCCCTTCATAGTTGGAACAAAAAACATCCTCTTTTCCACTATAAAAAGAGGCATTGGGTAGCCTCAAAGGGAGGTCAAGCTTAAGAATATTTGAGGTTAAGTGCTGTTGAGATTTAGACTCAGTTGACTAAGACTTTTTGTGAGGAGAGATTACATACCTCTACTTGTCTTCGTTGGAGAAGCGTAGAGCTTATCAAAGTAGAGGAGACTCCTACTTCGGACCCCGGGAAGGCCTTTCGAACATCAAGGCTAAGGTTGTAAGGTTTTCCTTCTTTTGAAATTAATACAAATATACTCATTTTTCTCAATAAGCTGTCAGTTCATGGTTTCTTTCATAGATTCCTTGATCACTATGATAAGCATGGTTTATTATTATGTCTATATAGGTGCTATGTAATATTTTTCTTGTTTGTGACGGCAGGTTTAAGAGGAAAACTCCTTCAAGTGCACGAGGGACAACAACAACTTCAAACAAGTGTTGGACATACGGTAAGTCCTTTACACCTCTATAGAGCTTTTGTAAACCTTACATGCTTAGAGAAATATTAGTCTATTTGGTTGTTTGTTGCTAGATAGTTTTAGTACTAGGGAGATCGGTCTTGTCTGCAAGAACGATTTATCCGCCCAACAAATTGGTGATTCCGCTGGGAAAAGAACTTTCTGTTTTTGGTTCTCTTTTATTTTGATTTAAGGAAAAGTTTTTCCTATTTTTTGATTGATGGATATCTGCTTGGGTAGCTTAGGTTTTCTCCGTTTTTGAAAATTTTGAAATCTTTTAAGTTTTTCTTGAGCTTTTCTGGGGACCACACTTTGTTCTTTTGCACAGTGCGGGAAGTTTCGCATTTTCCTTAAGTAAACAGTGCGAGACCGCACCTGTTACTTCTGGAAGCCTGCAGACCCTGTTAATTTTTTTGAAAATTTAGATTTCTTTTTTCCAGTTTAGTTTAGATTTAATTTATGATTCTTAGCATCTACCCAGATCTTTATTTCTCTGTCAAAAATCTCTTGTTTCTGAATTTCTTTCAACAATTCTTCGTCTCATCAATCTCCATTAAGTTAATTGGGTGTTTTGAGTCTCTTTTTTGAGAAATTCTTAATTTGTATTTCCTTTGGTCATTACTAGGAGGTTTGTCTCAGTCTTTTCATAATTTTACATATTTTTTCTTCTTTTTTTTGCTAAATTGTGTATGAGTGTTAATCGCCTTTGAGTGTTTTTTGATCTTTGGAACTCTCACCTGATTTTCTTGACTTACACTTGATTGGTTCTTAGATTACATTAGAATCATATTGTGTTTGAGAATTCTCTTGCATAGATCACAGTTGCATAATTAGAATTCTCATTTTCAGAATATGAATGAAAAATGTGCATAGATTACATTTGCATACTTTTCAATTGAATTGTGCATATATTACAATTGCATAGTTTACATTATGAAAATCAATCGTAGATTTAGATCAATTTTATTTGATTTCAATTTAGATGTTTTTATGCTTGTTTTAAAAACACAAAAATAAAAAATTGTTTTGGGATTGATTTGCATTAGTCTTTCTTGATAAAATTAGTGCATTAGAGAATTTGTTATATTTTTACTTAGTGATCAATTTTTGCATTGTTGGAAGTGGATGGAAACTCTCTCCTTACTTTATTTAGGAATCATCGAATTGAAAATATTACATTATCATATTCGATTGCATTCAGTTTTGGTTCAAGTCATAACACCATTGGTTTCATATCCATTTACCCTTTTCAGTAATAACAGCCTAAATAACACAGCGCTTAATTAAAATTCATCTAGTAATTTTTACATTTTTAGGGCTCTTTCCACCAATCTAGCTTAGGACTAGTGCTTTGGAATAGGTTGTAGTTAAATTTCCAAAGCAACTAAAACAAACAAGTAGAAAAATCTTGCGGTAGGAAATAAATCCAATTGTAATTGGTACAATCTAGGAAGCTTCTCTTAAAGAAGTCAATCACGAGATCATGTCTGAACCTTTGAGACAATAAATTATGTTTCATTGGGAAAGATAGAAGATTTGGCACGCATTACAAACGGTAAACCTCGGATTAACCATTGTTGATGAGCCTGGGGTCACTTGTCGGTAAACCTCAGATTAACCATGTCGAAGAGCCTTCAAGGGGATTGAGCATTGTTACTCTGCCCTTGCACGTGGAATCGAATCGTAGGCTGTTCCCCCAGTTGTATTTGTTACTATTGGTAACCTTAGTGTCCATAAGCTTAAGATTATTTCCTAAGGTGGCGGTGAAGGAAAGATCTCACTGTACCTGGAGCAGACGTCGACTAGACTCACTTGGACTCTCTAGGGGGTTCTCTTCACTCAAGATGATTTTGTGAAGAAACTTGTGCTTGTCTGTTTCATTAAACAGGTTGTCGGGGTAACTGTTCCAACCACCCTTTCTGTATTAAATTCTACGATGTTGGATTTCATCACCTGTTACACCATTTTTTGGTCATCTCACCTTTTCTTATTAGATGGACCCAAGTACACCATGTAAGACCAGTTTTACCCCAAGTAAAACTGCTTTCACTATGTTAATTAAGGAAACCCCAAAAGGAATAATTAATTAAACCACAATTTAATTATTATTCCCAGTCATGTTTAACCCAAAAACAAAGAAATTAATGAGATACACCCATAGTTATCTTATTATTTTCTAGGAATAATTATTTAAATAATATTCCTTGTTAAATATGACCAAATCAACCACTATTAATTAAATAAATAATTATTTATTTGATTATATCTCAACCACTTCCTTAAAAGGATAAATAAATCATTTATTTATTTATTCTTCACTAATCAAGGGATTTTGACCCAAGTCAAAGTCCCTTTCCCTCCAACAAATAATAATAAAATATTCCATAGAGGTGGATCTAGATTTGGTTAACATTATTTTAATCATGCACCAAGATCTAGAATGACCCAATATTTTGTTATAAATAGGAGGGTTTTCCCCTTCATTCTTCACCTTTTTGTTGCATATTAGATCACTCTGGATCTATACACTTGGTCTCATTTCTGCCATTTTGCTCCCATTGAGCTCTACCTTCTACATTGGGTTTTTCTACATCTACAAGAGAGAGAAAGCTTAGATCTGAAGTGCTGAGGACTACAAAGAATTTGTACTCATGTTTCTATGACCCCCCATTGGGGCCTTTACTGTGTGGCAGCACTCTACAGTCGCCCTTGTTTAGAGCATCCAAGTCGAGTCATCATTGCATTCATGGAGTCTATCCTGCGTCCTTTTGCACCCCACTATAGCCCTCCATCCTTCTTTGCTTGGTTCCTCCCTTGTGTCGCATATCATGACCTTCAGTCCCACTGTCCCCTATCCCTTTCGATATTGTGTCAGTCGCTGCCATGTCATTCATGCCCTTTATGCTCTAACAAGGGAAGTCGTCCATTCGCCACTCCATCCTCC